>JAUNZM010000086.1:600000-1077500 GCA_033459285.1 Clamator glandarius
TTGTAGCATCGCTTTTCTTTGAGCTGGGAAAGTGAAAGCAAGCTAGGTGTACATACCTGAAAGATCAGCACTCTGTAGGTTGGCATCCAGAATTGTCCTGTTATATGGTTCACTCCATTCTCACCTTCAACAAAAGTTAATTAGCCTTTTATCCTGGGAAAGCTGCTGATTCTAGAGGTCTTGCTTTAAAACTGCTTGAGCAAAACTCCCATGGGAGTGAGCCTCACAGCCCAGCGCACTGACAGAACACAGACGGAGCCCAGCACAACCCGTCTTCGGTTTCCAATTCCCCACAGCATCCTGACAGCAGGACACAAGGCACTGGCACAGCATTTGCCCCTGGAAGATTTTCAGCCTGAGGTCCTTCTGTGAGTCTTCTGCTTTGCTAGCCTTGCCAGCTGCATCACGCACGGGCACTGCTGCTGCATGTGCACCCACACAAGCTGAGAGGGCAATTCTCTTTGTGCTGGTCTACTCGCTCCTCCAGGTTACGGGCATGCCAGCAGCCAGCATCATCCCCAGCAGTCTCAAAAGACCCCCCATCATTGGAATCCGCATCGCTACCCAAAACCTTTACCCACAGACACAGCCAGAATCACTGCACAGCCCGTGAGATCACCCAACAGTAGTTCACACAACCCACAGTTTATTTTGCTGTCAGCCATATCCACACCTGATCTTTGTTCCTTAATTGTTGTGCCCGCTCCCTGCTTGACTGTTCATCGTTAATGCTGAACTGATTATTCAACGGGGCTGCTCAGGCTGGTGACTCTCAGCTCCAGCATGGTGTGGCACAGAGAAATCTTGGGGCCAGCATCCTACAAGGGATGCAGGCATGTGAGACTGCAGGCAGGACTCCCAAGCAGCCACAGAGCTGAATAACAAACCATTATGCTCTAAAAACAGCCAAAGGACAGGATCAGACCAAACTCCATCCCATCACCTTGCTGTCAGTTGGTGAATCAATTGCCGTATTATCAAAGTGCACTGATCTTTGCCAGGAGATATGGAAAACCTTCCCCACCACAAAGCACACGCCTCAGATGTGGACAAATCTCATCAACGTTTTCAAATAGAAGGAAATGGCTTTTAAAACAAGGCACATTTTCATTTTGGATAAAGCTTTCCAGACATTCTGTGATGAGCTTAGCACAAATTACACAGATAAATATCTGCATAAAAATAGAGGTGGGGGAAAACCATTTTTTTGAAAAAAACCAACCAAGAACTAACTTTAAAAAGGAGGTTTTGGAAAAGAATCTTTTGGCAAAAAAAACTTTGATCTTAGTGCTTAGCAGCCACAAAATATTTAGCTTTGGAAAATAAAAATTTGTTCGGGGCTTTGGATTTTGCTTTTTTTCTTTTTTTTAATGAGATAGAGTGCACATTGTAACAGGGAGTGAGAAGAGTCTGACAAAAGTCCCACTTCACCACCAAGTGAATTTTCAGTGACTTCTAGGTGAAAAGACACATAAATTTGGGGCTAAGTCAAAATTGCCAGGAGGATCACACAGAGCTTCACAGGATTAGTCCCCCATTGCTGACACACACCTCTCAGCTGGCATCGGGGGGCACTCAAGCAGGTGTTGGAGACCCACAAGAGCAACCTCTCATTGGTTTCATTTTCCCTGCAAGGCCACTTGCCCAGCAGCATTTCCTTCGCCTCTTCTATCCTTTTCCCCACGCCTCAGTGCTTGTCCCAGTGTTGTCCACAACTCCCTGGAACATCACTGACTTCACAGAAGAGATTAATGAGTCAGGGCCTCTTTTGGCTGCTTGCAGCTGGATGATTTGACAGAGAGAGACTCCAACCTTAAAGTAAAAATAACAACAAAGTTGAGATGAGATTTATCACAAAATAGGAACAGGGAAGTCATTGTTCCAAACAATAATCACCGATTTATTTTATTGTTCAGTCTATCAAAAGAAAAATGCTCATGGTGAACGTTCTGTGAACAAACATGATTTCCTATTGAGACTTTCTGTACGTCAGCTAAGCTGAGCAATGGAAACTGTGCAGGAATGAAATGGGTACATGTATCTCCTCCAGCAGAAGGAGGGAAGGTCTGGGAAAACAGATGTCCGTTGCACACATCTTGGAGTCATTTCTCCTAGTATCCCTTGGCCTGCAGTGTGTAGAACATGATAACAATCTCTTTGGGTCTTTAAAAGTAAATCCTAAAAGCTATGCTCTCTCCTGAGTATTAGCTAAATTTACACTCAGAATCAAGAAGAGCTCTCCAAATGGTCTGCTACTAAACCTCAGATGTCATCACACGGAAACATCCAACTCAGAAGCACCAGCTCACCAGCAACACCCCAGCAGGATAGGACCCAAGTCACAGAGGTCTGTTTTTAGCTCTGGATGAGCCCCAGGCAGAAGGAACAAGCAAGCGGTCCAAATCAGAGGTGTACCAAGTTCATTCCGAAAGCAAGGCAGATCCACCTGGGCATGTTTCTTCTCAGTGGATGCACCAGGGGTCTGTGCTGCAGGTCCTCTTGGAGTGGGAGGAGAAATTTCGGTCTCCACCTGTGCCGCTTCTCGAGGTAAACACTCTCCCATACTTGTCCTCTTCATACTGACACTGATTTGAAGCCTTTTGTGGAATTTATGCTATAAATGCATATGCCAGTTTCCAAAATAGCCTCACAGGGATACTCTGTAAACAGTGCTGCTCCCTGATGTTTCCTGTGTCTATTTTAGCAGCTCTGCAGAACCTGCAGCAAGCCCCTTTTTCTGGGATCCTCTCTCCCAGAGAGCACTCACTCTTGGTGCACGGAGAGCAAAAGGGCTTTGGCTTCAAACCCTTTTGCTCGATAGCATGGGAAAAAGCAGAGAGGTATCTAGAGAAACAGAACATTTGGCAAATGTGTATTGAACTTCTCACAACAAACCCATTAGTTCATGCTGCCCATCTCTATGGCAACCAAACAGCACAAAAACAAGACATTAACACCTAAATTTATTAGTGTGCAAGTGCTTAGCTGTTATCATTCCAGGGGTATGTTCCCCTTCTCACCCCCACCAATCTCGTTTTGGTTCATAATGAAGACAACTTGTTTCTAGTTCAAATGCCAACATAAACATAGGCACAAAATTTACAGACAGCAGAGCTGAAGCTTTCGTGTTTTTAATCACAGTTTGAGAAAAAAAAAAAACAACAACAAAACAAAATAAAAAGAAGGCTGTGTGCAGGGAGTTACCCAGTTCCCATTTTATTTTGCAAAATTGGTAAGGATTTGCAGGTCGTAGGGACAGAGGAAGAGAAACCTTACATCCCGCCCTATGAAGACCTTTGTTGGGCAGAGGAACTGGGAGAATATACTGCTTCTCCCAAAATATTTTTTGAAGCATCTCACCTTTATGCAGCCTGTATCCTGGCTGCATCAGGAGAAGTGTAACCAGCAGGTCAAGAGAGGGGATTCTTCTGCTCTACTCCGCTCTCATAAGACCTCACAGCGAGCCCTGCATTCAGTACTGGAGTCCTCAGCACAGGATGGGCTTGGATCTGTTAGAATGAGTCCGGAAGAAGCCATGAAGATGAACTGAGGGCTGGAGCATCTTCCATGTGAGGACAGCCTGAGAGAGTTGGGGTTGTTCAGCGTGGGGAAGAGAAGGTTCTGGGGGGCCTTAGAGCAGCCTTCCGATACATAAAAGGGTCTACAGGAAAGCAGGGGAGGGGATCTTGATCAGGGAGTGCAGGGATAGGATGAGGGGCATGGTTTTAAGGTGAAACAGGGGAGGTTTAGATGAGAGATCGAGAAGAAATTTTTTCTTGCGAGGGTGGTGAGGCCCTGGCACAGGTTGTCCAGAGAGGTTGTGGCTGCCCCATCCACGAAGATGTTCCAGGCCCTGTAAGATGAGGCTTTGAGCAACATGGTCTGGTGGGATGTGTCCCTGTCTATGGCAGGGGGATTGGAACTGGATGGTCTTTCTGAACTGGATGGTCTTTCTGGTCCCTTCCAGTCCCAAACATCATATGACTCTATGCTTTACATTATATAAACATGGCAAATATCTCCCTGAGGAAATCGTAACACAATCCCTACTGTGTCACAAGGTTTCAGGTCATGTCACAGGCATTGGGGTCAGCGTGTTATTTAGGTAGTCTTAAAGAGTTTAGTCCTTGTTACTCAGAGGTAGGAAATGGGACAGACTGACAGCCTATCCTGTCCCGCAATCTCCGTGCCGTCCAGACGTGCAGCACACCTCAGAGCTGGGGTAGAACTGGCCTCCCAACAACAGCAAGGTAGATAAGGGACATAAGGAGAAGCCTTCAGTGTCATGTGGCAGTAAGTCTTGCTGGAAAACCTTTTCTAGACTAGCATCTTTCCCCTTCTGTGGTGCACTGCAGTTTCTAGGCAAAAGGCACCTTGTCTTGGGGCTTTTCATAGAACCATTATAGAATCAAGGAATCATAGAATGCTTTAGGTTGGAAGGGACCTTTACAGGTCATCCAGCCCAGCCCCTCTGCAGAAGCAGAGACATCTTTAACCAGATCAGGCTGCTTAGAGCTCCATCCAACCTGACCTTGAATGTTTGCAGGGAGGGAGACTCCTCTGCCTCCCTGGGCAACCTGTGCCAGTGTTTCACCACCCTCATTGTAAAGAATTTCTTCCTTCTATCTAGTCTAAACCTACCCTCCCTTAATTTAAAACTGTTAGTCCTTGCCCTGTCACAACAGGTCTTGCAAAAAAAGTCTGTCCCCATGTTTCTTATAGGACCCTTTAAGGGGGAGGCCCCCTTTAAGTACTGGGAATTCAGATGTAATCACTGTAGGGTTAATTCAGATGTAATCATTAAGCATTCTATGTCTTCACACAACAACAGCAAAGATAAACCAGGCTAAACATGACTGAAAAATCTTTAGTGAGAAGGGCAGCAATGCACTGTGAGATGATCCCTTGGAAGAGCATAGAGACTCCACAAAGACCTGTCAGCAATTACTTACATAAGATTGGTCCTGCCCAGGGGCAAAAGGAAGGACTAGACACCTGCCCAGGACATCAAGGACAGCCAATACATTACTGATGTTGAGTGCAGAACACTCACCTCTCATTTACTGCTGCAGCTGCAACTGAGAAGTGTCACAAAAAGTAAGACTTGACATTGTCAGAGGCACGATTTGCCCCAGTATCTACTTGATATAATATGGCAGATCTGCTTGACCCAAGCCAAAGCAGATGGGCTATGGATTTTCAGGAGGTTTTCAGCTCTTTAAAGGTAGAAGCTAGCATGAAAAGAGACCGTCTTTCCTTCACAGGACTCTGCATGGGCCACCCAACACTGCTTCTTAGCTCTGACAGTGAATGGATTACAGAAGACAGATAAAAAAAGCATTGAACCAACCTTCTCCTCCAGCATGCCTCAGGTGGAGTCAATAGAGCATTTCCGAGCTTACACCAAGAGCTCAATTTAGCCCATCACTGTACAGAAGGTCTAATGGCAAATTGCTTGTCATCTAATTCCAGACATGTGATGAGACAATGTTTAACATAAGGGTTGCAATATATTAACCACACTCCCATTAGCAGTGGAACAAGCCATTACAAATATCCCTCCATCCTCAGGCAGCCCTCCTCCTGAACGCACGGTGCCAAGGTTTAAGATGACCAGGGTCCCAGTTTCCAAGCCCTTCAGGCAGGTTACAAGAAAACAAATTAACAGGTTGAAACCCTGACAATTTGCTTCTGAAATAAGGTCACCAAGGATCTTGTAAGTCCCTAACTAGCTGGCTTGCTATCTGCTGAAAGACATTTCAAGAACATTAGCATTGGTGCCAAAAATATCTGGGCTTGTCCCTGAGGCAAAACAGCAGCAGCAGAAGGAGGCTGAGAATAAAATGTCAGTGTCTGAATAGGTACAGCTATGAGTGAAGCTGAACTGCTAAGAACCTGCTTATTGGGGGCAGCTCCATGGCCAGGAAGGGTAAAGCACCACCAGTTACGAGGGGATGTACCTCAATGGCAAAGCACAGGGGAGTGCACCCTAGGGAAATCACTGCCTTCCAAGCCTGTAGATCTCCAAGAATAGTTCATATTGGTCCAACAGAAGATCTGCAGAATGGTTTTCCCGTTGGGACAAGAAAACAAGGCCAGTCATACTTACCCCATACGACTCTATGGAGGGACAAAGCTCATACTCAGTGTCACCATGACACTCCATCTGACAAAAGAGCACAGCAGCAAAGGTGTGTTGAAATAAACCTCCAGTACGTCCAGTTCCCTACAAAAGATGCAATTCCAACAAAACAAAATATTTGGCAACATCACACCCGCTTCACCCAAGTTTTTCCTCTACAGGAAAATCTTTTCCATCTCTAATCTCTTGTTTCAGTCTTTTCAGAAGGAGAAACTTCTGGTTTTCTCCAGTGAATTAATTGCTGTACAATGAAATCCAGCAAGTGTAACAAAATTCATACCCTCAAGCTTCAGTGTGCTCCCTGCCCAAGAAAGGCTTTGAATTGACCTGGAATAAAGATACCTTGGAACCCTCATTCACGGTTTTCAAAATTTGGGTTTTGGCTTTATTTTCTAAATTAAGCATTTTGAAACTCCCATGCTGAGTTTTGGTGCTTTTCCTCCTTGGGCTGGCATATTGCTGGGGCGAGACAGGCGCTATGCTCCTGGCCCGTGTGAACACAGACCGGCTCTAACTGCTCTTTTCTAACACAGCAACGTTTCTGACCCCTAAAAATTCATGTCGCCATGCCACTGTCCTGAGCGCAGAAGACTCTACAACTACCTGAAAGGAGATTGTGGAGAGGAGGGAGCTGGGCTCTTCTCCCAAGTGACAGGGGACAGGATGAGAGGGAATGGCCAGGGGAGGTTTAGGCTGAACATTAGGAAAAAAAATTTCATGGAAAGTGTCATTGGACAGTGGAACAGGCTGCCCAGGGAGGTGGTTCAGTCACTATCCCTGGAGGTGTTTAAGGCACGGGTGGATGAGGTGCTGAGGGCCATGGTTTAGTGTTTAATAGGAATGGTTGAACTCGATGATCTGGTGGGTCTCTTCCAACCTGGTGATTCTATGATTCTATGATTCTATGATTCTATGCATAGGTCCTGGGTACCAGCTTCTGGTTATTAATACCCTCACTCCACATATGCATGCAGAGAGATGCAGATTGTGTAATAGCTTTGAGAAATCATCCAGGCCCTCTGGAGACAGTGCCATCTTGAATGCATTAGCTGTGTTATGAATAAACGAATGAACAAAAGCCAATTTTTTTTTCTGACTCTGTGGTGAAGGCAGAGGAGAGCAACATGTAGCAGCAGAGAGGTGGAGATGACATCAGCAGCCTGCGTGCACGCCGTGATGCTGATTAATCTTGGTGGAGCAATGCATGACCAAG
This sequence comes from Clamator glandarius, assembly GCA_033459285.1. Classification (NCBI taxonomy): domain Eukaryota; kingdom Metazoa; phylum Chordata; class Aves; order Cuculiformes; family Cuculidae; genus Clamator; species Clamator glandarius. The sequence goes on from JAUNZM010000086.1 coordinate 607,356, forward strand.
AGGTGCCCAACTCCAGACCTGGCTGCTGCCGTTGCCCAAGCATGTTTATTTTAGTCCTGCTTGCATGCATGCGCATTCCCAGCAGGAGAGGATGCAAACGGGCCCAGCCATCCCCTCCCAGCCCTCCATCCTCAGGCAGGTGCCAAAACTGTTCTGCTCACACTAGCGCGAGGTCACATTTCTTGGCAGAAAGCTCAGTTCCTTCTCCCCTCTCCCTTCCCCCATGCTCCTGGTGAAATACGAAAACAGCCTGCCACCTGCTATTTGCCTGGCCTGTTTCTCTCTGTCTGCCAAAAATTAGCAACATGCCCCAAAATATAATTGGAAACACTGCACTGCACTGCAGGGGTCCCATTTCTGTTGCATAGAAGAGGCTTGAAAAAAAGCCAATTTAATTTCTAGATTCCCCGGGCTGCATATAGCTGCTAAGTGGGGAGGTAAAAAAAGTCACTTTTATCAGGCCAGTTCCTATTAGTAGATTCAGATCTTTTAACAAGCCATGCTGTAGGAATCAGCAAGCTGTCATTGCAAGCAGATTTAGGGCATTGTTTCTTGGAATCAGAGTAGTGTGGGAGGTCAAAAGTTAGAAGGTGGCATTCCCGAACTTCAGGGCTGAGAGCCTGGGTGCACACAGCCGAGCTGGTGGTGGTAGAGCATTTGTGAAGGGGGCTGTTAACCCCAGGAAACAAATTGCTCCATTTCCCCAGCAGATTTTGCACTAGTCCATGGAGGTTCCTTGCAGGAGGCATCTGGAGATGAGTCTAGGGCTCCGTCGAAGCTTTGCTGGTATCACAGCAGCCATGGCTTCAACTCCCATTGGATCTGCTTAGTGAAAGAACTTTGAGAAGCGCTGTGTGGTCGAGGGAGCCACATCTCCTGGGCTCAGGGTGGCTCTGCCTGTAGAGCACGTCGACCACCGAGGCTCCCGAGCCGGCAGACCATGGGCTGGTCCTGCAGACCTAGCAGTTATCTCCCCTTTGCAGAAGACGGGTGGAACAGGAGATCAAGAAAATATAGGGCACTTCATTCATGCCACGCTTTGGCAGAGAGCTCGGCCAGCAGATTTCTGAAGCTGAAAAGCAACATTTCACCCTGAAGAGCTGTTTATGTTTGTCAGGGTTGATTTGCCAGGCTTACAAAAGTGCTGTGCCGGATTGGCTTATTACGTTCCTCCCTCAAAATACTCAGGGTCTGTTCCTTTGTTTTGGGGTGTCTGCAGCCACCAAGCAACAGAGCTATGCTAAAACCCAGTAAGGAGACCGGCACACACAGAGAACTCTGCCACTCTCCCAGCAATAAAGAGCCATGCCAATGGGTTTGAGCTCTCAGCAAGGGATAATAGTTGAACGTATACAACTAGGCAGTCAGCATCTCACCCACACCGAGGAGGTACCATAGGCCATCACAGCATTTACCCAGCATTAGTAAGCAACCAGTACTCTATTTTTTTGCAGGACTAATTGAGAGAGCGCTCATAAATGAATCGCCAGGCCATCTTCTGCCTAACAGGGCACTAGCAACCACTTCAAAAACTATGTGTTATAAAATTGATACTTACTGCCATCTATCCCAAGTAGCCATCATATCATCTTCTTGAACAAATACCTCTACTAAATCCAAGCAAAAATCCTCCCTGCCGACCACCCAAAGAGCTGGAGTCTTATCTACTTCTTATTATGCCTTGAATTCTGCTCTTTCCCTCACCTTATATCAAAACTGTACTGTACTGTATACTCACTTAGGGTGCAATGATCTGAAAAGGAACGACCTTGCCACCTTCTCTCAGGGGGAAAAGTGCACAGACCTGAACCACAGCACTACTACATAACTCCCCAAACTCCTCTCTGTCCAGGTTCCTCAAAGAAGATACTTGGGGATGCCCAGATCAGGCATCCGAGAACCCTCAATGTAACCCAGAGCCTTGTTGTAGAGTGCACAAGACTCTGGGAAAATTGAACATCTCTGGAGATAAGCTGGGAGACCATATTTAGAGCTGGGACTTGGATACCTAAATTCCATCTGATGCATGGAACTGTGGGCTGCCTTATTTCCAACTTCAGGAGGGAAGGGCAAAAGGGAGCCCTGAGGAAATCCCACACTCTTTCTCAACAGGCTGCTTACTGAATAGGCTTTAATAGATCAGGAAGTGAAAAACATGGCTGAGTCTAACTGTTTTGAAATTATTTAATATTAGATTTTTTTCTATAGCAAGCATGCTATGAAATCATAGGAAGATAACCCGATGTTTCCAAAAAAAATCATCACAAACCCCACAGCTGCTCTTCATTTGCAATAAGCTGATTTAAACAAAATAAACTAATACATTTGCTCCAAGAAATACACATTAAGCACTGGCAGCCTGCTTTCCTCGTTCCTTTATCCCCAAGTACTTAAGCTGAAAGGAGGGGGAAACCTTGAAGTAATATATGCATGAAAAAGCCCCAAGAACAATAGCTGCTCTCCAGTTGACTCCAAAGCTATTATTAAACTTGAGGTTCCCGTGCTAGCAGAGCACAGCTTGAGCAGCACACTCTGTATTCACCACCACCATCATCAGACTCTGATAATGGAAGCAAGTCAGATTTCCACCTACAAATTCCTAGAATTTCATAGCCTGAAGAGCAACATGGCAATATCTTGGTATGAGCAGGCTCAGCTGGATAGCGTTATGGAAACCTCCCCTGCTAAAGCAAAATATCAACAGACTAATCCTTCCACCAGAATGGTCAGGCTCCCACTTGGAGCCAAATGTCACTATTGCATTTTAAATTGAACTCTTCTCACTAGTCTTCAGAACGAGGAGCAGTCAATATGAAGCTGCTAGCATACATGGGTTACACAAACCCTACCCAAGCCCTGAACTCTAGATGATGGCTATAAATTGGAGAGGAGCAGATTTAGTCTAGACATAAGGAGGAAATTCTTCCCTATGAGGGTGGTGAGGCTTTGGCTCAGGTTGCCCAGGGAAGATGTGGCTGCCCCATCCCTGGAGGTGCTCAAGGCCAGGTTGGATGGGGCCTTGAGCAGCCTGGTCCAGTAGGAGGTGTCCCTGCCCATGGCAGGGGGTTGGAATTAGATAATCTTTAAGGTCCCTTCCAACTCAAAGCACTCTATGATTCTATGAGAAAAAAAAGATTGGATCCAGAAGCTGGCCATTGGCTTCTTTAGCACATTCCAATCACCCTTCCCCGAAGGCCTTCCACACTGTTATAGCAGCATGCATACCCTCTGAACATACCATCCAGAGAAGGGGAAAACACTTTATTCTGCAGATAGATGCAGAAGGAGATAGCTGGTTCGGCATTTCACCAATACCATAGGAAGTAACAGACTCCTTCAGTGAGCTATGAGAAGATGCAGCATGGTAGAAAAGACAAACAGAGAGCAGGGACTGCACTCTGGTTCAAAACAGAGCATGAAAACAACTAACTGAGGCCTGTTGGTAGACATTAAAAGCCTCCAGGGAAGAACAAATGGAAGAGTAAGAAGGAAATCTAAGAGAAACAGAGCCTGCTTAAAAGCAGCAGCTCATCACTGTAAATACATCTGTGCAGTTTGTTTGCGACAACCCAAACCACCTATCATCTCAACCAGGGCTGTCATGACTATTCATTAGTTAAGAAGTTTAGCGTGAAGGGATGCAAGCCCATGCCACCAAACTGCTGCCCCAAAGCAGCGCTGGGACAGCACGCGGATGCCTGTGTCTGTTCCTCGTGCACTGTGAACACGAAGCTTGCTACTTTTTCTCCAAAGCAAACGGCTTCTGTTCCAGATGGAGGGGCTAATAAACAATCTCTGACAAAGGTGTTGCATTTCTGGAACAACTGGGAAGCACACACAGAAGGGCTTGTAGTCATGCTGCTGGGCTATGCAGAGCTCTGACACACTCCCTGTCTGACAGAGGAGCCCTGGCTACAGCAGCGATCACGTTTCATTGTTTTTCTTTTTCATTTTTTCCTTGGGATGTGCTGTCTGTCAGTAGATAGGGATGGGAAAAACAGTTGATAAGCCATGGAGCGAACCACATAGAAGGCTGAGGAACTGGGGTGGCAAGGAGGAACAAGAGCAGAGAAAAAATGCTGCAGAAACCACATTACAGTGCTCTTGAAATAGCAGCACAGTCCCTGGATGTGTCACACTGAGTAGAGGAAGCTGAGTGTAGCTGTTTGCAATCAGCTTATGTCCCTCCTGAAAGAAAGGAAAGGAATTTAAGTGTGTGCCCTGCACTGAGGATGGCTCCGAGGGTCCCTTTTTCTAGGGGCTGGCTTTGGAAAACAAAGCATCTCTTGACATCCATAACTGCAAGTGCACAGCTGTTTCTTCTATTCCCCTGAACACCGAGCTGGCCCAAGGATATTTTCTCTAACTAAATTTAAAAGCTAAAGAAGCTTATGAAGCACTATCTTCAAATCAAGCCTTCAGCAAGAGACACAGCTGGGAAGAAAAAGTAGCCCAGTCCACTGTCCAACAGAACCTTGCGCTGGGCAAAAAACAGAAATGGAGAAAGATGTGAGATAGGACTAAGCTACTGTGTTTTAAAATCAGATTTTTGAACATCAAGGACTTGGGCAGAAAAGCAGGTGATGGAAGATTTCAAAGGTAGCTAGAGACACACTTTCTCCTCCAGCATGTTGCACCTCTGTGCCCATATTAGTCTCATTTCTACAGAGGACATATAAAGAAGTTTCACTGGCATTCCTAGCAGAACTTAACCTCTCAGTTGCCATTGGATCTGAGACTCTGATTGCCACAGACTCTTTACAAACACCCTACCTTGTATTAATGACAGCAAGATCAGCAATAGGATCTCCATCACAGCAGTATCTGTACCCAAAAGATTTTCCTGAATGCATACACCAGAGGCAGTACTCGGGTACAATTGCTCTGAGTCACCTCTTCTTGAACGTGATGTTCTCAGCCCTCTGAAGGACTAAACCCCAGCAGCCAGCCAAGGTGGGACATGGATTGCCTGTGGCCTGAACAACCTCAGTTGAGTCAGCAGTGCCATTCAATTCCCACTGCTCTAAATAGCATCAGCTTGGAACCTCTCAGGGCCAGCTTTTGAGTTTATCAGTGTCATTGTTAAAAATTGTAGAGACATGAGAATGAAATTCTCACTCCTCTAAAGAGCAGAGGTGGTTTATGTTATTTTTTCCTTGACAAGAGGGCTTCATCATCTGGCTACTGCAGTCAGGTGTGAACTAGTGCCAAGACTTGTTCATCCAAGACTTGTTGTATTCCTGGAAAGTTCCATCAGAGACCTGAGGCCAGATTAGTTTGTAGAACATCTGTGTGTGGCAGCCTGCTACAGTGGAGCACAGATCTTCCAGAAAGTTTCAGATGCAAGGAAGCATTCAGGTTGCATCGCTGACCACAGTGATAGTGATGCTAATGCAGGTACACAGCAAGCTTTAAATTCAATTGTTCAGTACTTTGAAGGCTGGCACAGTAGGCTAGTTGTCCTGATAGAGTCTTCACTGAGAAACGCATGCTTGGTGTCTGCAACTAATCTGTTATTTGTAATAGGCAAGTAGAAATGTTTTGAATTTATAGTAAGAATAAAACTATCCATCAGCATTCCTGCACAATGACAAAGGGGAGGTCCCCCCCTCCTCCCATTTTGCGGGTTCTCTCAGAGAGAGATGCAGCCAGCTGTTCGGAAACAGACTGTTGACAACACTGCAGAGTAAGATATAGGGTATTATGAGTCAATTAAAAAAGTATTAAGAGATAGCGAGCAGGAGGCATTGCTCTTCTGAATCCAGCTGTTTCACTCTTCTTGTGGGACAAGTAAACTGAAACTTTCAGCTCTTCCCTAGGGAGACCAGAAACAAACAATCCAAACAAACGCAAGGACTCACAGCTTTAAGAAAACTCTTCTTTTACAAGCTGTGCTCTAACACCCCACTCACATTCCCAGTTGTACATGATATATGTTATTGCTAATCACACCCAGGAAATAAGACCAGCACAGAAAAGCTAATTGCAATCTGTATCTATTGTAAAGAGGTCACGAGAGGTCTGAACTGCCGAAGCCAAGGTATGGTATAATAAAAATCAGTTGCCAGGACCAAGCTGTAAATCACCTAAGAGCACTGATAGAATCCAAACACTATAATAAAAAGCACTGCTCAGATTGGAACCAAAAAAATCTAAAGTGGTAAATGCAACATTTGAAGAGAGATTCAAGAGAAATCCTGGGTGCTATACGTAGCTTATGACAAGCAAGACAAGAGGAAATGCAAGAAAATAGAGTGGAAGATGCAAGAAGTGCAATGTATTGCACTGTATTTTCAAAGTAAATTTTGACAAGTTTCCTGAAAGGCTTTAAAAATAGCTCGATGAAGGTCCTCACAGAATAGAGGAGACAGTAGAAAACAAAGTGTGAAGAGTGGTCTTTGCATTGTTGACCAACAAAATGATACCAGTATGCCGTGCTACACACACAGGGGTAAGTCTGGAGAAGATAAGAATTGAAAGGAGACAATGACAAAAATGTATAGGACAGTCACACCAAAAAACAGTTATGAAGGTATGCCAAAGTCAGTCATTATTCCATATAGTCCAAAGTTTAAGGGACCTGCAGCAGCAGGAGCGGGTAACAGCTTAATGCTGCAAAAGGAAACATCTTTCTCTCAGCACACAGTTAAACAGCAGAACTAATTGCCGCAGGACTTCGTGGGGATCCAGAATATACAAGGTCTCAAAGAGAATTAGACCCACTTAAGACAATAGATCTAAGAGTGCCTATTAACACTGGGATCTGATGGAAATCTCTAGGTCTGGACATCCAACAAAATCCTAATGCTGGAAGCTGGAAGCTCAGGGATGAAGCAGTCTTGGGTATATCTCTGTTCCTGACTTCTGATTCCGGCTTGACATGGCCACACAGGGTAGTTAGATATCAAACAGGCTGATTATCTGCAGCAACCAAGCCCATCTCCTCAGTTTGTTCCTCCTTTTGAAACCATTTCTGAACATGCCCTTTATTATCAAGGGAGACTGGGACAAGCTCAAGGCAAGTGATAAAATACAATACGCCAAGGCCAGTCTTCCTAGAGTACATTTATTAACACTGTGGAAAGGTAATGCCAGTCTCCCTGTCAAGACCATGACCAGTAGGGATTGGGTTTAGTCTCAGCCAAAAACGTCCAAAGCTTCATCTTTGCTAGATTGTGGAAATGGTAGTTGAATGCTAGAGCACTGCTGTCCTGCCTCCACTGGAGATGGGAAGAGCTGTGGGTGGCACGGGCAGCAAGACAGTACCAGATACAATTGATTCAAGTGGATTTTGATTCAGAGTTTGGACAAGCATGAATTGGGTTTGCATGCAATGCTTTTGTTACCACTGCTCTTGCTTTACACCAGCTGCTCTCACTACTCCATTGCTCTAGCTGAGCTTTAATATCAGAAGACTTTCTGTACGTCTTCCTCAATGACTATGCAGCACCCAGAGAAGCAAAATCCAGGAGGACCTTCAGCTTGCAGCTGTATCTATTCAGGAGACACTAGAGCAGATTGGTGCTTCTCTGGATGGAGAAGATGATCTGCAGAGGCTCAGAGCTGGCTTTAGGCACCTCGAAGAGCAGTCCCACTTCATCTAACCAGCCAGGCAGGAGCTCCAAGTGCCTGTGCCCTGCCACCTTAACCCCAGCTCAAAGGCGAAAATCCTGGGACCTCTCTTTGCAATAGGTGAAAGCAGAACAAACTTTTCATCCAGCATCTCAAGAAAGCTTGCTTTGCAGGAAGCTCTGCCAGGCTTTCTGCAATATATCCTACAGCCAGGCCTGGCCCCTTGTTCTCCCCACCAAGGAACATTTTGTTCGAAGACAGCTAATGACCCATTTACATTTGCCTATAAAACGATATCGGGTTGTTTCTCCCCTCCTCTTCCACCACTTGGCTGCCTCTGTCTTGCAGAGCATGTCAGAGCTAATTACATGGGCTTTTTCATTGAGGGAGCTTTTCCTCTTTGCATGTGTTTTCTGTTCTGGGCATAGCACAGTTTCAACAGGTTTTTGATGTCGTTGTTGTTGTTGTTGCTCTTTACAAGAGCTGCTGTTATGAAACGCATCCTCGTGGCCCTGCCAAGGCCCCAGCCATCTGAGAAACAGCTTTATTTGACGCAGGAGCAAATTGAGACCATTTGGTTCTTGGGGCACTGGACATCTTATTCAATCTGTAAGGGAGCTGGAAAAGGGCTGAGCTTCTCCTCCCTCCTATTCCCTTTCAATACACTCATTTGTTCCTGCAGAAACAGTCTGTTTCTTCTCCAGTCTTCCCTTTTCCCTAATTCTATCCATATGCAGTCCAAGATGGATGTGAAAAATAACCTGCTCATTACTTTCAGCAGATGCCTGCCACCAGTTAGGTCAATAAATTAGCTTTGGGAACACAAGCTGTCCCTTGCACTCTTTTGCCAGGGGCAAAGTTCCTCATATGGCAGCAAAACCAAAGCAGCCCAGGGCCAAGTCTCAGAGCCAACACAGAGTAGACACCCACAGCTGATCATGGAGCCAAACTCTGCAGGGGAGCACCCTCTCTTCCAGCACAATGGGGGACTTGAGGTCTAGGGGAGGAGATTGTGGATCCCCTACCAAGTGAGACCTTCTACCCCACGGTGAGACAGTGCCTCGCCTTGAGGGGGCACACATCAAGATCACAGCTGTCGTGTGCGGTCTGGGCAAGAGTTTCTCTTCCCTGCTCTGCTCCCCAGCTTAACAGCTCATTTATCACGGAAATGCACCAGTAAGACAAGGTAGTGGGAGAGCTGGACCACAGCTGGGGTCCCAGCAGCCCTCTGCTCAGATTGGATTTACCACACAGCAGCCCAACACCAGCTTGGCTGGACGGAGGCTAGATGGGACCAGCATCCTTGCATCCAGTGCACGCCAGCCAGAGAAGCCCAGAAATTTCTCACTCAGGTCAATGTTTTCATCCTGGAAAGGATAAAAAGGGATTCTCTGGGTGGACAACCAGAGCACAGTGAGACGGAAACAAAGTCACTCCACAAACTGCAGAAGGTAATAGGTCGAGCAGCGTAGCTTCTTTCCTACCCTGGCACAAGAGGTGAGAGTAGAGTCTCTGGGGTCTGGCCAGGAGAAGCATTTCAGGGTATTGGTTGTCCTTCCCTGTCAGACTCCCTCAGTCAGCTTGGATCATAATGATTTTGTCCAGGCTTCAGAGGTGTGGAGCTCTGGACTGCTCCATGAGGCTTGGATGCCATGGACTGACCCTGGGAAGCCCTTGCACCCCACCAAGAGTCCAGGCACCATTTGAATTAATTAAGAGAACCTGTTTTACCACACACCCAATCTTACCAATCCCAACAAGGGAAAACCAAAATAATTCAATGGGAGATTGACCCATCTGAGAGAGCTGGGGTTGTTTAGCCTGGAGAAGAGGAGGCTGAGAGGAGACCTCATTGCTCTCTACAACTATCTGAAAGGAGATTGTGGAAAGGAGGGAGCTGGCCCCTTCTCCTAAGTGACAGGGGACAGGAAGAGAGGGAATGGCCTCAAACTCCACCAGGGGAAGTTCAGGCTTGACATCAGGAAAAGATTTTTCATGGAAAGGGTCATTGGGCACTGTTAGAGGCAGCCCAGGGAGGTGGTTGATTCACCTTCCCTGGAGGTGTTTAAGGGACGGGTGGACGAGGTGCTGAGGGGCACGGTTTAGTGTTTGATAAGAATGGTTGGACTCGATGATCCAGTGGGTCTTTTCCAACCTGGTGATTCTATGATTCTAATAAAAGCCATTTGCACACGTTCAGAAGACTTGAACACAACTTACAGTTTTTCCCAAGCCCTTGTATTATTTTCTTAAATGATGAAGCTGTTGGATAGTTGCAATAAATGAGCACACAGGGGTTGTTTTGGTTTGGGTTGTTTTACAATCTCACAATTATATTTTTTAACCGCAGCAGTGGCAGCCAGTGTGAGAGGTTGTGGGGTGGCAGCAGTGAGAGCACATTTACCCCGCTGGAGGTGATGGCCATTTGAGCAAGGAAGGCTGCTGGCCCTGGGGTGTCTATGGGGACAGCCCTGACCCACTGTCCCTGCTTGGTCCACCATCAGCAAGCCCAGCACCTCTCCACAGCAGGGACCATGAGGACCCAGCCAGCCACCTCCCTGTGTCCTCTGTGGGCAGCCAGGAATCAGGATCACAGGAGTGATATCATAGAATCATAGAATCACCTGGTTGGAGAAGACCTTTGACGTCACTCAGTCCACTACTAAATCATATCCCTGAGCACCTCGTCTACCCATCTTTTAAATCTCTGCTCAGATGGGGACTCCGCCACCTCCCTGGGCAGCCTGGGCCAGTGCCTCAGAATTCTTCCAGTGAAGAAACTTTACCTGTTGTCTAATCTGAACCTCCCCTGGTGCAACTTGAGGCCATTTCCTTTCATCCTATCACTTGTTACTTGGGAGAAGAGACCAGCACCCAGCTTGCTACAACCTCCTTTCAGGACCCGTAGAGGTCTCCCCTCAGCCTCCTCTTCTCCAGCCTAATCAATCCCATTTCCCTCAGCCATTCCTCTACATGTTCTCCAGCCTCTTCACAGGCTTTGATGCCCTTCTCTGGACATGCTCCAGTGCCTCAATATCCTTTTACTGAAGGAAGCACCATATTCTCTCTCTCTTCCCAAAGGGAGCAAGCCTCAGGCTGTGGGAGCAGAGGGCAGAGCCCCAGCCCTTCCGCTGAGTTTCTGTGGCAGTTTTCAGGCTGGCATCCCTGGGGAGAGGCAGTGGAGCTGAGGTAGCTCACATGGCCGTGTGTAATTGAGGCAAACCCACCGTAGCCCCTTGTCTGCTTGGACAAGCCAAAATGCCAAGCCCATGGCATCAGCCCACATAGCACCTTCCTCCTGCCTCTTTGTGAAATAATCCTTTAAAAACTCCCTGCATTTGTTTCCTGTGATGAATCAAGAGGCCTTTGGCATAAAACAGCCTTGCCTGGAAGAGACATAGCTGTAATGACTGGGTTGTAAATAATTTTCACACATGTTAATCCAACTGGTTTTGCCAGGGAGGCTGAGGAAATAAGGAAGCACACACCACCCTTTTTTAATTTGAAGAAAAACCCTCTCCCCAAAACATAACAAAACAGAAGGGCACAGGCTCACCTCTGTATATCAGCCATCCTGACCTGAAAGACCTAAACCTCAGATTAGATCCTCTCTGCAAAAATACCCCATGGCTGGGACAAGATATGCTCCTTGATACATTTTGAATGAGGCTTTCCTCCCCCAAATATGTGACAAACTCCTTCTCCAAACTCTAGTTCTAATCTCTGTGACCCACTTCAAAACCACTTCCAAGCTCCATTGTACTGCAGAAACTATGTCCCAAGGGGAAGAACACCTCTGAGCTCTGTGTCCGTCCTCTACCGATCCATGCAAACACAAGTGCAGAAAAGACGTACAGCCCACTGCTCCTCTTCTCCAGCAGCCTGGGTTTGTTGTCCATCAGCAAAGGGTGTCCCACCAAACAGAAAACAAGCACAAGATTCCACTAGAATAGAGCCTATGAATGTTTCTGCTGGTCTATCTGTTACTGATGCCTGGAAAGAGAAAACTGACTATGTCACTGCATTTTGGAACTTTGGCTGAATTTACTTCATCTATTATAAATACATTTTAAAATCTCTAATGGCAAAATCAGAGGAATTGAATGGAGGTTTTTGGTGTGAGAAATAAAAACAAGAAACCCAAGCCAGCTTGTTTGAACACTGATAGTAAAAGCTTGTACAGTTTGAGAGTTTGACAGGGGACAGATGAAACTGCAGAAAGGAAAATTTAAGAGAGAGACTGTTGACAGCTATATTATTGCACACTGAGCACTGATAAATGATAAGCCTCTGGGACAGAAACACACCATCCTTCCTTTTCTAACTTGGGCTATGCAAGGGGCATAGGTAGCTGTTAGACATGCCCCAGCCAGCCCTGTCTCTGGCTCAAGCCCATGGGAGGATTTTGGTCCTCAGGTGCTGGTGGTGCTGTGTAAGGTGGTCATGACAAGCCTCACTCCTTGGGTTTGCTCCTGGGGATAAATATTGCCTCTTCCTTGCACCTGAAGTGCCTCAAAGGGGTGGGCAGTGTGCACCAAGTCAGAGTGGCCTGTGGTCCTGCAAGCTTCTGAGGTCCAGAAGGCCTTCCTTTTCTGAACCTGCCATGGGCAGGAACAGCTCTCCCTGGATTAATTTCTTGAAGGACATCATTTGGTGCAGATGACCTGCTCTCCCGCATACGGGAATCCAGCCTGACTCATTTCAGTGGAAATCTCATTATGAAGTAGGTTAGATGACAAAGAAATCAAGCTTATCAAAGTCCAACTAGGGATAGTCAGAGGAAATGCAGCAGTCAGAGCACATGCCAATATTGTTAATGTCTTTTTTGTCTGTATCTCAGAGAGGGTTTATTTTGGCAGCTGCAAAATGTGCTAAAAAAACACCATGTCTTTGTTGTATAGATTGCACAGACCATTGGAGAGAGCCAAAGCTACTAGGACAAGGCAGCACAGGGAAGCTCTAACAGCAGAGCCGAATCCTTACCTGGCAGAAGTCCACCTGGCTCTAGGAAATGCAATGGCACTGCACCACTTTACACCAACTGAGCATCTGGCCCCAATGGGTTGTTTGGTCTGTTCATTGTTTGTTTTTCTGACATCTCCTATGGGCTTCTCACTCTTAATCTACAAAATGGTGGCTTTTCAGATACTGCAGAGCTATGTGACTATCATCAAACTTGGCCATGTTCCATTGTGTTTCAGCAAGTTGTGATGGGCTCTTTAGGAGCAAAGCTTTCCTTTTAGTGTCAGTACAGCTTTCTCAGTTCTGATATCCCCAAGATTTAGAAGGGATCAGGCAGGTCAAAGAACTCCAAGAGCAAGCTTGGAAGTGAGAGGTCTCTGTTCACCAGTGAATATGTGAGCAGTTTTTTTCCCCGTCTCCCAGCAATTTTTCCACAAAAACCTTTGCTACAGAGGTCTAAAAACACGGACCAAACAAGCCTGTCTTCTGGTTCATGGCCGCTAAATTTCAGTAACTTATTGATTAATCAGCAAACTATGACACGTTTGAGTAGCAAACCAGATCTCAAACACGCACGCATCTAGCATGCTACAGAGATATTGCTTTGAATTTATGGTGTCCTTTCCCAGTGCACACATTGGAGTCCACAAACCATCAGTGATGAAATCCTAGAGCAGGTTTGTCCCTCGGCATAGGTCAAGGTAGTGGCCATCATATGGATGGTAAGAATTGAGGAGGTAACCAGCTTATTTCCTGGCAAGCCAACCAAAGCGACAACTGTCACAGTAGTACAGGTAGATGGCACCTTTGTGAGCCCATGGGAAAGTGTCTACAGAAGCCTTTCCTCCATGTGAGTTATATTATTGAGTACATGAATTTGGGGGCAAGGTGCCATTGCCATGTCGTGGTTCATCGGTCCTACTGCAGGGGGGAATCTCTGCTCACAAACCTCTTCCCTGGCAGGGCCAGAAACATCCCTCTCTTTTGACTGCAAAGGGAGACACCAAGTGTGACCGAAAGCTGCTCCTTACAGGTTGCAAAATAAAGCTTTAAAGAGAGCAAACTGTTGAGAAAACAAAATGGGGCAGCTAGGTCATCAGCAAAACTGGGCATCTTTGGCTGTGTCTCAAGCCACTGCTAGGACCATATGGTGGCAGTGGGCAGGCTAATACACACAAAAGCACTTTGCTCTGGCCAGCGGCATGTGACAAAAGTTCTTGTGTCTTTGTAAGAAAGGGCCCTGCAGGTGACACTGGTGAGGGTAAGCAGTACTGAGGGTATCTTTTGCAAGCAGCTGCCTCAGCTCTCACTGCAAAATCACCTCTTTCTCACCTTAACGTAACCAAGGACCTTGATGATTACTCGCGAGACTCACCCTGTGTCTTCAGATTTGCTGCTGCCTCATACTGATTCTCCTCACATCTTTAGAGCAGACTAAGCCAGCCACTGCCTTATGTGTCCAAGGCCAGCTTTGGTCTCATGGTAGGTGACTACAGAGATCTAGTACAGACCAGTACAAAGATGGCTTTGGTGACACGTGCCCCTTCGTATTTTAGCTTCAGCGTGGCTCTTTCAGTTCTGCAATTGCAAGGATCCTACCTACAGCAAGAGGAGCTGGAGAGCAGGGATTCCCTTCACTGCATTTTCAGCAAGCAAATCTTGGGCTTCAGCATGCATCCAGGTCTTTCGTATCTCAGCCCTGAAAGCAGCAAAAGAGCTCGAATTGTACCCATCACATCGCCATTGGTTTCTCCTCCTTCTTTCCCCTCACTCTTCCTCTTGCCACCCCCACTTCATTCCACATTTTTCACATTTCTGGGGATTGTTTTTCTCCTCCCAAGGCTTTCTGGAGCTTGCCCAATGGAAATAAACGCAGCCTGACCATTGCTGGTGGGGCACAGGGCCGGAGGTTACACTCTTGGTAAGTTTAGCCTCTCACTGACAGATTTATCTTCCTTAATCAGAACCAAGTGTAGTCGGTGAGGTTTGTTTTTGTAGACTGAACTTCCCCAAAGTGAGAGCGCACAAACCTTCCCCCCCCCCTCCCAATTACATAAATGCTTTTAGTTAAGAGCTAATTTCCTGGAGTGTGTGCCAGTGCTGCTCTCCAGGCAAACAAAACAAAGACATGCAAAAAACTGTGCTTTGCATTGAAAAGGAAGCTTGTCAAAATAGGAGTTCAGGAATGAGAAGGTGTCGAAAGGGCTTTTTCCCATTTTTCCTCCTTCTTTTGCTCATATAAGATAATGTAGAGATAGAGAGCACTTTGCCAACTTAAAATCACAGGTTGTCCTGCTAGACCTTGTAAAGTCATAGAATCATAGAATTATCAGGTTGGAAAAGACCCACCAGATCATCGAGTCCAACCATTCCTATCTATCACTACACCATGTCCCTCAGTACCTCATCCACCCGTCCCTTAAACACCTCCAGGGAAGGTGACTCGGCCACCTCCCTGGGCAGCCTCTAACAGTGCCCAATGACCCTCTCCATGAAAAATTTTTTCCTAATGTTCAGCCTAAACCTCTGCTGGAGGAGCTTGAGGCCATTCCCTGTCGTCCTGTCCCCTGTCACTTGGGAGAAGAGGCCAGCACCCTCCTCTCCACAACCTCCTTTATAAAGTCTGGTATAAAGGCAAAGTATAAAAGCAAAGTCTTGTATAAAGGCAAAGTCTTGTATAAAGGCAAAGAGAGGTCAGTGAGCTGAGGGTTGTTGTATTAACTGGCTCTAGATGAACCCATCTGGACTTCACCAGACCTTGTCTCCATCCAGTGTGGCCCGGAACATCCCTTTTAGCAAGCACAACCTCGGGATCTCACAACATCTGGCCACATGTTGACTAGAGCAGGCACTGAGACTTCTCAGATGCTGTGATTTGTCTTTCCTCCTTTTGCAAAACACCATTTCACCCAGTCAAAGACAACTGAAGTTTTAGTCAGAAACTAAAACACGCATTTCATTAGGCAGGCGAGCCTGGCAGATCCACCAGGAGAACTGCACAGCTTCTCTATTTAAATGAAGACTGTCTGCTCTTGTCATTTCCTCATTCTACATTCACATGTTGGCACCACCAAAGTATCCCATCCTGCCACAGCTTGGATCAGCGGGGGGCTGATCTAGCCAGGCCTTGGCTCCACAGTCCTCTCCTGGGAACAATTTGGAGTCTGTGTGTTAAAGAGACTTCGTGGACATCTTCGTTTACAGGGCTCCTCCTCTACATCTGCCCACGATCTTGCTTTAACATTTCCCTTTCGCTTTCTTCCCATCTTGCTATTAATTAAGAACATTTCTAACATGTGCCAGCCTGGAAAGAAATGTGTTGTAATGACTATTTTTCTTCTGTTTCAGTTTAAAGGATTGTTTTTATTGAGCTCCTAAAATGCAACCGAGCCCATAAAGAACAGATTGGAAGAGAAAAACTTGAATCCAGACTCCAGTAAGGTTCAATAAACTTCCATTAGACCTCAGACAGGTGGTCCACATAACGGGTGACCATGACGTCAGCCTCTCTTTGCTTCCCTGTGCCATGCATGAGAAGCCTGTGTAGTGTAACTGAATAACGTTTCTTCCCTGCTTTCTACAGCCCAAGCCGGTGGCCAACTGGAAGAAAAAGCAAGACTAGGGAGGGATGCCCAGGGTATCTCTGGTTCCATTATGATGTCCCCATAGTCGTCAAACACTTCCATTGGATGTGACAGCACAGGCCAGCTCAAGATGACCAGTAAAAAGATGAAATATCGCAGGCTGTGGCACCCAAATGGACCAGATGTAATCATGGCCTCTTTTGGCTTTCACACTTACTAACTTGTCTGGGATCCATCTGGACAGAGGCCATAATTAGAAAAGTAGTTTTCTCAGACTGAGCCCATGGGAGCCCTCAGAAAGGGTTGAAATGCTGTTGTGCACTGCTAGCGTGTTCCCCTTGGTTTGCTTTCTTTTCTCTCTGGACACAGGAAATGAAGAGGATCTGGGAGGATAAGATAAGGCATGTAATAAATTGACTTCTTACAAATCAGCCCATCTCTTGCTTTTACCACTGCTGCCTCTGTTCTGCAATAACATGGCACAGACAAACTTCAACAGCTTGGTCACACCGTATCTGCCGTTCATCAGTTCAGACATCTGTGGCAAACCCCAGGCAGGTTCCTTCTGCTTTCCTGGGGAGACTTTTGAATGGTACAGTGGTGGATAACTGCACACTGAGAGACTCAGCACCTCCCAGTACATCAGATCTGACTGCTGCAATACAGCTTGACCTGGCCAGTCACACCACCGAGGCACAGCCCTCAGCCTCCTGCTGCCACAACACAGGCGTTACTGCAGCAACAAGACACAACCTGCTGTTCCAAGACCAATACCCCATCTACAGCCAGGGCTATGCCCGATCTTGTCCTGCCAAACTGCAAAGTTAAATGCAAACACAACTGGATAGTAGGCCAGGCCTTTGAAAGAGTGAGAGTCAAATGGATCGAGGAGTCTTGGCCAATCTTTTAGCTTTGTTTTGTGCAACAGACGCTGGAGAATTCTCCCGAGGAGATGCAAAGGTGTAGATTGAAACCTTGAGCCTTGCCCTCCAAAGAACAAGAAGGTGTTAGAGAAAAGTCCGTTTCATTTGATACCCAGACTACGAAGAGATCACTGCCCTTCCCAGGAGTCAGCTTTGTCCATGCACAAAGCCAGGAGCATACTCTGCACTCACCTGCTGTCAATCTGTCCCTCCTTCCCACCTCCGATTACCAGAACAGCTGCCCTTGCACACATTTTTTCCACACACACTTTTGCCTTTAGTCTGGAAGTCTCCATCTCTGGCTGGAATTGATTTCCTGAGCCCACGTAACAGCACATCAAAATGCTGTTGCCCAAGGGTTATTATGCCCTAAAACAAGCCAGATGGCATCTGCTCCTGTGGGAACCAGCATATCAAAAGGGTCTTAAAAACCTCAGCTCAAGGAACTCCTGTTAAACTTGAGCACCGTGACACTTGGCCTTGCTCTGTACTCCAGGGATTTGCAGGAAGGAGAAGAAGGGGGTTCCTGGGCACTTGAGGAGGTTGTCTTGTTGCAAGATGTCACTCACTGTTCACATTTGCTTTGAGGGTTACTGGCCCCAAGGAGCTGCTGCCACTCTCAGCACTTGACAAAGGTCTGCTCAAGAGCTACTCCAGAGAGGAAACAGGAGGACAATCCTTCTCAGGAGTCAAAGTTCATGCCGTACATGAGGCTCCTTCCATGGACACACTGCTTGAGACAAGAGCCAGGACAAGACATAGCTGCTGTCCTTCTGGGTCTAGGTATGTTCTCACTGTGTTTAATCAGCTAAATCCACCCTTGCCCTCAGCAAACCCCTTTTTCCATGCCTGGGGGCTGTACCTAGACACCTAAGGTATCACTCCCCAGGCTGAAACACTGCTTCCCCAGAGCGTCTTTGCTTTCTATATTTTTGACCTTACATTGTATGGCATGTTGAGGTAGGTCAATGCTGCTCCCCCTGCTTCAACACAGCTGACTGATTTCCACCAAATGGGCTTGCGATGGGCCCCGAGTACCTGTGAAGGAGTTGGAGGCATCTGTATGGTACCAAGTGCAAGAGGAGCTCCTCCACAGCTTGTATCAAGAAAGCCTGTGATTCAGGACACTCAGGGTATCCCCACAACTCACTGCCCAGCCCAGCTGAGTCTATGAGGATTGCTGCATCATAAAAATACCTAAGGAAACAACGTATGGAAAAGCAAAATGCAAACCAGCAGCCCTGGCACAAGTAACCTGGGCAGATCTCAGACAGGAACTCTGCCTGGATTTTTTAATGCTTTACGGGTGTTGGTACATAGAGATGAGCCTTGCGCAGCGGTCACAGTCCCAGCTGTCAGCTCCAATAGCCTCACACAGCCCCACCCTCTGACGTCTGGACCTCCCCATGCACCAGGACCACTCATACATCTAGGTGGGGCTTCGTTGCCATTACAATGCCATTAACATTTTCTTTTCCCATCGGTGCAATTAAAGATGAATCCTGATGTTTCCTTTTTGCATACAAGAAAAGTTAGCTCAGCCCAGAGGCATTGCTCAAGCACAAGACAGCTTAGCTGGGCAGAGAGGTAGGTTACAACAGCTAAGGAAAAACGCAAAAGAGGGAAGAAGCAACACAGAGGGGAGAGGTGCGTTTACATATTTAGTGAATTAGTAAAGGCTGAGATGGAGTCCCTGCCCTGTGACATCTTTAATCCAGACTGGGCATCTTCCTATGGGAAACTCCCAAGAAAACATCCCAGATTTTTAGCTTAATAGCAGTTTTTTTCCACCTTGACCTTTCTGAGTGAGCAATAACTCCATCTATATTCAGGACAGAGCAGCATTTACTGGATTTCAAAGCTCAGCCTGCAGCCGTCTGGAGCTACAGCGGGGTTTGAGCAAACTGCACCCAAGGCTGGGCCCATGAGCTGCCTTTCACAATGGTCACGATGATGGGCATGCTCTCAAATGCACCAGGGACTAGAAGCTCCACAGGGGGTACCTGACACAGCTCTCACTGGAATTTACGGAATCATAGAATCAATTGTTAAGGTTGGAAAAGATCTCTAATATCATCAAGTCCAACCGTCAGCCCAACACCATCATGCCTACTAAACCATGTCCCAGCATGCCACGTCTACACCTTTTTTGAACATCTCCAGAAATGGTGACTCCACCACATCCCTAGGCAGCCTCTGCCAGTGCTTTACCACTCTTGCAGTAAAGGAATTTTTCCTAATATCCAGTCTAAACCTCCCCTGGTGCAACCTGAGGCTATTTTCTTTCATCCTATCACTTGTTACTTGGGATATGAGAAGCAACCACCTCACTACACCCTGCTTTTAGGTAATTGTAGAGTGTGATGAGGTCTCTCCTCAGCCTCCTCTTCTCCAGGTTGAACAGCCCCAGTTCCCTCAACAGCTCCCATAAGTCCCGAGCTCCAGACCCTTCAACCAGTCGAGATGCCCTTCTCTGGACACACTCCAACACTTCAGCATCCTTCTTGTAGTGAGGGGGCCAAAACTGCACACAGTATTCGAGATGCAGCTTCTCAGCCCCTTAACAGAAGCAGCGGTGCAGCCAATGCCAGGATCAGGCATCCCAGAGCCAGGGGCAGGCAGACAGGCTCTCCACAGCAGTCCCTGTGCCATCAACATCAGCCCAGATGTTCTGTCTGGAGCGCACAGGCTGATGTTGCCCACCTCTGTTTGCCTTCAGGGGGCTGCACCAGACCAAAGCACCCCACCCACTGATGGTCCCTGGTTTTCAGAGAGTGAGCTGGGAGGGTGAACTTCACTCTCATTTTTTGCTTAATGTCAAAATTCCCCGCATTTCCTATAGAAAGCAGGTACACGTGGGTCTATTTTTACTCCGGTTTATTTTTACTTAGTCTTTCCTACACTGCCTCTCACATGGCTGTAAAGCAAGCAACCCCCACCCCCAGGCATGCAAGGCAGAGGCTGGAAGGGCGCTTTCTCCCTCTAGAGCACAGCAGTGGCTGGGGGCAAATGCGCTGCCAGTAATTACAGCACAGCATCGTTAAATCAATTACTGCATGCCGCCTTGCTCCCCAGCACACGGGCTGCAGCGAGGTTGTTCCCAGCCAGCTCTGCTGCCTGCATCAGCCCCATCCCTGCAGATACCTCCAGCCAAACCTCTTCCCACTCCAAGAGCACTGCCTCAAGGAACCCGATTCATGCTGCCTCTCCCACTCCACAGAGCAGTTTGGCCCCAGGAAGGCGAGGGGGTGGTGGAGCAAGCTGAAGCCTCCCCAGAGCTGCATTCAGAGCTGAAATCTGGCCACAGACACCAGCAGGGAAAGAACCACTGTGCTGTGTGACCCCTATGGGACAGGTTCTCCTCTGACTTCAAGTAAACCTGGCAGGCAGGTGGCTGGGGAAAGGGATCAGGATGATGCGGAGGCACCTTGGCCAGGGATGCAAACAGCTCCTGCCAGGGAGAAAGTCGCGGGTGCTTGCCCAGTGGGTGCTGCGGGCCAGCGGATTCTTTTGGTTTGATGAGCAATGTGTGAAATTCTGGGTTTTGCTCCTGAGGGGAATTAAAACATAGCCCAAGCTTTGGTGTTTTCTCACAAGGAGGAATCACTGCTTCCCACCAGCATGACTAACCCCGCTAATTGTGGCCTTCGTGGTCAGGCGGTAGCTGGGTAAAGGCGGCTGCACATCGCAGCTGTTCTGGAAGCGGCACTGGGGCTGCGGCCGAGGCTTTGGCTCTTTGTGAGTGCAGCAGCGAGGATGCAAAGCGAGGCAGGAGGGGAGGCCAGACTGCCCACGGGACCGTCGTTTCCCAGAGATGCCTCTATATCCTGCCATCAACTGCCAGAGCATCTTCCCAAGGCTGCTGCCGGCGTCCCCAGGGGAAATTGCAGCCTTTCTGTCCCACCAGCTCTGTGTAGCCCAGATAAGAGCATGCACGCTGCCCGCAGTGCCAGCCTGCAGCACTGGCTGGCAGGTCCCCGTTACCATGGCGATGCTGTCAAGGTTCACATAACATTTTCCTCCATCCTGATTTCTTCCGCCACTTTATTTTCCCCCCCATTCAGTACTCCGTGGGCCATGGCAGCTCAGCCTGCCCTGCGAGGCAGCTGGGAAAGGGTTAGGATGCCCAGCTGCGAGGCTCCTCTGCCATCAGGGTTGCGGTCACATTGCCTCAAGTCCTTGCTCAGGAATAACAGCATTATATCTTCTGTCACAACAGAGGTAAAGCTGAAATCAGCAAGCAGATACTAAGAAATCCTCCGCTGTCTCTTCTCATTAGACTTAATCACAGGGAAAAACCCAAAAGGCCTGAAACATTTTTGTTAATTGACAAAGATTATATTTTCTTTAAAGAGAAGCTCACTGCGCGGAGGGGACAGCCATGGGTACAGCTCCTCATCAGTGCTGGCTTCACTATGGGTGCAGCTCCTCTGCCTGCCCATCCTTTCTGCTCAGCACCCCCCCCACAACCCTCCTCTCCGGAGGGGCAGCAGGGAAGATGAGACTCACCGTGTGGTACCTGCGTGGGCAGCACTGCCCTGGGGGCTCAGCCCACCTCAGGTGCCAGCACAAACCACCTGGGTGAGCAAGGAGCCCCATAGGAATATATTCCACAGGGCCACGGTCCCTTTTCACACAGGTGCTGTTTCCTGATGGCCTTCATCCAGCTTCTCCATAGCAACGTCTAGACATTAAATATAGATTCATCCCCAAACTGCCTTTTCAAAAATGCCACCTCTCCCTCCCTACTCCACATAGGCATTTTCAGGGACTATCACATTTCCTCCTTACCCATCTCTGAATGAAGAAGACAGAAAAGCAACTAATTAGGAGTGGTCTCGCGTCATCTACATCCCAAGCTGTTAGCTAGAGAGCTGAGGTTTAAAGAGCTGGGGTTGTTTAGCCTGGAGAAGAGGAGGCTGAGAGGAGACCTCATTGCTCTCTACAACTACCTGAAAGGATATTGTGGAGAGGAGGGTGCTGGGCTCTTTTCCCAAGTGACATGGGACAGGACAAGAGGGAATGGCCTCAAGGTCCGCCAGGGGAGGTTTAGGTTGCACATTAGGAAAAAATTTTTCATGGAAAGGGTCATTGGGCACTGGCAGAGGCTGCCCAGGGAGGTGGTTGATTCACCTTCCCTGGAGGTGTTTAAGGGACAGGTGAACGAGGCGCTGAGGGATATAGTTTAGTATTTGATAGGAGTGGTTGGACTTGATGATCCAGTGGGTCTTTTCCAACCTGGTGATTCTATTATTCTATGATTCTAGCTGATGAGCTGCTAAATTATTTTTTGCCCTACTGAGAGGTTCAGATCCATGAGACAATATCTGGTGCCCAGGACAGCCTGGCAGTGCCAGTGACACCACTCCCAGAGAGGGCTGACACCTAGGGAGGGAGGCAGGGCTGGGGCAGCTGGCACTGGGTGCAGGCAGGCAGTGGTACCCATCTCACTGCCCTCAGAAGATGGATAAGGAGGCTCCTCAGCAGGAGCATGGGAACAGCAGCTGCAGCCTGAACACATCCTGGACCACAGGAAAAAACTCAGGATGGAAAATGCTGCTCAAACACCTCCCTGGGGATTGTTCATCAGTTAATGCTTAGACAGGAGGGAAGAGGAAAGATACCTCGCAACGAGAGAAGGACAGCTGGGACTGCCACGGAGGGCCAAGGAAAGCCCAGCATCTATCTCACATTGCCAGGCAGCAGAGAAAATATGAGGCCAGAAAATGAAGAGCCACAGAGACCAGTTGCAGCCCCAGGGCTGGGCAGGATGCTAACAGAGCGCAGCTTGGCCCTGGGTGAAAGAGAAGGTGCTACTCTGGGTGCCCAGAGCCACAGTTCTCACTGTGTCCTGGCAAAAAAATGCCAGGGCAGCACTTTGCTTATGCTTTCTGCTCCAGCCTGGGTCTTTCTGAGAAAGCAGGTCGTGCAGCCGTGCTCTGCTCACCTGCTTTGTGGCTCCCCGTGCCACCCCTGGTGATGCATCTCCAGCAAGTTCAGCAGCTGGGTACAGCTCCTGATTCCTGCCCGGTTTGTGAAAAGCAGGCAGCAAGGAGAGATGTGGTTGACTCCTTGGCTGAGGAAAGAGCAAGCATTTATTGACACTGCTGGCACATGTGAGATGTTACAGGAGAAGCTGTGATCACACCTATGAGGCATCAGGTGAAATATCCCAAGCCTCCTTGACCCCAGCCCAGAGAGGCTGTCCATGCAGTGATGGCAGGGTCATCTTTAACTGAGGTTTCCAGGCTCTTTTTTACAGACATTGCTACCCAATCGATGTGCATCTTAGTCCTTTATGCCAAGGGAATGATAGGACAGGAGTGAGTGACCTTTCTGCAGTGAGTGAGGGCAGGAGCAGTATGGAAAGGGCACTGGGGATGGTTGCTCTCACTGCATAGCATGTGCAAGTGTGAGGATGGTGATGCTTCAGCTGCAGTAAACCCTCTTCCAGAAAGCCCAAACCTACTCACTGGCAGGACGGATTGAAAACCTCTGAAATGGTAATGCAAACTCAATTTCCAGCAGAGTCCAGCCTGTGCTCCCAGCACCAGGGATTACAGGAGTCCAGGGACCCTCAGACCCTCTGGTTTCTCACAGACCTTGTGCAATTTTCCTGCCCCAAATCTGTCAAACCATTCTTTGAAGCCACATAGCTGTTTGGTACCTGTGACGTCCTGCAGCAAGCTGGTCTGCTGCTTAATGGCACTTTTTCTACTCTGCTTTCATGAGGCCTCACCTGGAATCCTCAGCACAGGAAGGACATGGATCTGTTGGAGCCGGTCCAGAGGTCACGAAGATGATCTGAGGGCTGGAGCACCTCCCATACAGAACAGGCTGAAAGAGTTGGGATTGTTCTCTCCTGGAGAAGAGAAGGATCCAGGGACACCTTAGAGTAGCTTCCAGTGCTGAAAGGGCTACAGGAAAGCTGGGGAGGGCTCTTTATCAGGGAGTGCAAGGATAGGACCAGGGGGAACAGTTTTAAGCTGAAAGAGGGGAGATTTAGATGAGATATTAGGAAAAAATGTTTTCTTGGGGGAGTGGTAAGGCACTGGCACGGGTTATACAGAGAAGTCGTGGCTGCCCCAACCCTGGAGGTTTTCAAGGCCAGGTTGGATGGGCCTTTGAGCAGCCTGATCCAGTGGGAGGTGTCCCTGTCCCTGTCAGGGGGGTTGGAGCTGGATGGGCTTTAAGGTCCTTTCCAACACAAGCTGTTCTGTGACTCTGTTACCAAAGACAGGGGAGTCACCTTTTCTGCACGTAATTGGCAGCTGCTACCAAGTATCGGTATTCGGTTGCAAAAAGTGCGCAGCCTGACTCCTCCAGCAGGTCCCTAAGCCAGGTCAACAGGTGATGCTACTGTTTGGTATGAATAAAGTAGATCAGGCAGAGCAGCACTGTGTGTAATTACAATGGAGACAGCCCTGAATTACATGGAGACCTCAGAAAATTGGAGTGATCCCTTATCCAAACACTGAACCTCACGGAGATGGCAAGATCAGTGCTTGGGTTGCCATCCTACCTCCAAATAAGCCCTGTGCTGCTGGCCCTTGGGGTTTTTCTCCTTGCCGTGCTTGATTTACGAGAGTGGTACTTTGGCAATCACGCTGAGGATACTGATTAGCTGATGTTGGGACATGGTTCCAGGAAAGACAATCCATTTATCAAAGTGCTTGCAGAAACCAGTTCAAGGCAGGTGAAGTACTAATAAATATTGAGCAAAGCAAGTGAATCAGACTCCAAAGCAGCTTAATAAATAAAAGGCTATTAAAAAAAAGTATCTGCAGATGCTTATGCCAACTTTTCTTCTTCAGTAGCAGCTCTGGGTGCTGGTACTTTGCATTCCCATTTCACAGGGACAACTTGCTGGAAGGAACTCCTCGTCTTTACATTGAGAAAACCAAACTGAAGAATTTTCCAGTTGAGATGAAATTGCAGATAATTGGTTTACTGGGCAAAAACCTGGATGGAGTAACATCCAGGTCTGATTCAGAGCTAAGGATGCCCAGCTCTGTCCTCTCAAGCTGACATCCTGCAGACAAGGTCCAACGCACACTGCAGGCTGCACAGACAGGGGCCAGTTGAAAAGTAAGTGCTGTCTGGAAAAGAGATGAGCTGCTAATTTATTGAAACACTCTGCAAAATAATTGCATTTGGAACCCTTCAGCTGTCCAGAGTTTATGCCTTCATGCAGGAGTGTGATTTCAAGAGACGGGACATAAAAGCGAGTGGAAAACCAAAGAGATCTTTGAAGCTGGGGCACCAGAGCACACTATCAAACAAAGCAAAACTCCCAGCTCCCTTCACATACAGATGAAGCCTTACAGCTCCTGTGGACAAGCAATTAAGAAACAAATCAGCTTGTTTGTTTTCATGGAGGTGAGAAACACCTCCAGCCCAGGCAGCAATTTCTGTTCCCTCACAAAGGCTTGCTCACAGCAAGCAGTGTGTAGGGATGGGATGCAGGGAGGGAAGTCTCACCACTCCATCCACTCTCCTCCAGTCACATGGGGTGGATCATATGCCACGGTACAGTCCTTCCCCATGCATCTGTTGTTTAGAGCTGATCATTTCTCACCAAGATACGTGGGTACCTGCTCTCTGCCATCCAGTGTGAAACAGGGGGCTGGTTTGGGGAGGGGTGTGGAGGTGCTGAGGTCAGCTGCAACACAGATCTGGTGTCTGAAGTCTATTGGTCAGACTTATTTTGGCAGGTTCCTTGTGGCATCAGCACAAACTGCAGAGGAACAGGTTGCTTTCAGCTTTCCTCTACAGCGGCAACACAAAGAAAAGGTACTGTGATTGCAAAAGGGTCAAGGAGCTACAAGATAAAATAGAAAAATCAAGCAAACAAAACAAATCCCCAAAGATCAAAAGCATCAGGGAGTTCTACAGATGCTTCTAAGAAAAAAACCCCATAAAACAAACAAAAAAAAAACCTCACAAGCAGATAACCACATCAAAACAAAACCACCTTCCTTGGCAAACTGAGGCACACGTGGACTGCCAGGACTTGGCACACAACACTGTTTGCCAGCATATACCCAGAAAGATGAACGAGAGCCTACCTTCTACCTACCCACCCCTCACTTAAGGAGAACACTTAGCTGTTTCTCTGCTCCAGCTCCTTCAGGAAGAAGGGGAGATCGGCTGTGTGAGACTCACTGAGTCATTTGCTCCCGATGCTGATAGAGGAGTGCAACACGTTGCCCGCTCCCTGCACGCTGGACTCTTTCCATTCAGAGCAGCGAGTTTCAATGGGTTTGGAGCTCCAAGGAGAGGAGAACAGGGCAAGGACACCGGCCAGAGGCAACAAAATTGTCCAGTAACATCACCTCCCCGCTCAGCACCTCCACTGCATGAATCTTCTCCCAAGCTAAATCTCCGTGACAGCACCTGCTGGTGCCACAGCTGCGTCTGGGCTGTGCAGCATGGTTTTAGCTTCCTGAGGTTCTGTCCTTTGCTCCTCTTCATCTTGCTACGGCTCCAGCTAAGAAGCAAGCTCCAGAGTCCAGCCAGTGCAGCACTGACCTCTAGTGACACTTAGGAGACCCTTCCCCGTCCCCACATCTGGGGGTGACACAAAAGTGGCCACAGATGACCATGAAGGATGCTGGAGCAGGTCCCAGCTGAGCTGGCGGGGCATTGCTGCTTCTTCGTGTCACTGCCAAGCCCTGCACGGGGAAATAGGTCCCCATCATGGTGGCCCGGCTTGTCCCCTAGCCTCCCTGCCACTGACTTGCACCTTACACCTGGGATGGAGCATCTCTCCTCCTGATCATAGAATCATAGAATCACCAGGTTGGAAAAGACCCATCAGATCATCGAGTTCAACCATTCCTATCAAACACTAAACCGTGTCCCTCAGCACCTCATCCACCTGTCCCTTAAACATCTCCAGGGAAGGTGACTCAACCACCTCCCTGGGCAGCCACTAACAGTGCCCAATGACCCTTTCTGTGAAAAATGTTTTTCCTAATATTCAGCCTAATCCTCCTCTGGCGGAGCTTGAGGCCATTCCCTCTCATCCTGTCCCCTGTCACTTGGGAGAAGAGGCCAGCACCCTCCTCTCCACAACCTCCCTTCAGGTAGTTGTAGAGAGCAATGAGGTCTCCCCTCAGCCTCGTCTTCTCCAGGCTGAACACCCCCAGCTCTCTCAGCCGCTCCTCATAAGGCCTGTTCTCCAGCCCCTTCACCAGCTTTGTTGCTCTTCTCTGGACTCGCTCCAGAGCCTCAACATCCTTCTTGTGGTGAGGGGCCCAGAACTGAACACAGGACTCGAGGTGCGGTCTCACCAGTGCCGAGTACAGGGGGAGAATAACCTCCCTGGACCTGCTGGTCACGCCGTTTCTGATACAAGCCAAGATGCCATTGGCCTTCTTGGCCACTTGGGCCACTGCTGGCTCATGTTCAGTCGCTGTCAACCAACACCCCCAGGTGTCTCTCCTCCTGGCAGCTTTCCAGCCAGACTTCTCCTAGTTTGTACCTCTGCTTAGGGTTGTTGTGCCCCAAGTGCAGGACCCGGCATTTGGCCTTGTTAAACCTCATGCCAGTGGTCTCAGCCCAGCAGTCCAGCCTCCAGCAGATAGACTCTTCCACCCAGCTTGGTGTCATCTGCAAACTTGCTAAGGGAGCACTCGATGCCTTCATCCAGGTTGTTGATAAAGACATTGAACAGGGCTGGACCCAGGACTGAGCCCTGGGGAACCCCACTTGTCACTGGCCTCCAGCTGGATTTAACACCATTTCCCACCACTCTCGGGGCCCGGCCAGCCAACCAGTTTTCCACCCAGGAGAGTGAGCGCCTGTCCAGGCCAGAGGTGACAGTTTCCGTAGCAGAATGCTGTGAGAAACTGTATCAAAGGCTTTACTGAAGTCCAGGAAGATACATCCACAGCCTTTCCCTCATCCAGTAGTCGAGTTACTTTATCATAGAAGGTGATGATGCCTAGGTGCCTGTAAAGTCCAAGGGATGTAAAATTCATTAGGAACTCATTGCTCAGATTAATTTCTCTTTGCCTGTGGTTTACCAGATGGGAGGCTTCCCTTTCTGCTCACGTAAGTCAGCGACGGCTCTGGAAGGAACTTCAGGCTGGAAACCCTCAACTGATCATCCCTTTGCCTCCCCAGCACCCCTTGATCTGTGCAGGTATCCCCCAAACAGGAGCACAGGCGTACACGGAGTCCAGGGATGCTTGGTCTCCAAGGCAATTGCCAAAGCCCTTGCTCAGCACCTAGGGACATTGTTGGGGTCATGCCTTGCTTCAATCTATAGCAAGCCAGCACATGCAAGAGCGGCACAGGAGAAGGATGAAGCGTCTCAAGTAGGGCAGCTGTCTCCACAGCAGGGAGCAGCTGGTGGGATGCTATGGTCCCAGGGATGCACCAAAAAACAAACTTATCTATGACAGGGCCAGGAGAGGTGTGGAGCAGGTTGTTTGCCCCAGGAGGCTTCCATGCCACAGGGTTCTGCTGGGGTGCACAGGGACTGGTGCCTCCATGTGCCCAGGGAGCACGGCTGGATCTCAGGAGAATAACCAGAAAGCTTTTGGGCTTTCAACTGGAAGAACAGATGCAGGCAGCACAACAAAAAATAAAGGGGACAGAGGAGCTTGGGCTGCAGAGGAGGAAAGGGTTGAGGAGGGAATGAGCCTAATACCAGCCTTGTCAACTCCAGCTGCTGCTCTGCCACTGGTTCCCAGGCGCTTTCACAGCACTTGCACTCATAGGAGGGCAGAGGAAGGACAGGGTCACTGCTACGCAAGTCCAGCCACACAAAGAGGGGTTCAGAGCTCTTCTCGATAGGGCTGGCTTCCCCCTGCCCCTCCAAGTGGTTCTTCTCTGTGCCTCTGTCCCCTCCTTCCTCTTGGGCCATCTCCTGGATCAAGGTTCTTGCACAAAGCCAGAGTAATTGCCCTGCCTTGGAGGGTTCTTCTGAAAATCAGTGCATTCAAGAAATTGCGTCTTTGAGGTCCTCTGGTGCCCAGCAGTTGGGGCCATCCTGGTCCCAGGGACAGAGCTTGTATTCACATGCAGTGAACAACAGGGCATTCAGCAGAAATGAAGAGGCAGGAAATGCAGAAATGATGAAAAAAAAGCATCTTTTCAAACAATTCCCCTTGGAGAACTCAGTGTCATATGATGTGGCCAAGGGCAGACGCTTGAGGGATCAAACAACTGATGAGCTGACCCTGGGTACTTCTGTTATTCTCACCAAAATATAAACCACATACAAATGGGGAAAGCCCGTAAGTGAACTACATGCAAGCAGCAGAAATCGCTGAGGCTGTTTTGCACATGAAGAACCATGATGGAGAAGCCTTCCCAAGGAGAGATCCTCTTTTCTGGGAACATGTTCTAGGTACAGCCTGGATGTAGGCTGCAGAACTTCTTGCAGCTTTCCCTAGGGTTCCTGGTACCAGCTGATTCCACCTTGACTGAGTAAGAAAAATCCTTTGCTAGTGACAGTTGCAACCAGCACTCCCACCACAAGGAAGGCTGTCAGGACTTGTCATTTCCAGCCACTCAATGGAAGGTTTTCTTACACCCAGCATGACCCCCTAAATCACAGTGGCATTCCCAGGAAGATCTTTGCTTTTCATCTCTGCACCTGCCCAGCAAGGAGCCACAGCCGGAATTGAGTCCAGGTGCTCATCTCTAAAGGCATTTGCAGCTCTATCCCATGTCCCAGCCTTTCTGGAATCACCATAAGGGAGGGGATTCTGCCTCTCTACTCTCCTTAGACCTCACCTGGAGCCCTCACCTGATGAAGCCATGTAGATGTTTGGCACTCATGACATCCTGCAGCAAGCTGGTCTGCGGCTTAATGGTACTTTTTCTACTCCACTCTCACGAGACCTCATCTGGAGTCCTGTGTTCAGTTCTTGAGTCCTCAGCACAGCAAGGACATAGATCTGTTAGAGCAAGTCCAGAGGAGGCCACAGAGATGATCCAAAGCCTGGAGCACCTCCCATATGAGGACAGGCTGAAAGAGTTGGGGCTGTTCAGCCTGAAGAAGAGAAGGATCCAGGGAGATCTTAGAGCAGCTTCCAGTACCGAAAGGGGCTACAGGAAAGCTGGGGAGAGTCCTTTTATCAGGGAGTGCAGGGATAGGGCCAGGGGGAACAGTTTTAAGCTGAATGAGGTGAGATTTAGGTAAGATATCAAGAAGAAATATTTTCCTATGAGGGTGGTGAGGCCCAGGTATCCCAGAGCAGTGGTGGCTGCCCCATCCCTGAAGGTGTTCAAGGTCAGGTTGCATGAGGCTTTGAGCAACCTGATCCAGTGGGAGGTGTCCCTGCCCATGGCAGGGGGGTTGGAACTGGACGTGCATTAAGGTCTCTTCCAACCCAAACCATTCTGTGATTCTGTAAGTGGCACCATCAGGTTTGGCTTGAGGTGGCAGTGCAATAAATGAGTCTACAGCAGTTAAGTGGTTGATTATCAAAACCAGCACTGGAAAGGCTATGAAAACATGCAAAGATGTGAATACACAGCATCAGTCAGGATAAAACTTGGGCTTGGAAAGACCAATTTTTCTCCTCTTCTCAGTCACATTTTATATCACAGTTTGATCTTTTGCTTGAGATGCAATGATAGCTGAGATCCTATGGCATGCCGGGAATTTTTAATAGAAGTGCAGTCAGCAAGAGCAACAGAGGTTTGCACTGGGAACTTGCAATAAAACACATATTTTTTCCCTTTTAAATTGCAAAGGGAGAACATGGGGAAAGGTTTAGATCAGAGCCTTGGCCCTGGAAGACCCAGTGCAGCAAAACACTACCTGCAAAAAATCATATGCCAATAAGAGCCCCCAGACACCTCCAATTACTGCAGTTTCTCTTTCAATACTTACAGTACAGTGAAAGTTGCCTCGAGTGCCAGCATTGCAGGCTCGGGGTATGCAAAAGCACAGCCTGGAGTGGACAGAGGACACTGCACTGTCATGGGGTCCCAGTCTGCGAGGCAGGTGGAGACTCTTTGAGCTGCATTACCTTGGCTCCCCTGCACCGTGGAGTTGCTGGGGAAGCAAGCGCGACAGGAGGTCACTCAAACCAGCTCAGAATCACTGCAGGTTGTGGTTTGTTTTTTTAAAACTGGTCAGATAAATGTTTTGAGAAGACCTATTAAAGCCATGGCTGCTTTCTCCAGGGAGCTATCAGGATGATTTTATTTGGCCAGAGCATGGTAACAGGGGCAGGCTGTCAGCTCCTGTTAAGATTTGGATGTGCGTCACCGAATGGAAAGTGCTTAGCTATATTGTTTCTCATTAGATTGTTTTATGGTAAATCTAATCATTAACTTACTGCACTCAGTCTATCTGAAGGTTGAAACGCTGGCTCCGCAGCTGCATAGTGGGCTGCGAATCAAATGCCTTCCCTGGGAAGGGCAGCTTCATGGAATCATAGAATCACTAGGTTGGAAAAGACCTTTGAGATCACGCCCAACTGTATCTGTCCACTACTAAATCAAAGTCCCTCAGCACTTCATCTCCCCATCTTTTAAATATCTCCAGGGATGGAGATTCCACCACCTCCCTGGGCAGCCTCTGCAAGTGCTTGAAAACTTTTTCAGTGAAGGAGTTTTAAATGAAATGCAGTGAGATGCCTGTTGAATTTTCATTGCAGGGAGCTACCAAGAGGGCTTCTAAGCATGGATGGAAAATCATTGCATTTCTCTGGAAAACCTCAACCATGCTGTTTTATAATACAAGCATCAGGAGAGAGATGCCCTGCTTCTCTGAGAGGCTGGGTACAACTCATCATCAAACTTCTCCATACAAGCTGGGCAAAACACGCTGGCAGAAGTGCTTTTGAGTTCTCCACTAGCCAGTGGCTTAAACGCTTTTGAAATCACAGTCACTTATCAGGAAGGAAAAAAATGAAATAGAACCAGAGAATCACTAGGTTGGAAAAGACCTTTGAGATCATCTGTCCTCTACCATATCCCTAAGCAGTTCATCTCCCCATCTTTTAAACACCTCCAGGGATGGAGATTCCACCACCTCCTTGGGTAGTCTCTGCCAGTGCTTGAGAACCCTTTCGGTGAAGGAGTTTTTCCTAATGTCCAATCTGAACCTGCCCTGGAGCAACTCGAGGCCATTCCCTCTCCTCCTACAAGCTTCATCATGGCAGCACTATGTCCACAACAGCAAATGTCTTGGCAAAGCTGCTGCTGGCTCACAGCACTGACACAGCATCTCCTCCCTCTCACCTTGACTCAGGGGATGCAGTCAATCCCACGTTTTCACGTGCTGCTGCTTCACACGTCCTTCTGTAGCCCCTACCCCTCACCATTGCTTTGATGGCATCATTGAAAGCAGAGATGAAAGCCACCCCCTGGTTTTAAGTCAGGCTGAGCAGGTTGCTCTTGTCTACGAATCAAGCTCTTTGTGACCCCTCCTACAGTGCATCCAGGCATTGAAACCCACTGCACTTGGTACTGATAGGTGTAAATGGGGTTGCTGGGACTCATCCGGGGACCGACCCATCCCAGCAACCTGGGCACAGCGAGCACTTGCTGCTTCATGCAGAAAAGGAGGCAAGACCAGGGTGCCACAATAGGATCTGAGCTCTCCGCCTGGGAATTAGGGCAGAAGGTCTGCCTCTCATCCAAATCAGGGACTCATATTCCCCACCCTTGCCCAGGGAAGTCGTGGCTGCCCCATCCCTGGAGGTGTCCAAGGCCAGGCTGGATGGGGCCTCGAGCCGCCTGGTCCAACAGGAGGTGTCCCTGCCCAGAGCAGGTGGGTTGGAACTGGATGACCTTTAAGGTCCCTTCCCATCCAAACCATTCTATGATTCTATGATCTTTATCTAAAGTCACAGAGCAGGTCTTGAAACTCCTTCGACCACCTCCTTGGTGGGCATATTAGTGGGCAAAGAGGTCCAGACTGGCAACAACTCTTCCCTCCTCCTCTTCCAGGGATACCCAAGAGGACAGCCAGCCTTCACTCAAGGACACAGACCATGCTCCAAACCTCTGATCAGAGGCAACAGTGACTCAGCTTTCCAAGGGACATGAAAGGGACCAAGCCATGAGGCCACTGCCAACACCTTGTGGTGAAGATATGGGATGCCCATCAGAACTTCCTAGCCCTCCGCGGGCTTGGGGGGCCACAATAAACCCCTAGATAACACCACAGAGCTGGGAAACTTTCTCTCCACGTATTTTGATTGAATTTTTGCTTTGGCCAATCAGGGGTCCTCCCTGTCTCTGCAGTTCCTCTAGATGCTGAGCGTAATCCGCCCAGGCCAGCTCCAACCACGTCTGCCTTGCATCCCCTCGGCAATGAGGGGCTTAGCATGACCATTTCTCATCTTTATTTGTTTTATATGACCTCATGAATTTATCCAAGATAATTAAGCTTCCCTTGGTCGAGGAATCTCAGACAGACTTCTGGAGTTCTCCTGCTCTTCCAGAGCAGCTTCTCCAGGACAAGGAAGGCTCCCTGAGCACTGTGGGCACAGGCAGCTCCTCAGACTGGAAATCTGGCAGGGGCTGGGCCGTGAGCCATCAGCTGTGCCACGTGCCCGGCCTGCACAGGACACCAGGCTGCACTGTCACCACAGTCTCCACTGGATAGAGATACGAGATTCAAAAAACTGGTTGGCTGGCCGGGCCCAGAAGGTGGTGGTAAATGGAGTTAAATCCAGCTGGAGGCCAGTGACAAGTGGGGTTCCCCAGGGCTCAGTCCTGGGTCTAGTCCTGTTTAATGTCTTTATCAACGACCTGGATGAAGGCATTGAGTGCACCCTTAGCAAGTTTGCAGATGACACCAAGCTGGGTGGAAGTGTCGATCTGCTGGAGGGTTGGGAGGCTCTGCAAAGGGACCTGAACAGGCTGGACCACTGGGCAGAGACCAACGGCATGAGGTTTAACAAGGCCAAATGCCGGGTCCTGCACTTGGGGCACAACAACCCTAAGCAGAGGTACAGACTAGGAGAAATCTGGCTGGAAAGCTGCCAGGAGGAGAAGGACCTGGGGGTGCTGGTTGACAACCGACTGAACATGAGCCAGCAGTGTGCCCAGGTGGCCAAAAAGGCCAGTGGCATCTTGGCTTGTATCAGAAACGGCATGACCAGCAGGTCCAGGGAGGTTATTCTCCCTCTGTACTAAGCACTGGTGAGACTGCACCTCGAATCCTGTGTTCAGTTCTGGGCCCCTCACCACAAGAAGGATGTTGAGGCTCTGGAGCGAGTCCAGAGAAGGGCAACAAAGCTGGTGAAGGGGCTGGAGAACAAATCTTACGAGGAGCAGCTGAGAGAGCTGGGGTTGTTCAGCCTGGAGAAGAGGAGGCTGAGGGGAGACCTTATTACTCTCTACAACTACCTGAAGGGAGGTTGTGGAGAGGAGGGTGCTGGCCTCTTCTCCCAAGTGACAGGGGACAGGACGAGAGGGAATGGCCTCAAGCTCCGCCAGGGGAGATTTAGGCTTGAGATTAGGAAGAAATTCTTCACAGAGAGGGTGGTTAGGCATTGGAACGGTCTGCCCAGGGAGGTGGTTGAGTCACCGTCCCTGGAGGTGTTTAAGGTTAGGGTAGATGAGGTGCTTAGGAGCATGATTTAGGGATTGGTGGAAATGGTTGGACTCGACGATCCAGTGAGTCTCTTCCAACCTGGTCATTCTGTGTGATTCTGTGTGAAATGCAAAGTAAACACAGACAAGTGCTAAGCATATTTCACAGTGTTCAGGAAGCTACAGCAGGAGGGGCCCATCTGGGAAATGCAGAGCTGTGTTTTAAGCCATCACTTTCTCCATCTAATAGCTTTAAATTGGAAAGGGGAAGATCTAGACTAGGCATTAGGAAGAAATTCTTTATGGTGAGTGTGGTGAAGCACTGGAACAGGTTGCCCAGAGAAGTCGTGGCTGCCCCATGCTTGAAGGTGCCCAAGGCCAGGTTGGATGGGGCTTTGAGCAACTTGATCCAGTGAAAGGCGCCCTTGCCCACATCTGAGTAGTGGCTGAGTATTAAGATCCCTTCCAACCCAAACCATTTTGTGATTCTATGATCTGTAAAGGTCACCAGTGACTCCTGCGCACAATCGGATCACCAGCCAGCTGCCTTCTAACACACAAGACTGCAAGATAAGGCAGCTCAGTTGAATTCTCTCTCTCTCAACAAGCTGGGTGAAGATTGTCGGCCCTCAATTAACTTGCACACAGTAACTTGGGAAGAGCCGGGGACAGCAGCACAGGCTCAAAGCCTGTGAAGCAATTGCAGGGGCCCAGGGGCAACATGTGGCATGGGGCGTCCACTCTTCCAGCTGCCACAGTCCTTCCCACCAGCAAGCCCAACATCTCAGGGGCATCAGGGGATATCTGAGCAGAGAGAGACAGAGTAGAACCAAAGGCTTTCCTGGGATGCTGCGGTATTTTCCCATGCCTCGGGCTCTCCCTTTTAGGGGTTAATTACAGTCACAGCTAACATCACTCTTTGTTTGCTCTGTAGACTGGGTACCCACTGGCTTCGGTAGGAAGGGGCTGGTTTGGGCCATGCTATCACATCTAAAACCACACACAGAGCTGCAGCCACAAAGAGAAGGAGCAGCCTCCCTGCTCCAGCTGGGCTGCTCCCCTCCCAGACAACAAAAGGGCTGGTACTGCAGTTCAAAGTTCTCCTGGGTACAAAAACGGTCTTTGAGGGTAATTTGTTTCAGCTCGAAAGCAGCTAAGTTAATTACACAGCAATGAAATATCACACTTTAATATTGCTTCACTCCTCTTGGCCAGGCTGCCCTGAACTGCTGCTCTGTTTGAGATCCGGACCCAGGTGCTTTCCGATCTCTAGATAACGTCCTAGTTAAACAAGGGAGAGGCAGGTAATGGGATGTGGGACCCACCAGAGCCCAGGAGAAGGACTGCCAGAGCATGTGGCTGCATAGGGGCACCCGCTGTGCGCAGCCTTCAAGCCACTGCATCCCCAACCGAGGACAGGTCTTCCAGTCCCTCGTGCTTTCCTC
The DNA here is from genome assembly GCA_033459285.1 of Clamator glandarius. Classification (NCBI taxonomy): domain Eukaryota; kingdom Metazoa; phylum Chordata; class Aves; order Cuculiformes; family Cuculidae; genus Clamator; species Clamator glandarius. Next base: position 643,359 of record JAUNZM010000086.1, read on the forward strand.
ACAGGGACCAATGCAGCCCCATGCTTTCATCTCACTTCATGGTTGAAATTCAGGCATCTCCTTGGAGCACAGCGGTGTTCCGCATGGTCCATGAGTAATGCAGCTGTCTGGCCCAAGCAGTTGTCCTGGAAAGTCCCCTGGCCACAGTCTGGCATTCCCAGCAGCGCTTGGCTGGATGAGCTCTTTACTCACCCACTCTTTGAGCAAGAAATTGAGCACCGTGGCCAAGGGCATTGCAGGTGCCTCCCTCCACCCTCTGCAGGCCTGGGAAAGTCTGCTGAGAAGGGAAAGAGATCAGGAGCCTCACGCAGTCTGAAGCTCCAGCTGGGGCTGAGTCTGTAGGGCAGCTGGACAAACAGGAGCTGCCTTGCTCACAGCTCAGCTCAGAGATGCTCTGAGCCCCTTTTGACCTGATGCTACGCAGACAATTTCTCCTGTTGACCTCCTTGGAAATAATACGCAATAAGGCAACAGGGAACACCAAGCTTATGCACACAGAGGCTAAAGCACCTGCAAAGAGAACTGCAAGTAAGTGACAGGGCTGGACAAGGCTCACCGCAGCCATGTGATACAGAGCACCAGCAAAGCCACAAGGATGGGAAATTCCAGACTTGTTCTTAAGTGTTGGCGGCCAAAGCAGAGTTAAAAGCTCAGAGTTAAGAGCCCTTCCTACATGCTCAGAGCCCTGGCTGCCCCAGTGCACCCCACCGCAGTTTCCAGCCTGCATCTGAAGCCAAGCAGGCTGAAGCCCCTTGTTCACTGCCATCATCCTCCAGTGCTGCACAGAGGAACAGGCTGCATTGCCACCTAATGGGATGTGCTGGGAAAGCCCTGTGCATCCTACTGGAGACCAGCAAGGCTGGAATACCGGAGGCTCTGCAAGAGGTGGAGTTGCTTACCCAGGTCCCCTGCACTAGCACAGAGCTGATCGGGACGTCTCCAGCAGCGTAATATAAAACAGCACAGGAGGCACAAATCAAAGAGGATGCAAACAGGTTTGTGTACTCAGAGTTGTGCCAGGAAACATCAGCGTGAGGCAACCACTTGTGACCCATGGTATTAAAACGCAGATCTGAGCACACAGGGAAAAGGTTTATTTGGTATCAAAGTCATTTTCCCTTCACTGCCTCCACAGCTCGTAAAAGCTCCTGCCAGCGGAGCATGTTTAATATTAAGCTCTTTGAGGGAGCGGATACATTGTCCAGTTAAACGTATCTTTGCCAAAATGCTGCATGCAGACAGACTGCAAGGGGAAAATCAGACTCGCAGGGAGGCTAGCAACGGATGTTGATTCCACAGGATGGCAATCAGCATGGCTAGGGAGAGAAGAAGGGGCAGTCGTGCAGTGAAAGTACAGCCAGAGACTGATGCTCTGTCTGCTGCAATTCCAGATTTGCTGTGTGGCTCCAAGCACTTGGTCCTCCTCTGCCTGCTGCAATTCCAGATTTGCTGTGTGGCTCCAAGCACTTGGTCCTCCTCTGCCTGCTGCAATTCCACATTTGCTGTGTGGCTCCAAGCACTTGGTCCTCCTCTGCCTGCTGCAATTCCAGATTTGCTGTGTGGCTCCAAGCACTTGGTCCACCTCTGCCTCCTCATGCCCAAGAACACCAGTGTCCTGCAGGAGATGGGAAGCAGCCCTCCCTCACTAGGAGATGCAGCAAACCCTCCGTGTCTCAAAGCACAGAGCTGACAAAACGTTTCCTGGGAAAAGCCCACACAACTCGACTCCAGCTGCCTTACTGCACAAACACCTTGGGGAGGGAGCCTGGGGGTGCACAGCCTGACATTCCTGCCTGTCCCCTTCAACTCCCACCGCAGATCTGCACTGGGAACAGCAGAGATGTGCTTCACCTGCTCTCTCCGGCCCTAAGGGAACCCAAAGGCAGTCCCAGGACTCCCCAGTCTGGCCTTGCTTTGCACGGGGAAAACTCAGGGCTATCCCCAGGACTTGCAGCAGGATCTGAAGCTGCTGTGGGCACAGATGCAGGTAGCAGAGTCAGGCACGCCAGCACATGTAAAGAAGCTGTACCTATAAGACAAACTCCCATCTTCTACCTCACTGCTCTCCACCAGCTCAACAGCAACATGGCATCCATCGGCCCCAACAGTTCAAGGAGCTTTCATGGTCCTTTATGGGGAACTGTTGCAAGCATCAAGGATCCCGTTAGGGACAAAGTTACCTGAAAGCAATGCTTGAGCTGAACAGGCTACCAGAGGCATCTGCTCCTCTCCCTACTCCTGCCTGAGGACTGGTAGTTGGTCTGTATCACCAACTCAACCCAGCACATCCATACTGTGGTCAGGAAGCAGCAATTAGAGCATCAGCTTTGATGCCTCCTTCCACTTTGGTCCCTCATCTGCCCTCTCCTCTCTCAAGCTGCAGTATCTCTTTCTCACTCGTGCTCAGAGCAAGCACCCTAGGGAGAAGTCAGTGACGATCTGAGAGATCTCTCAAGAGTCCATGGTGACTCTGATGTCCCATTCTCATTGAAGAGTACAGTCCCTACCCACATCAGCCTGACTTTCAGGACCATCTCGGCTGGCACAAGAAGCCTGGCTTCCTACCTCACCTCCCAGAGAGCACTGCACAACGGAGGGAGCAGGCAGAGTGAATCAGGGCTGGAGCAAAGATAAAAGCTGTGCCATAGATTTGGCCATGGGTCCTACCACACACAACACGGGCCAGAAGCTCAAAACCCAGTTAACTCTCCACTAACACCACACCTCACTTCACCCTGAAGAAGATCCTAGTTGCGGAGACCCCTCTCTCTCCCAGTTCCCAGCAATGACCCCAGCAGCAGGCAGCTCTTTCAGAACAGATGATCAAAACCATGCCTGGGCACCAGCATTAGTCCTCAAGGAAAAACAGATCAGTTGAAGAGCTGGGACTCTGAGTGTTGCAACCAGGACTTCATTCTGGGAGTAGGACACAGCTTCTGCAGTAGCCAGGGCTTCTAGGGAGGCAGTGCCACGACACACAGTCTCCACCCTCCTGTCCTGGCCACTGAGGACAGCAGGAGCCTGAGTTTTACCCACATTCAAAAGCAAAGAAAAGGATTTTGTCAAGTTCCTCCCTCAGAGGCTTGGGTCTCTTCTGTAACCAGGCAGAAATCAGAACCCAAAAGCAGCAAAAGGAGTCTCTGCCACAATGCAAATCTCACCCTCCTCAGTGGTGGCTCCCACCAGTTTCTGAACACCTCTTTCTCTTACTGGAACGATGAAAATCAGCCTTGGGTCCCAAGATACCTAGAGATGATGGAAGGCACCAGCAAATGGGCACAACCTGGGTGCCAGCATGGGCAATGCCAGGCCTATTTTATCTTTGCACTGCTACCATCAATTTTTTCGCATGCTTCAATGTCTTTTATAAAACAGAAACTCTACCGCGAACTTTTAGTGTAAAAATTCAAGTCCCAAAAAGGAAATAATCTTCCACACTAAGTAGCAATCTGTTTCAACCAGCCTTCTTGTAAGTAAGAAAAGAAATGAAGTAAGAAAGAGCAAACCTGTATATCAGTGGCTCAGTTAATCACACTTACATCCCATTTAATGAAATGAAGAGTGGCATTGCTGTTCTGGCACCAGAGTGCAGCACAAACTGGTTCACCACTGTATGCCAGAGCCCCACAAGCGCTGAAAAGAAGATGCCTGAAGCAGCAAGATAAGGAACCCACAGAAGCCAAAACCTTTGCTCTGCCATGATATTTAGAGCACAGCTGGGAGAAACACACTCCCATTTGGCATGCCTGTGACCCCACTCCCAGCCAGATTCCCCAGTGATCCTTCCTTCCCTGGCCACACACTCACATTTCTCTGCCTCACATCTCCATTGGGAGACACAGCTGGGGCCTGGGAATGTTCTCCTGTAGGTTTATAGCCTGCAAGCCAACTGGCAGATAGTCTTTGTCCTCCATGCACCACTGTCTGGGATTGTGTCTCCAGGCCATGCTCCATGAACTGCTGATCCACGAGCAGGTGGAGGAATGAGGTGTGGTGTCTGCCTCTCCCAGAGGGAACCACAGTGGCTGCCATGGATTTCAATGCCTGGCTATCTTTGAAGATGCTTAGTACCCACTAAGCTAATTAGGATGAAGTTTTCTCAGGCAGGCAAGGTCTGGGTACCATTTGTACCTGGAGTTTTTGTTTGGGAGGGTGGAGAACACCAGCAGGAATCAAACAGCCAGGAGTTGTTCCATCAGATAGAAGCAGCTAGGCCAGGCTCCAGCACCTGCAGAGGAATTACACAGCATCGGCAGGCAACATGCTTGTTTTGATCTCACTGTGAATATGTATTTGGCAAATAAAGACTTAAAGCTGGGAGCTGTAGCAGAACCTGCAAGTTTCATGGCACCCTGCTGCCTGCAAGGCTCACGCAATGACGCTATCTGAGCAGCAGCTATGTAAAGAATGCTGCCCTCTTATCAGGGTTAAAGGGGTCAGAGCAAATTAATTGTTTCTCACTGAGACACTATGGTGGGAAACAGTTTTCCTTTCTTAGGAAAGCTCTCTAGCATGAGCTCCTTTCTCCAGCATGATAGATATCATCAACCCATGACACAAAAACTGGAGCAAAGCAGTCTCCTGGGTGGCCAAGGCTTTGCTCATCATTGCAGCAAGACTGAGACATGGCACCTTCTCACCAGCGCAGCAGGAAGACAAGCTGGGATCACATTGCTACACCTTTCTGGCAAGAAAACTTAGACCCCACCTTGCTTCAGCACCAAGGAAGCATCAGAGAACTTTATTTTGAATGCCTACCCCATCTTTCAACTGGTGTGTTATTAAATACTCATTTTGCATACGACCTAAGCAGGGTTATGGTAAGAAACACTGCCAAAAGGGCTCAGTTTTGAGCTCCCAGCACCTCCAAGAAACTTGTCCAAAATCACATAGAATCACCATGTTGGAAGAGACCCACTGGATCATCGAGTCCAACCATTCCTATCAATCACTAAACCATGCCCCTTAGCACCTCGTCCACCCATGCCTTAAACATCTCCAGGGAAGGTGAGTCAACCACCTCCCTGGGCAGCCTCTAACAGTGCCCAATGACTCTTTCTGTGAAAAATGTTTTTCCTAATGTTCAGCCTAAACCTCCCCTGGCAGAGCTTGAGGCCATTTCTTCTTGTCCTGTCCCCTGTCACTTGGGAGAAGAGGCCAGCACCCTTCTCTCCACAACCTCCCTTCAAGTAGTTGTAGAGAGCAATGAGGTCTCCCCTCAGCCTCCTCTTCTCCAGGATAAACACCCCCAGCTCTCTCAGCCATTCCTCATAAGGCCTGTTCTCCAGCCCCTTCACCAACTTCGTTGCTCTTCTCTGGACTCACTCCAGAGCCTCAACAAGTCAACAGGGACACACAGAAGAGTCAATTCTCTTCATCGACCTTTGGACTTCCCTTTCCTCCAAGAGTTCCTTGAAGCAGATGGCTTTTGAGGTTCTCCATAAAGAATTCAAGCTGACACTAAACCTGAGCAGACACATGGATGAGAAGGTCAACATGAACCAGCAATGTGTGCTTGCAGCCCAGCCAGCCAGCCATATCTTGGGTTGTATCAAAAGAATTGTGACCACCTGGATGAGGCAGGGGATTCTGTCCATCTACTTTGCTTTCATGAAGCCTCATCTGGAGTCCTGTGCTCAGTTCTGCTGTCCTCAGCACAGGCAGGACATGGACCTCTTGGAATGAGTCCAGAGGCCATAAACATGATCCAAGGGCTGGAGCACGTCCCAAACAAGGACAGAGGGTTGGTCTTGTTCAGTCTGGAGAAGGTTCTGGGGAGACCTTAGAGTAGCTTCCTGTACTGAAAGGGGATACAGGAAAGCTGGGAAGGGGCTCTTTATGAGGGAGTATAGGGATAGGAGGAAAATAAATGGTTTTAAGCTGAAATAGGGGAGATTTTGATCAGACATTAGGAAGAAATTCTTTCCTGGGTGGAGAGGCACTGTCCCAGGTTGCCCAGAAAAGTCATGGCTGCCCCATCCTGGAGGTGTTCAAAGCCAAGCTGGATGGGGCCTTGAGCAACCTGATCCCGAGGGAAGTGCCCCTGCCCATGGCAGAGGGTTGGAACTGGATGGGCTTTAAGGTCCTTTCCAACCCAAACCATTCTATGATTCTATGACTGCAGCCCTGGGCCAAATGGCACTGCTGAAGGACACAAAGTGGGAAGCAGCAGGTTAAAAGTTAATACCTCAAGCTGAAGTGCAAAGCACAAGGAGGCTTTGACACAGGTAACTTTCGCAGAGAGGGTGACCTTGTCAGACCACAGAGAGCTTCAGCTGTCACCCAGCTGACAAGAAAGCTACTAACAGAGATGGTGGGACAGCACAAAAACTCACCAGTCAACCACCACAGAGGCCAGAGGGGGATGATAGAGACCAAAACTGAAATACAGTAAATCATAGAATCATAGAATAACCGATTTGGAAGAGACCCACCGGATCATCGAGCCCAACCATTCCTATCAAACACTAAACCATGCCCCTTAGCAGGACAGGTGTTGGCATGAAATCACAGCTTCATGGGGCTCGGAGGCAATCCTCACCACCTCACGGGAGGCTGCTGTGTATCATTCCCACCTCCTCTTCCTTTTCATCACTCTTGTGCCACTGCAAAGTGAACCCAAGGGGGAAATTAGTCACTGGACTAGTCGACTAATCAACTGCACGTGCTGGGAAAGCTGGTGGGTCTGCCCAGAAAAGGTGGCTGGTGGATATAAATGAACCACCATCATCTCCCTTTGTAAAGCAGGTGAAATCAAGCTCAGGACATGACAGGCAAAAGGCAAACTTCACCATGTGTTAACATAGGCAATGGGAACTTGGAATAAGAGGACAGACTGCAGATGATATCACATGTGCACCTATGCAGAAGCATGGAGAGGACTTGAGCCATTTTCACTTTTCCAATCTAATAAAGAACTGGAGACAGATTCATCCAACTGGCACAGCATAGGTTTCAAAAGCCAAAATCTTTACAGCTGGTTTGCTAAGAGCTGTTTTTTTGAGGTGTTGGGAGTGGGAAGGAGGAAGAGAAAAACACAGCTAACGCTCCTTCCTACAGCAAGGGAAAGAAAGTTATTTCCTTCACAAATTTAGTTTATAAACAGTTTCACTTTTAAAGCAGAGTTAAAACGAGGATAAAAAGTATGCTCAACATGCATTTTGTCACACCACATTGCTTGTCATACAAGCCAACGCTGCTTTTCCTATCTGGAGTTTGACTCCTTTATATCCAAAGCTCAGCTCAGCTCTCACCGTGCTGCTGGAGCCGGCAGAGGAGGCTCTTAGAAATGCTCTGCACCCCACTGTGCCCCACTATGGCAAAGCTGAATACAACAGCTTCACCAGCACTACAAAGAGCACAAAATGCCATTCAAGGAGATCCAACATCAGGTCGCATTCACATTGCCAAGTGAATTACAGCACCTGGAGAACACAGCAATGCTGAGATCAAGGACAGCTGTAAAAACAGATCTGGACTACTCCAAAGAGAACCTAAAGCCACAACAGGTGTTCTTTTCATCTCTACACTCATTACTCACTGCTGGTTTTGAAAGGGTGCTCTGGATAGATAAAGAAAAACTAACTGCTCAGGATCTCACTGCATAGGAGAAGACAACAGGCAGGTCCTCAAGCATGAGAGCATCAAGATGCACTTTTCCAGGGGAGACTTGTGACAAGGAAGCACACAGCTGAGCTTCAACATGCATAGGTCCAGCATCCTGATAACTAGCCTCTGGAAGGCAAAAACACATGAAGATCTTGCAACGGTTCAAAAAAAATGCACAGCCTCATGGGACTTGACTACACTAGTCCTGCTGTGTCGCACATGAATCCAAGGGAAGAAGCTGGCCTTGCACCCTAGCACTTACACATCATTGTGAAGCCACCAGCTGCATCAGCAGAGTCAGTCCTTTTGCAGCCAGAGAAGTGAAGCTCTATAAAGCCGTAAAGCACAGAAACAAAGAGCCAAGATATCAGTGAGAAAAGCCACATTTCTATCTCCCTGTTCATTATTTCAATATCTACCCAGGCCCCTAAGGATCTTGTTAAAGGAGTCTTTTTATACTAGTTTTGATCCAGGAAGGGGCATGGGCAAGACTTGGCTGCTTAATTCAAAGGCACTGCCCTGAATACTGGAATGCCTGGCAGCACTTTTACTCTGTGATTGAAGTAGTTAGCCCCTTGCTGGAAATGCAGAATTACTGCAGGCTAAATCTGGACAGCATTGCTTGAACCAATGCCAAGGTGCCTCATTTCTGTGACTAAATAACACCAAATGAATCATTTCTTTAAAAAGAACTCCAACTTGGACTTTCAGAGACTTGCAAAAATAATAATTATGTTTGTTTTTTACACCCAACAAACACTCCGTTCTATACTGCCCATTCAAAGGAAGAAGCTATGAGTACAACAGCTGGCAATCAGCTTGAATACTTTATACTCTTAAGCACAGATATTTTGTTGTTTAAATTGAGATCAACACTTATTTCCTTCTCCCAATGAACTTCTTTATGCTTGCCTGCTTTGATGCTGATGTCCAGTAAGAGGCCTTGAGAACATGATGCAAGCATGGTTTTTTAGCAAATGCACTCTGCTAATGAACCTAATAAAACACCACACACATCAGAGCAAGAAATTAACATTGTGAAAGCCAGAAGGGTACAGGTTTAATTTCTCTTGATTCAGCAAAACAACAATAATCCTGTATAATACCATGCCACAGTCTTAATGAAGAGAAAGTTCAGCATTGATCTTAAGCCTGCCCCAGTAATACCAGACAACTTTGCTATCACACAATGAGTCTGACATCCAGAGACAAAGCAACCTGAATTCATCAGGGAAGAACAAACCAAAGCAAAGTGATTTTCCTTCTAGGAGCCTGTTCCTCTTAGATGGTTTCACCAGCATTTTATTCATGCTACACAACCGATGCAGAGCAGGCACGCTGAGCTTGGCTTCTTCTTCACTCAAGTTCTGTGGTCCATTGTGGTTAGGGCTCCCAAAGAAACAGGCCTCACTTCAGCCAGATCCACTTGTCACCAACATCAGCATTGTAGCCTTTCCTAAAATTGCGACCAGGAAGCTAGAGAAAGCAGAAAGGTCAATAAGAAAAATTTCTCTTTTCACTCTTTACAGCAATTTTTAGATTTGTTATGGTGTCTCACGGTATCTGCAGAAGTGCAGCATGAAATATGTTTTTTAAAACATAATGATTAAAACTTACAGAAAAATCAGTCCCTTTGAAAAAACTGAGATGTGCAGCCAAAGGGGGACCCACGGAAACCACTATGCCACAGGATATATATAAACTAGGCCAATAATCTACTCAGCACAACAGCATATTCCACCTGGGTTCATCCAACTCTTCTCCCCTACACACCATTGTTCCCGGTTTTAGTAAAAGAAGACTCCTCTAACTGTAGCATGGAATAAAGGGACTGAATGAGTCAGTCTAATATCACGCCAAAATAGACACACATTATTGAATACATGAAATATTTCATGCAAGAAATACTGAGTTAATTACTACATTAAACCATTCAAATGAAATTGCACATTTAGCCTTCAAGAGCTGAACCTCATTAAAGGCAAAGCAGTGTCTGCCTGTCTTCATAAGTAAAGCCAGAAACCACCACCCACAGGGAAAAATCAGTTTGTTGAACCCCCTTCCCACATTTTACCAATACGCTGGGGCCTGAGCCTTCACATACTGCCTCTGAACCCAAACGACTCTTCTGTACAGCCCTCTAGCGTTGCCAGGAGCAGCTTCTGCCTAGGCAGCTCGGACTAGGTGGGTTTAGCCTAAGCAATCTTTCTGTACCTGTGGTTCCCAAACTAGTGTTCAAGAAACCACGGTGCCGCTGCACAGTCACCTCTCCATACGGTTCATTGCACATCAATGTACATATAAACAGGAGAGGGCTGGGGACTGCAGCGGGACAACCTTTCCTTCTGACAGCACCTCAAGAGCTTGAGTTGGTTGTACTAGTCACAAGAAGATGATAAAAGAAGTAGCTCAAGCCCAGTGAGCCAAGAAACACATCATAGGAGGAAAGGCTGGACGGATTAGTGCACTGGAAGGTAGACATCGGATGTAGTAGGAAAGCTGGGGGGTCTGTGCCCTCAGCCAGGGGGGGAAACACAAACTACCACAGAGATGAGAGTAAACGGAGGTGAACAGCAGTAGCCTAAACAGAGCCTTGGCATTTGGGAAATTCAAGTTGTGTCTAGACCTAGAGCTGAAGATCTGGTAGTTCCCAGTTTGTGAAAGGATGCGTAAGACATACCCCCTTTCCTAGCAGTCCAGCCAGCCCAATATCCTACAGGTAAAGCCTCACATGAGGGCTCAGGAGGAAGAGAGCCTGCAGTCATGCACTGGGACACAAAGCCAAGCCTGCCCCTCACAGCCCACTGCCACATGCAGTCACATTGCAAAAGCACCAAGGCAACATCACAGACACAGAAATACAGCAGCCAACCCATCCTGCCTTCAGCTTTACAGATTTGGGAAAAAGAAGCTGTTTAAGTAGCAGCCATTTTAAGCTATTACTGATGCAGCACGCGGGACTACAGGAGAAATCTTGCCAGTACGGTTAAAATAGCGAACTCCCCTCACACAGTGCACACGCTCTCTCTGCAGGCGAGGAACGCGCTCCTCCAGGCAAAGCAGGCTGCACTAGGTCACAGAAAGCAGGCTGATGTGACAGAAGACTCACCACAAGCACGCCAACAACGCTGTCATCAAAATCACCTCCCCACAACTTGCTTTGCAAAAGCAACACAAGATTTTTAGTGCAGTTTCAGCCTGAAAAAATATAAACTAGGCTCTGTATCCACTCGATAACTAAGCCATGGGTACAGGATTCAGTGCACAAAGTAGCTGCTTTGCAATTACTCTGAACTGAGTATTCCTATGAAGGAAAGGGATGTAGACACTTTTCAGCCCCTGTGCCTCAGATTTTAAAGCAGCCCCCTTCAGAAAGTATCAACTACAGCCTGAAATGCCAGAGATGTAGCTCCAGAGTCTGCCTTCAGAACCACTCTTCCTATCTCCAGGAATGACAGAGAGGCAGAACACAACATTCATCTCTAGATACAGCACTGAAACTGAGAAGCAAACCACCATGAAAAAGCAAATGAGTTTTGTGAGAAAGCCTGCGGCAAGCAGAGGTGGTATAACAAGACTCTTCCTTTAAAAATAAGCTCTCCACTGGCAGCCTGTACAAATAATTAAGCACAGATCATCTGCTCATCTCCATACAAACGCTGGTTTCACACAGGACCCGTGACTTATCTCTACATTTTTTCCTTTTAAAAACCTGTAAGTGTCCTGTATGAGAGCTGCCCCTGCAGAGAGAAGCAAGGCCCAGTCTCGATGAAATCTACATCCAGGCCACAAAACCAGCTATTTAATCTGGGATGAAGCCTGTTGTTTTGAGGAAGGTGGGTTTGGTTTTTTATTTTTTTCATGTGCAGTCAGAAAACAAGATACTTCTTTCTCTAAAACATCAAGCTCACTGAAGAATTCTACCTCCTTCGTGAGACATTGCTCACCCTGCCTTGTCACAAACCCCTACAAGCCATTCTCAATCAGTTTTTCCTGAAGTATTTCATTTCAAGTTGTCTTTAATGTCTACTCTAAATATCAGAAGAAATCGTGCAGTCCTGTTAAGGGTTACTCCTGCTGAGCAAAGAGGAGATGCAAGATGAAAATAAATGATGACTATCTCTGCCCCACAAATTGACAGTGGTGAGCTAGAGAGGACATCAGACCTGCTGTGACCAGCCTGTATCTATTAATTCTAGCACAAAACAAGCTCTCCCTGGTCCTCTCCAGGCAGCACATAATTGGCCCTTTGATACTTCAAGAGATTCCCAGATAACTAGATTATTAAAGCAACAGGAGCTCTCTGGGAAAACACTACAGTTTACAGTTTTGTTTCTGGGTAAATCTGTCCTCTTTAAAAGATACAATATCAATCCCAAAAGAATCCAAATTCATCATCCAAAACAAATTCCCCATGTGCCTTTGGTTAAAGACATGCAATACATCAAAGCAAATTTTATAATAAGTATTCATCCATATTCCATCGTTCACAGTGGGCCTTGGCAGAAGTACTTGAGTTTTGGGATACGTTACAGCCAATCTTTCCAAACAGCCAAAAAAAATGGGAAGAGCAAGGCACAGTAAACAAATCCCATATTACACAGCAAGCAGAATGATGTGAATTTTATGTTCTGTACCCTGTCTGCACCAGGTAACAAGTAACATGGGTGTCTTCCCAAGAGCTGGTTCTTCAAAGCTCACTTTTTACAACTAGGATCAAGGGACTAAGGTGGGTCTGTGCCAGAGAGGAGGGAGCAGGTGATCATTTAACACCCATTGAGCTTTTGGAAAAACACCGGAACAGGAGTCATTCCTGTTCTTGTGGTCTTCTCCCTCCCCTCCCATCGAAAAAGCATTTGCACAGTGTCACGAGGAGCCTGGAATAAAACAGCCAAATGGAAAGAGTCATGGTGACATTGCACAGCGTGGCTGAATGGATTGAACAGCACGATGCCAACAAGATGTCCTACAGCATCCATCCTCTCATCTCTCTTCTGCACAGGTCAGGCAGCTCTGTAGCTATGCTGGATCAGTCCATGAGCTCCATCAGAGAGAAGCCATTCACTCCTCCTGGTCGGGTTAGTTTTTGGTGGCTCTACAAGTTCACTCAGCCAAACACACCAGAACTCTGCCAAGAAGAGCGTAGGAGTACCAGGGCAGATTTGAGGATGCAGGGCACATGGTAGGATGTGCTTTTATTTGGTGACAACAAATAGTTACGGCGGTGCTCCAAATTGCACCCAGCTGAAGTTCCCAGCCTGTTCTGCCCACAGCTGCTTAGCTGGCACAAGGGCAGGGATGGGAACAAGTGGCCAGTCCTGAGGCTGCTGGTGATACAGCCAGAAAAGGTAAACTTCCCAGCCTAGAAGAGAGATAATGGAAGGCAGATAGAACAAAACTCTGCATAACTTGCCAGTATCAGAGAGAATAGAGACACTGAAGATTCACCATGTCTTCCAGTACAAGATACAGGTACAATCAAATGATGCCGATGGCTTGAAGGACTCCTTGCTGAAGGATACTGCTAACACAAAATTTAGACAGTCTTGAAGGGAAAGCAAGCAAGTATTTGGAAGAAACTCACATTTCCCATGAGGCTTGTGCAGTATGAGTAAGTTTCCCAGTCAGAATTATAATGAAAATCAACAAGGCCACATCATTTGCAAGTGACTGGCACATTCACAGAACACTTCACACATTACCTCCAAATCATACTTGAATGAGGACAAAGAAAGGTGTGATTCAGTGGCCACATTGAAAATAACATTAGTGCATCTTATTGTGCATGATTAATTATTAACAACACATTTCCCCAAGTGAGTAAAAGCAGAAGCATAGACATTCAAATAAACCCCTTCAAAATCTTTTCAGTCTGGCATTGCCATCTCCCAAAGAGACCTATAGAGCCACCAACAGGTTCGTCCAGCACCAAGAGGCAGAGAACACAGTGGATCCAAAGCTGAACAATCTTTCCCAGGAAAAGTAAGAAAAGCAGCATCGTTATCACAGCAGCCATCTAGACACAGACATTGCCACACAAGAATTAAGTCTCTGCTCTGAGAACTTACAAGTGAAGCAGCACTGGCCAAGGAAACGGGAACAGAGATCCCACTAGACAAGCTCAACAGCTCACACACGCCCCTGTGGCAGGAGGGAAACGTGAGCTCCTGCAAGGTCACTGCCAAGTAACAGATTTTTCCATTCAGTGGAAATGAATAATGTGGAGAATCAAGCTCTGGTCTGCTGCATTACACTGTGCAGAACTAAAAAGTTGGCAGCAGGGATTATCTCAAGAAGTATGCACTAAAATCCGCCACACAGAGCATGAAACTAATGAAATCAGCTGTACTGAAAGGTAGAGCCAGCTCAAAAGAATGAAACTGCTCAACTTTAAAACAGCATCAGTAAAAAAAGATGAAAACAAGATCATCTCATCAAGAGCTCTGCCACAGAAGTGTCTGTCAAAGCTATAAACATGATGAAAAGCCCTATAAAGTGGTACAGGCTGCAGAGTAGCAACAAACAGCTTCAGCCAGCTGTTCGTGATATATGCTGCATTTCACAGCTCCTCAAAATCATTTCAAACCAGACACGTACAGGTAGAACTCTGGACAGTTTTAACAATCCAAAAAGATCTACAACCACCAGGTTTAAGTCTGTCTTGTCTTCCAGCTTTTCAGGAGCAAAAAGAACTATTTTTTCTTTCTATTCCTGTACTGCTTTCTACTAATGGCTGGGCTTCACAGCTAAAATAGATCTATAAATGGCATGTGTTGAGCAGCGCTGATCAAAGAGCATTTAAAAACAGAACCAGTGCTCTGCAAGCATGGGCTCCTTCATCAATATCCAAACCTTTTCATTTAGTGGCTGTTTATAACAAGCCTAACAATGGCATCTCCCACCACTGCTGGCAGCGAAGACTACTGCTTTTTCCAGTAGAAATCCTTCCTTCCACAAGTTTATCATCAGTGTTTGTTGTTGGGACAGCAAAAATTGTAGAGAATATAGAAACGTGTAGCTTCATATGGTGGCTGTATTCAGGAAAGGTTCAATTCCCATGCTGGACCTCCCACACAAGAACAGGCTGAGAGAGTTGGAGTTGTTCAGCCTGGAGAAGAGAAGGCTGCGGGGAGACCTTATAGCAGCTTCCAGTACTGAAAGGGGCTCCAGGAAAGCTAGGAAGGGGCTTTTTATCAGGGAGTGCAAGGATAGGATGAGGGAGAACGGTTTTAATCTGAAAGAGGGGGGATTGAGATGAGATATTAGGAATCACAGAATCACACAGAATAACCAGGTTGGAAGAGACTCACCAGATCATCGAGTCCAACCATTCCCACCAATCCCTAAACCATGTCCCTAAGTACCTCATCCACCCTCACCTTAAACACCTCCAGGGAAGGTGAGTCAACCACCTCCCTGGGCAGACTGTTCCAATGCCTAACTACCCTCTCCGTGAAGAATTTCTTCCTAATCTCAAGCCTAAATCTCCCCTGGCGGAGCTTGAGGCCATTCCCTCTCTCTTGTCCCCTGTCACTTGGGAGAAGAGGCCAGCACCCTCCTCTCCACAACCTCCCTTCAGGTAGTTGTAGAGAGTAATAAGGTCTCCCCTCAGCCTCCTCTTCTCCAGGCTAAACAACCCCAGCTCTCTCAGTCACTCCTCATACGGCCTGTTCTCCAGTCCCTTCACCAGCTTTGTTGCTCTTCTCTGGACTCGCTCCAGAGCCTCAACATCCTTCTTGTGGTGAGGGGCCCAGAACTGAACACAGTACTCAAGGTGCAGCCTCACCAGTGCTGAGTACAGAGGGAGAAGAACCTCCCTGGACCTGCTGGTCACGCCGTTTCTGATACAAGCCAAGATGCCATTGGCCTTTTTGGCCACCTAGGCACACTGCTGGCTCATGTTCAGTCGGCTGTCAACCAACACCCCCAGGTCCTTCTCCTCCAGGCAGCTTTCCAGCCAGACTTCTCCTAGTCTGTAGTTGCACAGGGTTGTTGTGCCCCAAGTGCAGGACCCGGCATTTGGCCTTGTTAAACCTCACGCCGTTGGTCTCAGCCCAGCAATCCAGCCTGTTCAGATCCCTTTGCAGAGCCTCCCGACCCTCCAGCAGATCCACGCTTCCACCCAGCTTGGTGTCGTCTGCAAACTTGCTAAGGGTGCACTCGATGCCTTCATCCAGGTCGTTGATAAAGACATTAAACAGGGCTGGACCCAGGACTGAGCCCTGGGGAACCCCACTTGTCACTGGCCTCCAGCTGGATTTAACACCATTTCCCACCACCCTCTGGGCCCAGCCAGCCAACCAGTTTTCCACCCAGGAGAGTGTGCGCCTGTCCAGGCCAGAGGCCGACAGTTTCTGAAGCAGAATGCTGTAAGAAACTGTATCAAAGGCTTCACGAAAGTCCAGGAAGATACATCCACAGCCTTTCCCTCATCCAAGAGTCTAGTCACTCGGTCATAGAAGGTGATCAGATTACTCTGGTAAGACCTGCCTTTCATGAACCTGTGTTGACTGGACCTGATCACCCAGTTCTCTTGCAAGTGCTTCTTGATAGCACTCAAGATCACCCGCTCCATGACTTTCCCTGGTACCGAGGTCAGACTGACAGGCCTGTAGTTCCCTGGATCCTCCCTGCGCCCCTTCTTATAGACATTAGCCAGCCTCCAGTCCAGTGGAACCTCCCCAGTCATCCAGGACTATTGGAAGATGATGGAAAGGGGTTTGGCCAGCACATCCGCCAGTTCCCTCAAAACTCTTAGGTGGACTCCATCCGGCCCCATAGACTTGTGGGCATCTAGCCGGGCAAGCAAGTCTCTAACCACCTCCTCTTGGACCTTGGGAACCTCATAAGAAGAAGGAAGAAATTGTTTACTGTCAAGGTGCTGAAGCACTGGCCCAGGTTGCCCAGGGAAGCTGTGGCTGCCCCATCCCTGGAGGTGTTCAAGGCCAGGCTGGATGGGGCTTTGAGCAACCTGATCCAAAGGGTTCCAGGGAAACTGACAGGGCAGATGGAACTGGATGGGCTTTGAGGTCCCTTCCAACCCAAACCATTCTATGATTCCAGCTCTCATAACAACACTCCAAAGCTTTACTGAATTGAGGTTAAACTAATTCCAATATACTGAAGCTGTTCAGCAAATTTGTCCTACTCTTCTTTCATTCATTAAAAAGGGCAGACAAGACAAAATAAATCTTTTGGAAAGAGGAGTATCCATATAAAGTAAAAGTACTTTAAGGCCAAAGTATTTTTTATTTCAAACACCACCAGTGAGCTTAAGCAGAAGCCAATTTGTAGACATGAATTTCTGACTCGCAGTTTGAAGAACTGCAAACACCATAAACAATCTAATGCCTGTCTCTAGCCTTGCCTTTGCAGGACAGCGAAGAATAAACAAGCAGAGTTTGGCTAAATATTTTGTTACAGGTTTTCTCTGCAGTGCCTGCTTACCCCAGTGCCCGCTCCCCACAGAGGCAGAACAACACCTACTCTGGTTTATCTCAGCAAATACGTTAGAAATGCCAGTTATCCATCACAGAGCACAAGCCTGCCACAGGGGAAAGCCAAGGAACCATATCCAAGCTGGATAAAGTGTTAACCTGACTGTAGGACTGCTTTTCTAACTGGACAGGTAAAACACAGAAAGCCCCTTCCATAGCTTTCCTATGCTTCCATTACTCAAGGCAGCAGTGGACCTTAGGAACATCAGTTCTAGACTAAAAAGCCCAAAAGAATTTCTCCACACAAAACTGCTATCAGGAAACAAGGAAGTCCATTCACTCAAGCTTCACTGGGGGAGGTTCAGACTGGACATCAGGAAAAAATTTTTCACAGAAGGATTCATCAGGCGCTGGAACAGCTGCCCGGGGAGGTGGCTGAGTCACCGTCCCTGGTGATATTTAAAAGACAGGTAGACAAGGTACTCAAGAACGTGTTTTAGTGGCGGATAGGCATGGTTGGGCTCGATGATCTAAGATGTCTTTCCCAACCTAGGGATTCTATTATTCTAATGCCATCTGAACCAAAGATGCACCCCCACACAAGCCCAGTTAAGCACCTCAAACTGACACTATTCCATTGTTTAAGACCCACGGAGATGCCACCCCAGAGAACACACAGCAAAGCAGGGCAAGCCAGAAATAGATCCACGCAGCCTTCAAAACGATTTGCCAAAGCCTTTTCCTGATCTGGAGGATGATTTTCAATATCAGATACTACAATGAAACTGTCCTCGGAGGGCTGGGTTTTTTTTCCAATTAAAGTTTCCTAGGAGATGCAGAAGAGTGGAGTGGGAGCAGTTCACCTGCAACTTTTCTCCACTTAATCACTAACAAAGGAGCTTTCTTCCACAGCTCCCTTCCTTGGCGGGTTGCAATTATTTTTTTTTTTTTAATTTATTTAATAGAGGTCTACCCTGGAAACACATTCCCACATAGGTATGGGATTAAGAGGGGTTTGGGAGAGAAACAATGTGCTCCCACATAAAAAAAGTGAGGTTTTTCATACAGTCAAGTTGGAAATGTATTATTTTAATGTCAGTGGGATTCTACTGTCTTTGTGATTTACACGGCACCCAGTGCTTGGGACAGCACGGTCTGTCATCTAAAACAAAACAGATGCAACTACCAAGATTAAGATTTGAGATAGTCCCAAAGTGTCTCAGGTTCCTTCACCCCATCTCGGATAGATATCCCTGCCAACTTCCCATGATATTTTTCAAGGGGAGCAGGGTATAGAAGCTACGGTTTTCTAAAGCCTAAGGGCTGCTCTCACACTCTCTCTGTACATACAAGAGTGCAGAAAGAGTGGGAAGAGAAGGAAATCACATGCCTATTCCCACCTCTTTCCAGGTACCCTTCAGGAACAACTTCGTCATTCCTAGGTTTAGTTATATTCTTCAGATTCTTCTGCTCTTACTGACATTTAGCTAGGCAACATCTTGTAAATTTGGAAAAAGCTAAAAATGTTTTTGCAGAGATAAAACAGAAAAGAAACTTACATTAAGCCTTTTCTAATTTATTGTGTGTCTGTTTTCATTCCTTCCTGGATTCAATAGCAGACAGGGCTTGGTATTACTGTTGTCAAACACCTCCATTAAAATAAGAATTTAGGAAGGGAGACCTTGATCCTAAAAAAATGAAAATTTCATCCTGCCAAGAAAAAATGGCAAGAGAGAGAAAACAGAAGATGGTATCAAAGACAGGCACTATGGTAACAAGCAAAACACGGAGAACAAAACATATCCTACCTCTCCGCTTCAGCAAAAGCAGGAGTAACAAGGAAGGCAACTCATGGCTTGGCTAAAGTTTATTTCAGCAGTTGTACTTCATGTGTACACAAGGGTAGTTTCCTCTGCGTGTACAGCTAGAATTGGTCAGAGGTTCCTGCAGCCTGTAGCTTTTCTTGTAACCCAAAATCTGCAGCCAAATGCCAAGATGTTGAGGACCCCACCATACCGTATCCCCACATTAAACCTCAATACATCATTTTGATACAAACACTCTCTGTGACTCCAGCTTCCTGAAAGCTCAAATAGCTCTTTTACAGTTGAAGTTATTTTAAATGAAAGATTTGTGTGTAAGACAGTAGTGCTCTCCACTCTCAGAGGACATGGGAAAGCTAAAGGACTTCCTAACCCCTTCATTTGCCAGCAGATACCTTCAGCCCCTTGCAACCACAGATACCAGGAAGGGTCAGGGCTGCACTTCAAACAGCTTGGGCTACATCAACCTGGAGAAAATCTTCCCTTAATGCTCTCCCTTTAGGGCTAGTTACAATTTTCATATTATAAACACATGCTCTGACAATACTCTTTTTCTGGGTTGTGAGGCTTATCTTCCTATCGCTCACTGTGCTACATCTGTCTCCCTGCTACTACTCAAATAACTTGAGGCATGGCAGACACTGTGCACTTGAGGATTTCCCCTCCTGAGGCTGCATCCTTATGAATAAAAGTAATGAAAAGCGTGGGGGAAAAGCACAGGACCCCCCTCCAACCTGTTGCCTCTTCTCCCACTTGTCACCATGCAAGACCGCAGGGGACTGGCAGCCTCACAACTCTCAGGTCCTGAGGCAGGAGGGAAGAGGATGAGGGACAGGATACAAAGATGCCGCTTGACAAGGCAGGTGAGCTGGTGCAGCTCTTGTGGAAAGGCAGCCAGTCACAGGCTGCTGCCACTTCCCTTCCACAGCTCTGGTATTCACCCAACCCCAGAAACCCATTCAGTTTGGCACTCTAATGTAAGACTAATCCAGGAACAAAATAAACTCCTGCTAGGTTAGCAAGCTAAAGGGACTTCGCAAAGACACAGTTATGGGAGCTGGACTGGACCTTGCGTCAGTAGCTAGGTCTCTGACTATCCCAAGCTTTACTTGCCTCAGGGCAAGCACCTTTGTATTTCAAAAGCAGTCTTCTACCAGCAGAGAGGGGTGGGGAAAAAGAAAATGACCTTCTCTTACCTTTCAGTGGTATATTTATTTGCTTTCTTGATTAGTTAAATGCTAGGCAGAAAAATCCCAGCCCCTCATTTTCTCTGTGCCTAATATAGAAATGACTGACAAGGATGGACAAAGCAGAATCAATACGACTGCAAAATGAACCTATGCTTTCCTCACGTGACAAATACAGCACACGTCCAAACTTCACCTCACCACGCAAAAGGACACCACATAATTCAATAGTTTGAAGGAGGACAATGAGCACTATAAAGAAAAAGAGCCAAGGGATGAAGGGTAAGGTGTGCCAGAATCAGCAAACAGCCAATGCACAGTGGGGAAAAGCAATAAGAGGATAAAGAAAGGAAGGGAAGCATGTGGCTCACCATTTCAATGCAAGAGCAAAGGGACACTTCACATGGGAAGACAACTAAAACCGATCTAAGAATGCCTTACACACAGGCACATGTACTCACTGGAGCTGGTGGTCGTACTGGGATAGGAAGCATCTTTGAAAGTAGTTCAAGAATGTGGAATAAACTCTTCAAAGAATTCATCACACACTGTCTGCTTCAAGGGTAAGAAACACATCCCTGACTTCCTTTTTTCTAATTGTTTAAGTTAGGCTAACAAAAGATGCAACATTTTGATATGTGATTTGCCTTGGTACAAGAACTTCTAGGTGCCTAGATCTGTCTTGTCTGAAGAAAAATCGCTGTGCTCGAGCATTTGGTCGTTTTCTTTGATATACAAAGCACCACATATAACTACAGAATTCCAGCAAACTACACAGAGGGTAGGATACTCCTCCCACTGCACAATCTTACCCCTCCAGAGAAAGATGGGGAAAAATAATCCAAACAAATCCTAGGGCATGAGATGTGAGCCACAGGTTTTTTGCCATGTACTAGTAAAAACAGTCCTTTTCTCCTTCACAATTTCTTAGATTTGTGTTTAAAGACTTTGAGGAGAGCCACCAGACAAACAGATGAGCCAAGTTACGTGAACCAAGGCTGGGGTGAGAGGGCCAGCACAAATGCTTTCTCCTAGGGCTGTTGACATGAGAAAGGAAATGAAGTTTTAACCATTTTGCTGTCACCCTGAGTGAACACCAGTAAACACCTGACTCCAGGCTCTGGCACACCTTGTAATATGCAGCCAGTTTGGGTTTTTTTTATTCTTTATAAACACAAAATTTACACAAACTAAATAGTGATCATTCCCCTATGATCTGCAGTGAAGGGAGAGGTAGCAAAGACTACTTTAAAGCTCTCCAGCTTTGTTTTCAGAGGTGATGGCTTGACTATGAATCTTAGACAGCTGCACTTTTATGTACACAGAAAAGAGCATGCACGTAAAAGAATCCTTTTTTCACCACCCCTAGGAGATTCAGCAGGACTTGCCAACAGCATTCGGGAGTGTGAAGTACATAAGTACATTATTTAAGTACACTGATTCCATTAAACAGAACCATTTGTTTTCGTCTTCTCTGCAAACACATCTGTCTAAGTGCTCCAGCTTCACAGGGCGCACATGGAGTTTGGAGCACTATCCATAGGGACTGTGTGCGGTTGGAAGAAAGCAGAGATACAGCAGTTGTTAAGAAAAAAAGAAAGAGTAGTCAAGTCTTTACTAGCCTGACAGTTCCTAAAATAATGTTGCTTAAGAATGAACATGCTTATCTCCGATCTACAGAACCCGACTAAAAGGTTACTTTTCCCTTGCCAGAAAAGCATCTTTAGAAGTTTACAAATGCCTAAACAGAAAGGCTGAAGCCTGCCAGATGACTTTCTGGTAAGAGAAGGAGGCAAAAAGCCACCTCTTCACACGTGAAAAGAATGCTTACAAAAGAAATGTAGTGGATATACACAAAAAAGCACGTTTCTAGCATACACAGCTATATATGGCTACCTCATTATTTTGTGGAAAGGCACACGTACTAAAACCTTGGGCTCCGAAGAGTGTTTCCTCCTCCTTCTCAGTTGCTACTGACTAATGAATAATTTGAACAAAAACCAGTTTCTGCCTGGAATTTACAGATCCCTGAAAGCCACCACTACTAGACAGCATGAACTGTGTGCATGCGACTGAAAAGCACAGCAGTTCCCTGCTTATTAGTATGATCAAGGATTTATGACTAGTTATAGGATTACAGAGGAAAAAAACCCCTATGCAAATCGTTGTATTTGTGGTAAACATCATTATACAAACTTTAAAAGCACATTTTTCCCACAAAGAAAAGTTAAAGTTCTGTAATTATACCATAATTAAACCTTTACTTACAAGTCATGTGAGCCTAAAATCTTTATCCGTCTTCATATGCAGAAGTGGTAGCATAGCTGTAACCATCCCTGCACAGACATGGGCCAAGCAAGGGCTTAGTATTCCCTCTGCTTAGACCCAGCTACCTTGTAGCCGAGATTTGTCTGTCTAGAAGTTCATCTGCTTTTTCTGCCAGCACTGGTTGGTCTCGTGCTGCGTTACCTCTGAATATAAGCTTTGTCTTCAAAGAAACTCACACCTTCATTTGCTAAACAAAGTTGGAGGGAAAAACACTATCTTCAAAGTTTCAACACAAAGAACCCAATGCTTAGAACATAAAACAGCCAGTAGGGCTGGCTTTGTGCTTCCTTTTCCAGTAGCTTAGGGGAAGCAGGAAAACTCAGTTTCTTTTGCATTGTGCACCATCCCTAGAGACCTCCCATCACCCCATCCCTGAAGGATTACAAGTGCCTAAGCGTTCAGGAGAGAGAAAGAATAGCTAGTATTGCCTGAATTTAACAGAATGCTTCATGAAATGTACAACTCCTCCTTATTCCAAAGGACATCATCGCTTTCCACCATACTTTCCTGAATCAGGGCCTAAAAGCGTGCCTGCAGAAAGGAGATGATATTTGGCAAGGCTTTTTTTGCACTGACAGTCCTCAGCTTCTGCTGTCAACTAACTGGCATCAAGCAGAGCAATCTAAGAGCACCGCTTTCCCTCCCAGGTATTCATATTCCTACTTCTAAGCATCCTTGCTACATCTGCAAGGCAAGTCACAATTTTTCCTGGAAGCCAGGTAGTATTTGCTGAGCCAGGGCACTGTGAGTTCCTCACCAGCACAAAGGGGAATGTACTGTTGTACAGCTAGAGAAAAAAAGGCTTTCAGAAGTATTGCCCCTGGTTCCCAGCATGCAGCACTGAGGTCACATCTAGCTGTGTGTCAGGCAGCCTCAGTAATTCCCAGCTCCGTGGCAAAGTGACATTTCAGCCAAAAAAACCCTATCATCTCTGGGAAGAAAGGCACCGTCAGTACAGATGGATGTTGCATGCCGGCAACAAGTCATGCAGCAGATCTTTCTGAAATATGTGCTGCACACGCACAGATGTCTCTTGGAGCAAAGGACTCCAAAAATCCTTAGTCTGAGCTTGAAGTTTTGGACTTAAAAATGTGATACCAAGAAGCACAAATTTCTGATAGCAATTTCTTGGACCAGGGAGTTTTCAAACCCATTAGACAACCTCAAGCAGTACAGAGATGCTATCTACTGCTTTAATCTTTAGCTTCAGCCCCTTTTACAAGCTGGAGAGACCACATCTCAAAAAAAATGACGCAGAACAGCATGAAGCCAGGAGCCTCTCTACTGCATAGTTAGCTGAGGAGGAACAAATTATTTTGAATATTCACAGGGATTTCTGAACTGAGTACTCCAGAAGAAAACATTGGTAGTTTAGAGTTTCCAAACAAATCCACAAACCTGTACCTTATATTTTAATTTTATCAAGACACTCTATCCTATATGGTTTTGACTATGAAAATCATGATTTCCAACTTATACAGACCTTCCTGTCTTTGTCTTCAGTGGCTGCTTGAAAAAAAATCCACACAGTGGCAGAAATTTCAACCCAACCTGAAAATCTAACATCATCTGTAACTTCAGTTTGATAATCAGTATTAAGTCATCTGCTCCACAATCTCTCCAATGAGAATATATAATTCCTGGGCCTTAGGAAAACACCACATGGTGCGAGAGGACCCCATGCCAGCTAAATAACAATAAGTGATAGGGCAAAGTGCTAAGTCCATTGGAAGCCATCGTCTCCAGAATCAGAAAGGCAAGCAGCTAATTAAAACATTGTGTGGGAGCCTGCATGAGGTATAAGAGAGCGCTGGACCACAACAGGCTTTGGATGCATGCCCACAAACAGAAACACACTATTTAAAGCAACAACAGTTTTGAGAAGCAATGCAACATTCGTATCTCCTCAGCCTACTCCAGAAAAAACACCCCCTCCCTCAGTGTTTTATAAGCGGTCGTCTTTATAGCAGTCACCATGGGTTTCCAATTTTCTTGTTTGACTCAAAGGATTATTTTAGATTCCAGAGGTCAGAGACTAATCAAGGCAGGAGAAACAAAAACAAATGAAAACCACTGATCCTTTAGTCCACATCTAAAGATCAACAAAGAAAATCAGCTTACAAAACAAACCATTTGCTTCATTATTTCTCTTGTGGGGAGTCTAGACTTCAAAAAAGGTGGGGATCTGGGTAAAATCCAAAACACACTCTTAGAACTAGGTATCCCCGTGGGTGAGATGGACACCCAGGCTGTGCACAGGACACTTGTGAACACACTTGCACCTTGTCAGGGACCATTGCCTGGCTTTCATACAACTGCTCCCCTTCCAGTATTACTTACCGATCGATACTCATAATAGATTTTATCATATTCAGTGCCTCCAATTGTGATTTCTGGAATGAAGACAGGGATGGCTGTTGGATCCAACACTTCATCTTTTTCTTGCACACTAAGGGGAAAGAAAGAAGAAAGAAAAAGGAGCAGTTAGTTCACATCCTGCCCCAAAGACAGCAATATCAGTGCTGAGTTTCACCAACTATTACAGAACTGCCTTTCTGTTAAATAATACTTCCAGAGTTTTTGGTTATTTTCTGATTATAATGAATATATAGCAGTTTTACTTGCACAGTTACAGTGGTTTTGCTTCCCCTGTCCTTGCCTCTAGCTCATTCCTGCTCCAACTTCTCCCCACTTCTCCATTCCCCCCCAACCCGTTTTTCCTCCCTGGAGATGTTGTGTCATTCCTGGGAGCATTCTCCATAACGCAGCTTTAGCTTTTGGCTTTCATATATTAGCAAGGTAAAACCAATGGTTTTATTGAATTCCACATGCTATTCAATTAGTTTTCACAAATGAACCCTCACACGGATTAAAGTAAGGCGGTGTTCTTCCCCAAATTCCCATACTAAAGGGACCAACACTGAGGCAACCACAGGGTTTGGAAGCAGGCAGCACCTCTCCAGCACTCTGCCTGGCAGGAACTGGGGGAAGGCTGCTGCAAGCAGCTGTAGATCCTGACAGATACCAGGATCCACCAAAAATCCATGCTGCACAGAGCCAGCACTTTCAAATATCCCACATTTAAAATGCCTGAGAAACTGCTAGAAAGGCACATCCTGCACATGGCTGTTATATACAGAGCAACAGTGCCACCTGTACTTCTTTGGGGAGAAATACATCCATTTGCAGTGGCCAATGACCAAATCCAAAATTCAACACTTCAGACTCTGCAAATTGTGGTGTTTGCAGTAAATTGCATTTCCTTGCAAATATTTAGACAAATAAAGCAAACGCCCTAAGCAAAGTAAAGTTAATAATCTTTAAGCAATTTTTTTTTCTCCCTAAATCACAAATCTGGGGACCTTGCATCACAGCACTGAAAAGCTTCAACAAGTAAACTAGTCTGCTAGCACATCTGGACACACACACTGTAAATTATCCTCCTATAGACAAATCAATGAGGAAAGATAATCTAGTAAAAGCTGAGATGGCAGAAGGTAAGGACAAATTCCCTTTTACAGAACAAGACAAACACCAAAGATGTGTCCCCTAAACTACAATGTTACCTGTTTTCACTCACAGTATATGTACATTTTGCATGCTGGCAGCCAAGAAAATCACCTTTTTCATGAAGAGCACCTTTGCACCTCCTCAGTCTTTCCTCTTGGGGTTCTGCTGAGAGGAATCAGCTCTAATACCACTACTAATTAACTGAGAATTAAAATAAACCAACTCCAGCAGAAAGCAGCTCTTCAGGTCCCAGCTCTTAATTCCTTAAGTACAATCTATCCTGCAGCTGCACTCGTCACCTGCACCAACACTATGAGCTTCAGTCTGCATGTTCATCATGCAGAGAGCAGACAAGCAGTGGTCAAGACATCAAGCTAAGGAGTTGAATCTGAACAGGACCACCTGCAGGTGATGTTTAAAGATCTTGCTGAACTCAGGGTTAACAGCACAGGCTGTGGAAGATTCACTAATTATCAGTGAATAAACACCTCCATCTGTTCTTCACACAGAAGCAGGAGAGCCTGCTCTCAGTCAAGTAGCAGTAGACACTTGGGACCTTAGAGAAAGCAGATAAAACTTGTCTGGGCATGTGTGAAGTATAACTCGACACACAAACCAAGTCCAGTTGTCACCACATCCACAGTTAATCCGTTCTTTCACGAATCTCAGCCAAATGGCAATTGTAGAGGAGAATTCCCAGGCACTAGTTACTTTTAAGTTAATGGCCAAGATGGAAAACCTGCTGCTCTTAAAATGTCTTTGCTCACAACCACTGCATAAAAAAAAATGCAAACCTAATGCTACCAGTGACAACTTGTCCAGCTTCAGCTGTGCACCTTAAGAAATGGCCTTGAATACTACCTAAAAGTACCACACAGACACCTGGCACAACATCTTTAACCACAAAAATACATTCACTTGCCAGAGCTAATTCACAGTTCAGCAGGAAGCATTTAAAGGCACATTTTATATTTCCTTAGTTTTCTCTCTCTCCCACAGCACAGAATTATCACAATTTATTATTTCCTGGCACTTAAGCCTATTTTCTTGAAGCAGCCTCGCAGAGAGTGCTTTATTTACCCATAAGATTACATGACATTTCTAATTCAGCTGAGAGCATGAAAGCTTATCATGGTCCTGATACTGTAGGAACATCAAGATTTAGCTCACCCTCACTGCAGAGGTCCATAACCCTATTAGCTAGAGCTCCTTCCATTGCTACACAGCAATGAGGAGCTCATTACTCCTCCAAAAGTTCTTATTAGAGACCTACTTCAGGAATTATGTCCAGCACGACATGCACGAGCAGGTACTGAGGAACTGGGACTGACACCTTCCTGCCTCTCTTGAGAGGACAAAGTTCGGTTTCTCTTGCAGGCAGCTTACAGCAAGGCTACACACGTTCTTCAGGGAACATGCAGAAACCTGATGACACACAAGTAGCTTGGCTGGTTTTTTTCCACCTATGTATGAAACAAAGTTCCAAGATTGCCTACAACAATCAATATTAGAAAGTTTTATGACCATATTCGCTAAAGGTGAGAGGTAGGATAAGGAAATAGATTGTTCGGAAAAAAAATAAACCAGTCAATCAAACAAAAAGCCTTGCCTGCATAGCCTGAGCTTTGATTTGTGAACAATGCTGGCATAGTCACAAAAAATAAAGTGACAATACGCAGTACTAGAAAACCACACTTCCTACCTAAAAGCAGTTTCTAGCCTAAGAGGCTTACAGCCAGCAACATGAAAGCATATCAAATTAAATTCTGCACTTGTGTATGAATGTAACTTGAGAAAGAGCAGGTGGACCCTATCGGAAAACAGAAGATTTTATTACACTCCTTAAAACCAGCTTCTCAACAACCAGTTATTGTATTCCAGGTTTGAATCTGAACAAGTAGGTGGCATTAATTCCTCTGCTATTCACACCCTTACTACCCGGGGCAGGACTCCTCAATGCCTGCTGTGGATGGCTTCAGCTTCCCTGCCCCCTGTGAGTAGGATACAACACGAGTGAACCAGTCAGCATGTGACATGCTCACGATTTTGCCTGTGCTTGTGAGAGCAGGTGAAAGGAGCTCCTGACTCACGCCATGAACACAGAGAGCTGTGTGGGAGAGATGGCTCCTGCACGCAGCCCTTACCATCCTGACGTCCTCTGCTCCTGCACTCATTCAGCAGGCACACAGGACAGCCGTGGGCTGTGTCACCCCCAAGTCTTTCCTTGCTTATCGCTTCTTCCTCACTCATTTTCTCCAGAATGTAGCAAGGCAGGACAATGACATACAGCCCTCCTTCTGCCAAACGGACTCCATTCGTTTGGTGGGGCAGAACAAATGTCATGCCCAAGGTGAACCACAGCCACTCCCTTGATGAACAACAAAAACTCACTGTGAGCACCAAGAAAGAAAAAAGAGCTTTCCAAAAAAAGCAGGTGTGCAGGAGAAGAGGAGAAATGTGCAACAATAGCTCTTTGTGTCTCCAAAAAAAAGTAAAACTGCAAAGACGAAATCATAACAAGCTCTTTCAATTGAAGCAAGAGTGAAGTAAGGTGCTAAAAGAAGCAGGTGTTAAGAGTGCCAGAAGTTTTATCATGAATGGTTCATGAGATTTTGGCGTCTCCATGACAATAAGTTTCAAAACCAGGTCTAATATGCCTCTTGCAAGCACTTCTAGTCCTGCTGTTGAAATCAAACATGACGGACATAGAAGGACAAACACTTCTTCCTGTCACTAAACAAGCTCAATTACATTCTGAACAGTGCTGCAGGGTCATTCACCCTCATCACTACCATGCTTCCTTGTTTCAATGTTCAATTTAACCAGAGCAAAATGCAGAGGAAGGAGCCAAGCACTGGGGTTAGCAACAGCTCCAAGAAGCTACACAAGTGTCAAGAAAATCACCAGTTACTGCACATACAAGGTCATTTGGCAACAACATCAAAAAACATCTGATGTCCCGTCAAATGCAATACTGGAGGATTTTACTACACAGGGCTTGCGGCACGCTAATAGTTATTAATGAACCAAATTGCACAGATGAGAGTGGCAGACTATTACACAGCTAGACTGTTACCAAACGGCAGTACGTCCCCTTTTCATAAAGCCAATACAAATGACAATACTTTTTTACCTTTTTTTTAAAAATTAAATTAGCAGTGGCTTAAAAAAGCTCAAAATTTGCTGATACAAAAAATGTTCTGCTGTAGCAAACTCTAAAGGAGATGCAAGGATGTCACAGATTTAACATGGCCTTCTCTGATGAAACAAGCTCAAAACAAGTAAACTCTCCCCACCAGCAGCACAGGCAACGTTACACAAAATACAGCTCTTCAGTACAAAACACGATTCATTTTGCAATGCATGAAGACAGTCAGACGATTGCACTGAGAAGGGCAGAGATAAAAACATTCTCAAGAGAGCGCGCTGGCAACACAGGAACTCCTTGAGACATTTCAAAAAAGCCAGCAGAATGGTTTATGTCAGTCACAGCGCTTGGATAGGAAGTAAAAACGTGGAGAAAATCTCTCCAGCTTACATCACAGACACATTTAAAATCCTTTACCTCAGTCCCACAATCACATTACTTTCTCTTAGGGCAAGGCAGGGAGATAAAAGGTATTATGCAACTGATTTTATATTGGTGTTGCTCACTGGCTTGATTAGCTTCCTTAATTGCATTGTCAAAGCAGTCAGAGGCCCTGCTGGGTTTTCCATGCATTAGGCCCTGTACACAGGCAATGGAAAAGTTCTCCTCACCTCTGCCCAGACAAACTGAAGGTTTAAAGGAAAAACTGCCAATAGCCAAACTAGCAATGGAGCAGGATTACAACCTCAACACCCTGTCTCCCACTGTGGTACCTGGCCAGAGTGTGCTGCCCCTCTGAAAGCAGCAGATCTGAGACAGCCCAAGCCAGAAGAAAGGGGCTGTGCAAAGTGTTGGGAGGTCGGCAAAGGAAGCAATTGCAGATGGAAAAATAAATACCTCCTGCAGCCTTGCAGAAATACCCACGAGAGGGCAGCACCTGCCCGCATACGGCACAGGCAGCCCCTCAAGAGTGCCTGAAACAATTCTCTCTACAAGAATAAAAAAAATCAGTGTAGGCATGGCACACTTGCAAAGCTGCAGAAGGCTGGGTACTACAAGCTCTCTTCTATTTGATAACTGGAAAAGATGAGGAAAACATCAGCTTTACGTTCACGAGCAAGCGTCCGAGTTTGGTATTTGATGCTCCAGGATGCAATTCCAACACTGAAGCCATGCAGGAGACTCCCTGCGGTCTTTGTTCGGTCCTTACATGTTTGTCCTCTGTCTGGCACTGGGCCTGACGTGTTCATAAGCGAAGACTGCACAAGCTGTGACAGGAGACTGGCATCTGTCCTGCTCTTCTGGAGTTAACATAAGAAAAGACTATGTCCAAACTCCCACGTTTCTATGAAGTTACCAACATGCTCTTCCCAGGCTGCCCAACAATTGCCCATCGTTTTCTCATCCAGCTGACCACGAGCACAGAATTGGCACAGGAATGGGTGTTACACATTTGATCAACATCCTAATACCAAGCACCAAATGAAGATACAAGCAGACACGAAGCCTATTCACCATCCATCTGAACACAAACACTACGCTGACAATGCCGTTCTGAAGGCAAGAGGAAACTGTGAAACCCAAACCATAATCACATTTAAACTAGCAGTTTGTTGCGCTGCAAGATCCTAGCAGCCTCCCAGTCAAACAAAAGAAATAATCTTGCACCAGCTATAATGACAAGAGCTCTGTACAGGAGTCCCTCTCACCCTCCCCCCAGGGTTCAAGGACAAATTCAGTCCTCAATGTAATTTATTCCCCTCTACAGCGGTGAAGAACTTTCACACAATCTCTTAACACACTGCTGCTATTTATTTGCAAGCTTTCCCTTAACTCCCTCCTACACTCTGCAATTAATAACCCTTTCTTAATGCCTGTGCTAGTGTTACACTGTAGGAAAACAAGCGACTTAACTGCATTTTCTCTTTCAAAGGAAATCTGATTTTGACTGTTAAGCAGGCTCTAAGTCATCATACACTTTACTTTTACTACACTTTAATTACTACACGAAGAAACCTCTTCTCAGGTACTTAAAGGGCACCTGAATCATGATATGTTTCTCTTAGATGCCACCCAACATTGCTCTTTTGTGATCCATCTTCAGCCCTTGACAGAAGGGTCATAGAAAAAGAATGCTAACTCTAATTTTAGGAGAAATCTAGAATAACAGCACAGAAAACTAAGAAGCAAAGAATATCAGAAGCCTGCGAAAAAAAGTTTAGCTTACTCCTCCAATGCCTGCCACGTTAAAGAAATTAAGAGGCAGACATTCAATTCTTAAAAAAAATCCTTGTGTTTCTATTAACCTGTGAGATAACCTGAAATTAATGAGAAAAATGTAGCTCTTAAATTTTCTTTTACAAATTCAGTAACCCTTCTGCACTTGATACCTGCACATTCAGTCTAAAGATGAAATTTTTGCATTATGGGAAACCTGTTTCACTTCAGTGCAATATTATCCCTATTGATAGTATACCAAGTGTAAATATATTGTGTATATGGAGCTATCCAGGAACATTTTGTTCAGCAGCATGCCTTCAGAGTAGCACTCTTGATGCTTTATCTGTAACACAGGGATAAAAGGTCTGATATCACTTCCTTACACACACATCAGTGGTTTAGTTTAGCATCTGCTGGAGTTTGGAAGGCTACCTCTCCTGCCAGCCTTGCTCTGGGAACACCTGAAGCCTCACCAGTAGGACTCCACAGTGGAGCTGGAGGACAGATAATCATAGAGTACTTGCAATGAATTATTCTAACTAAATTTGATTCCATTCCAGCAAGGAATTTTCTACTGAGTCTGATCTCTTCATACTCAACTAGACAAACAAGGATCTTAAACGTTAGAAGACCACAAAAAAGACCCTTAAACTGCTGTACTTTATAATCCTCCTGGTTATTACAGGGAGTGAACAGAACTGTAATACTTCACACTGAATTACAATTAAAGCTTCTACTTAGGATTATTTACTGGGAGTCGGGAAAAGGACTTAAAAATGACTTAATGAACAGTCACTCAAGTTTGCTCGATTCCTTCCTCCCCCCAACTCTATTCAGCCAGCTTCTTGACCGCTAGAAAGGTTTAAAAATCAGACAACATAAGAAATCAGACTAGTTTTAGAAAATCTGAACAGCACCACATATAAAACTTGCTACAAGGTTCCTCTTTCAACAAGCAGTGCTCAAGGACATCATGCCAACAGGGCAGCAGAGAAACCATCACGCCAAGGGCATAACTGGTCTGTTTTAAAATGAAATGCTTTTCTGTGATCACTCAGAAACAGAAGAGCTCAGAAAATCACATTCTTAAAAGTAAGAACCACAGATCACAGCACTTAGGAAACGCCTGGAGAGTTCTTGTGTTTCATTAATGTAATGGGATCTATTTGTCTGGAGTCTCACCTAATCAATTAGCAGCAGCAAAATGCCACACCATATTACAGTGTCAAGAACCTCTATTACAAAAGTTTGCTATCACTGCTGGCTTCTGACAGAAAAACAAGTCAGAGGACAAATATAAACACACCTTTAAAAATTCGAGGCTTTAACCATTTCCCCGAGATCTGGTGCCAAGTAATGTTCAGTTACTGGAAGACATCTTACTTACTAAAGTCTCAAATGATGCAAAGAAACGTCATCCTGCTCCAGCCATGGCCCCTTGTCAAACTTCAGGTACTCAATGTCTTCAATCACCTGGAATCGGAAGACAAAAATCACATTGAAAGGTGGTCTGATCAAAATATCCAAAATCCATGAAGACATCCCCCCCCAAAACCAATGAAATACTGAAAGCATATTATTAAATGTTTTTATTTACTTATTAGACATGTCACCCTGGCAAAAGGCTAATGCTCTATTAGCAATGCAGATGTTTAGGGCTAACATTATCTCCCAGTCATACCTCCAAGGTCGTGGCCTGGCCATAAGCAC
Source organism: Clamator glandarius (assembly GCA_033459285.1). Classification (NCBI taxonomy): domain Eukaryota; kingdom Metazoa; phylum Chordata; class Aves; order Cuculiformes; family Cuculidae; genus Clamator; species Clamator glandarius. The sequence goes on from JAUNZM010000086.1 coordinate 676,270, forward strand.
TGGGCAGACACATGGGGGCCAGCTCTAAGGTTTCTGGTGCTTTGAGCCTTGGTGGCAGGGAATAAATGGGCTGAGATGTGCCTTGTTTCCAAGCTCTTACCTGATTGAAGACACTTCCTCACCCTGCTGTTGGGGCTAAAATGAAGCAAAAAGGTACAACTCCAACTCTAAAGCAGAATGAGGATAAAAATGGAAATAAATCTAAATTTAACACCCTTTTGTTGCAAAAAAATATCGTGCTATCGGTATATTTTCAAGGCGGCTCAGTAGCACAGTAATAGAAAGAGGCTGAAGTGCAAAACTACTAACACTGTGGGAACAGCCTCTCTTGCTGTGGGTCACATCACAGACACTGAAAACTCAGGCTGGAAAACTCAAGCACATGTGAAGTAGCCACAATGACAGAAGCCCAAAGTCAGTCATTGTGACCTACTGTGGGAACATTTTACAGAGAAGAAGGCCTGGATGCTGTGGCACTGATTGATACTGAGCAATTCTAACAAGGCTTTGAAACAAAGAACTGAAAGATAAACAAAGGCCAGTTCGGTGAGGAGAAAAGACAGCCTTCTGATAAGCAAAGGCCAGCTGAAAAGAATACAAGAGCTAGTTCAATGGGAACAAGTACCAACTGAAAGGAAAACAATTAAAGAGAACTATCAACATAGTTAATTTTAGCGTAACTTGGTTTCTTAGCATGTGCAGTAGTTTAGCCAATGTTAGTAATAGCTTTATGGACAGCTACCTTTAGCCAATAATACACTGTACATACCCTCGTGGGCACCCAGTTATGTAACTAAAAAGGGTTTATAAAGAAACAGCTAAACTCAATAAATGTCTTCGATCCATCAGATTGAAGCCTGTGTGATCAATCCCCTCAACCTACCCACGTGTACATGCACCCTGAGCAGAAAGGAAAGGTATAACTCAAAGCTCAGCACCCAGAAGCATTCAAAGAATTAACACCAGCTCAGCAAATCCCTCCTCCAGCATTGCTAAATTTATCAATCTCATATTTGAGCTTCATTTACAGCCCAGCTCCATCACAAAACACAGACTGTTGCTGGTCCACTAAGTAATTGCTTAACATGAGCCTGAGGGTGTCACACAAGACTGACTGGATCTGAAGGAAACCTGACCTAGTGCCAGAAAGATGCACTTAAGGTGCATGATCAGGTGGATGTAATCCCTTGAAGCAACTTGGAAGGAGTGGATTGTTACAGGTCCAAACATCATTTTTCAGAGGCCTTTTCCAGAGGAAAAGGATAAAGTCATGAGGTCAGGACTGAAATCTTGATGACACATTATCAATCCATGGACAACAAGTAAGCAGATACCAGTAGAAAAGTGAGTGAAAATAATATATGAAAAATGCTTCTTTACTGTACATTAAATCCACTATAATTATACCCTGCAATCACAGCAGACACTAAATCCCATCTACTTTAAAGGCAACAAAAAGAAATTGAATTATAAAGTAGTTTTGACTATAAAGACCCACTCTATTACCAGTATTGTGTTTTTATGATAAGAAATAATGGCTTAGTGATATGGGCACATTATCATTTTCCTTGAGGCATTTATATTTCTTAAAAGACTAATTTAGTTGACAACAACTTAAAAAGAACAGCTGACATGACACCAACAAAGCATATTTAAAACCTTGAGCAAGTCTTTTGATCTCTTACAAAGAGGCAAAGTTGGCAAGCCAGGTACTGTAACTGAGAGCATAGGAAACCTACTTTTCACATAAAGAAAAACACCAAGGGCAAACCCAGCTGTTGATGGAAAAAATATTTTTATCTTCAAAAACACTACAGAAAATGACACCACAGACATTTAGAAGACCTTTCAAAATTGTGTTTAGAAACTGTTTCTTCCAACCAAGCTGCTGTAACATAACTCCCCAAGATAAGCATTCAAAGATGTAACGAGAGGGAAACCTGTACAATAAGCTAGTTCAAATATCCATTATTTGGTTTATGTACTTAGAAGCTGAACTTCCTCTATACTTCCCACTCACTATGCAAAAGCAATTAGTGCTCCACTCCACAGCACTTCTGCAGGGAAAAATAAATCTGTATCCAAATTAGTTTTGCACACTCCTTACAGTATGAGAAGAGACCAGTTAACAACAGTATCAGCCTCCCAACCAGGCAAGAGCAGCAGTTTCTTAATTCACGAGGAATAGCTTGCAACCCTAGAACTGAAATGGGCCCACTACAAGCCTGCCTAGAATTGCAAAAACATTGTTGTTTCTTCCAGCAGGGAACAGCAGCTACAGAGAAAAGTTAATAATGGGGAAGCAAAAGGTTCCTGTTACTGCGCTAGTAAACCTCCATAAGCACAAGCGTTTGCTGAAATAAGGCAAATGCATTTCACCTACTCCCAAAAATAACACAGGGGAGTAGGAAGAAACACTGGTTGTACATTGACCCTGTCGCATAAGGGAATTTTATTTCTAGCAACAAGACAGCAACTTATCTGGCTTGGCCCAGGGCCAATATGGCTGGCAAATGCATTTGGAGGAAAAAAGTGCTGTTCAGATACCACATGCTAGCTCATACAGACGAATAACCCAGGGTTGCAACGGAAAGGAACTTGTAATAGCTCTGGTTATCCAGCTGTTTGCTATAACCAAATAACGACTGGCTTTTAGAAAACAGCTTTTTGTCACACTGGAACCTATGTATACACCTTGCTCATAAGAAGCTGCACAATGGCAAAAGCCAGAGACAGGTCTTAAACTGGCAAAGTCTAAGCTGAATGCTGGGCATGACTTACCTCTTGGTTAATGCCATTGGCTCCCAAACTGAGATAAGCCAAGCGTTGCCCATGCAACCAGCCACTTCAAAAAGGGACGCTGACTGAACAGCCAAACGCTGTGCAGCCAAGCACAGACTCAGTAAATGCTGTTTCTAGTACAGACTCATCAGATCTTTGCCATAGAAACAAATCCTAAATGCGTTAGTTTGTTATCTAGGAAAACATGTTCTCTTTACATTTCAGTATTGAAAGCTTAAGAAAAAAATCAATACATACAGCAAATCCTTACCTTCTCCACGTCCTCTGCCTCAGTCGCTGTGTACTGCAGAACTTCACTGGACTCGCTGCAAAGAGAAAAAACTTGAATTCCCGTGACAGAACTGTTATACCCGTCCCATTCCCTCCTCCAAAATGAAGCAGAAATGAAGTTCAAAGGCACATACAAAGAACCAGAACCTATTCTATTTTCTAGAATACTTATAGAGTTCTTCCAATAGAATTCTTATCACATCTGTAAGTTGTTTCTTTCCTGGTGCAAAATTGTTTTTAAAGGGCAAATGGCCTGTGGTGTCTACAGAATTTCGGTCAAAAAAACTAAAATGAAAAAAATCCCAGTGCTAAATTTATCTCCATTTCACTAATATGGACACTTGCCTCAATTACAACTGCCCAATCTATTTGAAGCCAGGTGGAATTTCCCATTAGCCTAACCCAAAACTTCAGCAGACCTTCCTTTTTACAAGTACATTAACACCTGGGGGTAACTTCTAAGGGAATATATCCATTCATCATTATTTACTCAGACTGAGCTAACTGACTGATACAACGCAGGCAGCAGGATCTGTAAGTAGGAAAGCATTTAAAACAGGTAACAGCTTCCTAGCTACAAGGTTGTTTCCTTATTTGCAGCCTCAATAGAAAGTCACTCGCAGAGCAGGGCCACAATAGGAGTTCCTATCTGAACATATTTCAGTCCCGCATCTGCACAGCCACCCTCAGTAACAGTTGTTCCCAAACCTGAACCAGCTGCCCTGGAAGACTTTTCCTTTAGCCAGTAAAGCCTTAAAGAGAAAATAAAATGGATGCACAATGTGCAGGATGCAGCGAACACCACAGAGCAAAGCTGAAAGGCATAGGGAAAAATATGCAGGTTTTTGCTTAGCATAATCACTTCCAAGTTCAATTCAGATTAAGGCTGGCAATCTAAACGTTGGTGCTCTAAGCAGTCACTGTATTCAAATCACTTGTAACTGCAGCAGTCCAAGTTAGTCTTGGCCTGCATTAACACTTGTCAGTCCAAAGGGTAAATTTATAAAAAGCCTTTTATTCCTACAAACCCCTACCTCTTACAGTCAGCCACTCAATTGGTGCTCCTGGGAGGGGAACCACATAAGAGAACTGATTCTCAACTGGAGAATAGAGCATAAAGCCTCACACAACTCTTCAGTCAAGAAAGAAAACAAATGGTCTCCGTCCCAGGGGAGCTGCTGTGACAGTGCTGCACACGGGTTCACATCTTCAAGATCAACCACGGCAATTAAAGGGAGAGGTCAGACTGATACCAGCAACTGCATTGACACTGCAGATCAAATCACTTGATGCTCTGCAGATTATTAAGGCTTTCATTAAGTGAAAACAGGTGCTTCGTGGAAGCAGTATTGGATATGAAAGAGACCATTAGCAGTCCTAGGCTTTGGCCCAGGAGAAGAAAATCCAGCTGAAACCAAAAGCTGTTGAAAATCACAAGGTAGTTCTCACCACAACACTGGGTTCACAAATCACTGTCAAAAGAAACATGAAAAGAGATTCATCAACATGTTAGACCAGAAAGGCAGCACCAATTTTAAGACAGCCAAGTATTCACTATAAAACAAGTCACTTCAAGCAGCATTAAGCTGCCCCAATTAAATGGAACAAGATAACAGGGATTTTGCTAAGTAACAAACTGGACTGCTTTGCTGCTGCATTTCAAGAGCAACAACAGAACAAGCAAACAGAAGCCCAAACATGGCGAGTATACAGTAGTTTGTTCAACCATCTATAATAACTCTTTAGCTTGTCTGAATCAGCTTTTGGTCATCCTCAAGAATCAGGGAATCGAATCCTTAGCCTGCCTAGAGACTAACAGCCAGGCATGAACACAGTTCACTGCATCACTCTGCAAGCTGGCAAACAGTTAAAGACAGCTGAAGCTTCAATGCACAAGCCACTGGTGAGGTCCAGAGATGCGCAAAGCTTAAGTTTCGCATATCCACAACTCCCCCACACCACGGGGACAGAGATATCCTTCAGACCAGAGCACTAAGATTAATCTGACAAGCTATTGTAAGCCCATCTGCTGATGAGGATGCCAAGCAGAGGGTGCTTGCTTAACAAGCGCACTGACCATGTGCAGACAAAGGGGAAAGAGTTGAAATCACAGCAGGACCCACTAGTCTAGGAGCCGGCCTCACTGAACACCACAGTGTATTTCTGTGGCTCAATTTGATGCAAAGATCAAGCAGCATTTTCCTCCTCACCAGTAAATTCAAAACGGTTCTGCCCTCAGGTGGATGACAGTACCAAGGCTTCCCACCCTCGATCTCCATCCTTAACTCCCATTCCTTTCTGATAGCCAAGTGCTGTCCACTAATCTGTGGGGATGCACTAGGGGGCAGCTGCCCATACCCTGCACCAACCGTTCCTGTCCTCTATGAATGACAAAAGTCAATGTGAAGCTACTCAGTTCAATAGCTGACAGCACAATTACATCGATTTACCTTGGGAGATGGAGCAAGAAAGCAAGGGGAAATGAGGAGGCGACAATATACCTGAAGATCTATTGATACTTTGATTTAAGTGTAACTCAATCAGCTTCATGCACACACTGAAACTTGCACAATTACCGATTGTTTGATGTAAACTAAGCCTGGCTCTGTGACCTTTAAGAGTTTCCTTTTCAGAAAGCTATTTGTATCTGAGGAACCAAAACTGCTTAAGTTCATGTGCTTTTAGTTTTTTAGGACAATTAGATTTTTGATAGAACTCTTTTATAAGAATTGGGATAGCTGACAACCTGTAACACCCTCGTCTCAAGTTTACAGTATACACTTGCTTCCCAGCTAGAGAAGGGCAGAGGAGCCCAGAAAAGAGCCCGCTCAGTCTCTCTGGGCAGGCAGCAGTGCAGTCTTCATTTACCAGCACCAACAAGTCCATCAAATCCTTTTCAAATATGGAAGGCTGTCAGGTCTTATGCCTCACTGAGGTGGAGAAACAGAACTAGAAAAGGGAACGGTCCCTTATCCTGAAAGCTTTCCACCTTTTCCTTCACACCACTATCAAGAAACTAGCCAGAGCTACAACAACCGAAAGGACTTTTAAGGAGAGAAAAAGTCCAAATCCTCCAAAAGTCCTGAGAAGAGCTTAGATTACACCACACTCTCAAGTCACGCGAACACACAGCTATAGCCATGGTATTCTGGACATGACTCCAAGAAAGAACTCCAACCACTGTTGCAAGATAGCAGTGCCAGCCACTGTCAGAATGGGAGATGAAGCTTCTTTTTGAACAGAAAACAGCTTTGCTCCTTAAGTGCTCTTTTAACTATGAAAAAGTTTGTTTCCCTGTATCTGAATACAGACAGAAAAGTTGCAATGCCCAAAGACAGCAGGATGAAAAAACACACTGCAGAACAGGGCTAATCAGCTTTGCAACGTTATTAGGTAGGTCAATTAATGAAATCAAATTAATTGACTATTGCATACTACAACACTTCACCCGCTCTTAATCTGCCAAGAGTCAGAAAACATTGCTTTACAAAGCTCACATCTAAAAAGACTTGATTTTTAATCTCCCAGTATCCTAACACTGGCATCAGGCTTCTCAGATTCCAGAGGAAACAACAGAGAAGCACACAGAACTCTTATGCCCTGTATGCAATACTCCATCATTAGATCATCGCAGTATAGCACACAGCACAAGGAGGATTTCTCACATGATGCTGGTTTTATTTGTTTATTTTAGAAGAGATTTTAGGATTTGCAAACATTTTTACCCAGAGTTAACAGACAAAACATGTTGGTTTACTAACCTGATCTCTGGTAAGAAGGTTTTCTTGTAAGCATCCTCAATGTGCTGAAGATAAGAAGGAGACACTTTTTTCTCATATGGCTAGAGACAAATAGAAAAAACAATGTGAAATTAGTTTCTTTTCCCACCAGCACAGAATCCAGGGCAGATGGTGTAGCAGCGCCTTCAGCTAAAAGCTCACTCTTATTAGCAGTTAAACATCCAACTAAACTACATACACTCACAAAGGTTTCAAGAATTAAGACATCTAGAGTGTTTAGAATTTCTTATGTAACATCAAGTACCGGGAGTAACCTAAGGAACAAGTCAGTCCACAATGATTGCTGCTTTGCCCTGTACTATTATGTCCATGGTTTTAATGATTAATCGTAAAAGTAAGATTTTTCTGATGTGCCAGTGAATTCAGAGAGAAAAGGAAAGGCAAGTTAAACAGAAAAACATAGAAGCAAAAAACTTTCAGCCAATTTCCTTCAGTTTGTTGCAGGAATTGTCTCATTTTCCCTGGTTTGCATAAAGCAAGAGATCCATACACCAGCAGCCTCAAAAAGAGAAGCTTTCCAAGGAGCAAATGACCCTAGATACCTGCACATTCCAGGAATTCATATATATTCTTCAGAAAATAAAAGAAGATTGTCCTGATCTGCCTTTTCAACCGGAGGGCCAACATGCATCCACTCTCAGTTTCAGACAAGTGCATGGGCAACCATCCACTCCAAGATCTCTTTGACATTCCATGGTTACACCTGCTGTTACACAGTTCATCTTCCACATAGTGCACTTTAATGCCACATTTGCAAAATACCAGGAATTTTTCTCATCTACTATGTGCTCCTTCAGTTCAATCCTAAAATCACATTACATTTCCTGCTTGAAATCTTCATCCAAGATGTCCACTGATATCTGAAAGTGCTTCTGCTTGCTGGGCCCACTGGAGGGCTCTTCTTTTGCCAGTGCCCTGCAGCAACAGCAAGCTCAATACCAGTGAGATACCATCTGCCAAGAAGGCAGCATGCCCCAAGATACTGCCCCCAAAGAAGTACTGGCATTCGGCAGTGCCACTGCCCCAAGGAGGCCACAAATAACAGCAGCAATTTCTGCCAGAGGGTCTCAAAAATGCCACTGATCTCTGTGCTCATAAGGGCAAAGAACTCACAGGGTCCCACGACACATTAATAAGTTCCTAGTTCTGGCCCTGGAGCTGCTGAAACAAAAAGCTATGGTTTTCCTAGACAAAAGCATCTTGTTCCCTGAAGTGCAGAAGTACATTCAGACAGGGCCTAAACTGCCACAGGGAAAAAGGGGAGAGGCATTTGACCGCACAGCTCAGACCATGCAGATCATGGTAAGCAGTAAGTACAGCCTTCCAATTACAGCTTGAAAGTTGCTTCCCTTTGGCAATCATCAGCCTCCCTCTTCAATGAGCAAGAAACCACACTGTGAAACACCCTCAGCTCACCCCAGCACACTCACACATGCAGACATGCAACCAGAGAAGTAGGCATCACCAAGCATTTGAGACCTCAGATTCTTCAGCAATAAATTAAATTTTTCTTTGCATCTTACCAGGCTGTCCACAGACAAATACTTTGTTTGATTACAATTTCCCTCCGCCTTTGAACCAGGTTGAAGGTAAATGTCATTTAAGATCCTTTAACCCTCATAACACATTGGAGAAAAATACAAACATGTGTCCAAATATCACAGAAAGGGGAAGAAAAATCCCAAACTGAAAACCTTATGTAGCTTAACTCATTATACAGAAGCACCCTGACCCAAAATTATTTCAATAAGCCAGTAATCCAATTTCTTATACAGAAAGAGAGACAACAGACACAGACAATGAGGACAATGTAGAGAGATAACAAGGACGAGAGAAAATGGGGAAGGACAATGGGGACAGAGATAATGAGGACAGATACAATGATGAAAAATTGGGACAGTGGGGAAAATGGGGACCAACAATGGCAACAATGCAGACTGTGGCAAGAGACTGTAAGGACAGATATGGTGACAACAGGGACCATGGTATTGACTGAGACCACAGGGACAGACCATGGTGATGATGGACCTGGCAGCCTAAGTTAGTTTTCTTTTAAGAGTAGTCTCCATTCAATATCCTGACTTACAAATGAAAAGACAACCTAGTATGCTGCCCTCAAAGTGGTTTAAGAGCAAAAGCGAGAATGTTCCACAACAGTCAAAGATCAACAATAGGTAAGAGTCATATATCCTGACCTCGGACTAGACTGAAGTTGCGCAAGTGACAAAAAACAACTGTATTTATCACTTTTTGTTAGATTTGCCAGAAAGCACTCTGCGTTTTCCGTCTCATGGAATACCTGTCCAAAATTAGTTTTATGTTTAAATTTGGTGGGTTTGATGCATTAATACAAAAGAGTGAAGGAGTGGTTTTCTTCATTTCAGAAAATTAATTGAAGTTACTGATCACAAGTGACACATTAACATCAACACAGGCCTGAAACGGCAGTCAAGTGGGGAAGCTGGAGAAGGGGAGAGAGTTGGGGCTTCTGGCACTTGAGAAGCACAGATAATCCTAGAGCACACTGCAAGAAGTGTATTACCTGGACACAACTCCTTAAACAGCAGCTACAAAAGTTGTTTAAGGGCAAATGGCTTTTAAACAGAGTTTCTCATTACAGAAATGGCAGCATATTGCTGCAGTAAAAAATAAAAATTATTTTTACTTTTTCATAGCAAGCATACCAGAATATCCACCCAGCCATCACCAACATGCAGTTCTTGGATCCTAGAGGACAAGAAACTTTTCAGAAGCAGAATTCTGCAGCAAATCCTGCATAAGGGCACAATATAAAAAGACAGTGACAGGCAAAAGTAGTGGAAAGAGACAAAGTTACCTCGCCTTTCTCTTGAATCCTCTTCTGCACATCTGGGACAGGTACATCAATATAAATGACCAAGTGAGGCGGCAGGAATTCAGAGACGCTGATCTCTTTGATCTCCTTGTAGTGATCAAGACCTGTGTAAAAACCAAAACCAAACAGACTGGGAAGCTAAAGGCAGCCCAGCTGAACACAAATGCATGTTGGAAATGAGGACAAGCACAATGGCAACAGTGCTGAAATTATAACCTATCAGGTAATGAATCTGCAATCATTTCTTGAATGTTTTTTTCCTCCATTTGCTGAACATATTCTACGTGCAAATACATCATCCACATCTTTGTATCTGTAGTCAATACAGCAAGTTTATGGTAGGCTTTTCCTCAAATACGATTCAAGAAGCTTTTAGAATAAACCATCTTCCAGAAATAGAAGGTAAGCCACAATTAAACTACCTGCCCTGAGATATAAGACACTAAGATCAGCTCTATCAAGGAGGGATTCACAACTGACTGAAGCTTAGAGAAACCTCAGATCTTCCCCCATCATTTCAAGACGTCCTCTCAAAACATCAGGGAGAGATTGCAGCACTCGGGTCACCTGAGGTGACTGCTGGTTGTGGCTGCCTTCTGCCACAGCCTCATACATGAAATAAATGGCCCTGTCACATGGTTCAAGAAGGCTTTCCAAGAAGCAGATTAGCCATTAGGAAGAATTTCTTCACCATGAGAGTGGTAAGATACTGGAACAGGTTGCCACAGGAAGTTGTGGGCGCTCCATCCCTGAAGGTGTTTAAGGCCAGGTTGGATGGAGCCTTGGGTAACCATCTAGTGGGATGTCCCTCCCTGTGGGAGGGGGGTTAGAACTAGATGATCATTAAGGTCCCTTCCAAACCTAACTACTCTATAATTCTATGAAGTACTCTATTTACCATCCTGGGAGGAAACCAAAAGATCAGGCAGGCATTTGTTTTGCCCTCTGATGTACACACAAAATGACAATAAGGTAGAGCAAATATTTTAAGAGGTCACCAACCCAGCAGTGTCCTCCTCTACCTGCGTTGAAGGCATGCTCTGCAACTGCTGTTACTCAATACCTCTGTGCTCTATGCAAGCCACAGCAGATCATCTCTCCAAAAACTTAACAACCAGACTCCACTTTGGAGAACAGGACTGAAGGACCTCACTTCCCTATATAGAAAAATGTATCTGAGGCATGTTGGTCAGGTCTGTGGAAATGGGTTCTTCTCCCATATCAATAACCTAAAGTGTTTTTGGGGTAGTAGTTGGGGATTAGGAAGCCATGTAGTTTCAGGGGAAGCATCTATTTAGGTGGCATGACTAGCACAGGATCTATTAAATTTAGCTCAAGTACAAGCTTTCCTCAGCAAGGCTCACCAGCTTAGCTAGAAACATAGTTGCAGGCTTTCAAATTCAAAGGGTTGGTGAAAAAGCCCAACGTGCCCTGCATCGCAGTAAGCAGCAGTACCTCTAATCAAGATGTTTGCTGTTTAAGAATTTCAGTGTAATCCATTGCTCATTGTTGGAATTTGATATCAAATGTAAATTGTTGGCTGCTGGCCTTTGTCTCACCAACACAGTAGTAAAAGACAGTTTGTTATAACCAGCGCTCAAACTCCTTCATCAAGAAGCTACAACTCACAGCAGTTGTTAAAAAGCAAACAGCACCTCCTAAACCTAAGCCAAATCAAAGAAGACAGCAGAAACACCAGGCAGTCAGGGAAATAATTACCTTCACCTCAGGAGTGGCCAAATTGCCAGGCAGAAACAGAAATTTCAACAGCTGTTTTCCAAAAGGTCAGCTGATGATTAGGCTTTACAGTGATTTCCTATAGACTGACAAACTTCTGCTCAGCTGTATGTTTGCACATTTGACCTCCAATGTACACAGACCTGCTCCGGACACAGCTGCTCCACTCCTAGCCACAGGATGCATCTGCCCACACGGCACCAGCACAACAACGCTGCACTGCTCAGGAGCTCAACGTCCATAAACACAAATCACAGAATCTCTCAGTGTCACAATGTAACCCTGCCCCAGCTGGATCAGCAGCTTCAGTGAGCACTTGTGACTCAATTCCCCCCTCGCACCAAGGACAGGGAAATGAGAGAAAGAGACTTGTGGGTCAGACACTGAATTAAAACAGCTTTAATGAAGCAATAGTAAGGAAAATACTATTAAAAATATATACAAATATATGAAATTGCCCCCCAACCTTGCAATGACCACATCACCAAAGATACTGCAGAGCAGGCATGGGGGAAAGTGTTCCAGGCAGGACTCTAACAGTAAGAGGGAGCTGGACTCCAGAACGCATAGATCCAGGATCAAGGGCAAAAAGACAAACAACTGAGGACCCTAATGGACGCTAGTCATCAAAGAAGAGGGCTTGGCCCCTGTGATCCCTAAGTTTTACACTGAGTATGAGGTGTATGGCATGGAATACTCTGTTTGTCAGTTTGGGTCAGATGATCATTAAGGTCCCTTCCAACCCTAACTATCATTTGCTCCTCCCTGCATGTGCAACTCTCTTTTGTGCCTTTCCATCAGCTCGAGGATGGGCTTGGCGTCTATAAAAATAAGTATAAGCCATGGACTTTCTGCATATCAGTGTTATCACTGCTAGAGAGAAACACTGTGCGAAAACCACACATTTAACTTCGAGAAAATGAAGTTACTCAAGTGAGGCTTGGCAGAAAAGTATAGAAACTGATTCTGCTTTAGCTCAAACCAGAACACTCAGGCTGGAAGGAACATGTTCAACTTCAGGATGGCTTCTGACACTCTCTCCCACAGCATCACAGAATCACCAAGTTGGAAAAGACCCATTGGATCATGTAGTCCAACTATTCCTATCAAATACTAAAAAATGGCCCTCAGCGCCTCGTCCACCCGTCCCTTAAATGCCTCTAGGGAAAGTGACTCAACCACCTCCCTGGGCAGCCTGTTCCATCTTCACAGGTAAGCTCAGGAAGTATCCCTTCCAAAGTCCCACCTGGAGAACAAATCTTATGAGGAGTGGCTGAGAGAGCTGGGGTTGTTCAGCCTGGAGAAGAGGAGGCTGAGGGGAGGCCTTATTACTCTCTACAACTACCTGAAGGGAGGTTGTGGAGAGGAGGGTGCTGGCCTCTTCTCCCAAGTGACAGGGGACAGGACGAGAGGGAATGGCCTCAAGCTCCGCCAGGGGAGATTTAGGCTTGAGATTAGGAAAAAGTTCTTCACGGAGAGGGTGGTTAGGCATTGGAACGGTCTGCCAAGGGAGGTGGTTGAGTCACCGTCCCTGGAGGTGTTTAAGTTGAGGGTGGATGAGGTACTTAGGGGCATGATTTAGGGATTGGTGGGAATGGTTGGACTCGACGATCCAGTGGGTCTCTTCCAACCTGGTTATTCTGTGATTCTGTGAACTACAGCAGATGGCTGAGGACTGTGCCCCACATTGTCCTCATTATCTCCAGGAGAGAGATCCCATGGCCTCCCCAGGCAATCTGCTCCAGGGTTTGATTACCTTCCCAGCAGAAAATGTTCTCTTAAAAATGGAACTTCTTGTATTTCAGTTGGTGTCCTTTGCCTCTCCATCAAGTATTCATACACAAAAATACGATCAGGTATTGTGCACCCCTCAAACCTTCTCTTTTGCAGGTCAAAAAAAATCCCAGCTCTCTCAGCCTCTCCTCATACATCAGATGCTCTTGTTTCTTAGGGGCCTTTTGCTACACTCTCCCCAGTAAGCTCCAATCTTTCTTCAATTGGTATCCCAAAACGAGGCATGTCAGCCGACATGTGACTATTTCCTCCCTTTGACCTGCTGACAACACTGTTCTTCACACAGCACTTGCCATGCTAGCGGCATCCTCTGTCACAAGGGCATGTTGCTGGTTCACATGCAATGTGGTGTCCACCAGGACCCCCAGGTCCTCCTCAGCAAACTGCTTTCTACTCAACTGACTTCCAGCATATGCCACTGCCTGCAGCTTTTCCTTCTCAGGTGCAGGATTTCACATTCCCTTTTGCTGAACTTCATGAGGTTAACATACAGCTGTTTCTCCATCAGCACCAAAAACATATGGTGTCAACTATTACCTTCCCAGCTTTGCACCACCTACAGCTCTGTCCTGCCATCCACGTTTTAAGCCCATTTTAAACCTGGTTTGGCCCCAGTATCCTCCTCTGGGATACACCTATAAGTCCTCCACCGGGACTTTGCCATGCTGATCACAACCCTCTGAGCCCAGCAGCTCAGCAACATTTCAATCTACTACCCATGAATCTATTCCATACTTGATCAGTTTGTCAACAAGGAGGCCATGAGAGAGCACTGAAAGCCTTGCTCAAGTTAGGATAAACAAAGCCCATTGCTCTCCACTCATCCACTGAGTTGGCCTTCTATGAGGAGCTGACTACAGGTGTTTAAGCATGACTTCCTTATCATAAAACTATGATGACTATTCTCCATCACCTTCACATCCTCTGTATATTTGCAAATGGCTTCCACGAGGATTTGCCCCATCACCTTCCTGCAGGTTAAGCTGAGGCTGACTGACCTGTAGCTCCCTGAATCTTCCTCCTCATCCTTCCTGAACACAAGAGTAACACTCGTGTTCTTTAAGATTCAAAAGGGAACCAGCTCTTTGAGATAAGTCAAATCCTGTTGATCCACTATCTACCTCCCACCTAATGCTGTGAGATGTCTGCCCGAAGGACCATAAGCACATTTACCCACATCTCCAAAGAACTGCAGGAGTCTCTGGCTGACAGGGTACAAGTAAGCAATACACAGAATACATGTTCTTTAACATGAATTCTTATCTTTATATGTATTCGTTATCTTTAACGTAACCAGAACTAAAGCCTTGAATTAAAACTAAAAGTCTCATGGGTTGAGGTTGTTCCTGGAACAGCAAGGTGCTAAGCACCAACTCTAGAGTATTTAAAGGAGTCATCTCCCAAGTAGGCTTGTTTGTTTCTTTGTTTGTTTTTAAAAACTAAACTATCACACACTTTTGGCTGAGATAACAGCAAAATTACTTCCTTCCGCATGCAAGTAACTCACATCGTTTGTGGACGTAGCCCTGTTTGAACATTGCATCCAGAAACACAAAGTCACTGTAGGGAGAGCGCTCCAGCACCACACCTTGTCCTGCAATTGAAAGTAGGTTCCAGTCAGCGAGGTCAAAGAAACTGCTAGCAACAACAATGAGAACTAAAGACAGTGCTGTTCTCACAGTCAACTTCCTGAATGGCTTTTCTAAAGATTTTCATTCAAAGAGCAAGTTTTTGGCTTGCACAAATGTACCGGGGGCATATGCTGAACATTCCTGTCTCACTCACGTTCTCCCATTGGGCCTATTGCTACCATAGCTCTAGATTCAAGAGCTGTGTTTCTATTTGTCTGAGACTTCCTGGCATTCACACCTTGTCATCTTTTATGGAAAACACTTATTAAGTACAAGCAACAGGTACATCAGTTGCTTGTATTTAATGTGTTGGTGTACCAAATTCTTTTTCACTAGAAGGCAGTCAAATTATAACAATATTGAAAGAAAATACTATTTAATGAAACCATTAAAGACTGAAAAAAAAGAGACAATCAGGAACTAAGTCTAGCAAGAGTTTTAAAAGGCAGTACAACTTGCCACTGCCTTGGCATGTTTAAAATATCACTTCGAAACAATCCTAGACTCACAGAACGTCTGAGTTGGAAGGGACCCACATGGATCACCAAGTCCAACTCCTGTCCCTGCACAGGAAAGCCCCAACAATCACAGCATGTGTCTGAGGGCATTGTCCAAATGCTTCTGGAATATTGTCAGGCTCCATCCTGTGACTGCTTCCCTGGGGAACTGTTCCAATGCTCCACTGCCCTCTGAGTGCCTCTCTCTGATATCCAACCCAACTCTCTCCTAGCACATCTTCCTGCTGTTCCCTCCAGTCCTGTCACTGAAGACCAGAAAGAAGAGATCAGCATCTGCTCCCCTTGCTCACTGGTTCGTATTTCCTTCACTAGAAATGATAGAAGTTACTGTTCTAACAAAATAAGGACTGTTAACTTGTACTTCACTGGAGGGGAGGGATACAAAAAGCTTAACAACATAACAGTCTTTCAGTTAAAAACACAGATACAGGCAAAGCACTCCAGAACAGATTACTTGCACTCAAATTAATCTAGAGATTACATTTAATTACTGTGAAATCTAACCTGTGGCCAGTAGATGCTCCAAGGCATCAGCATATTGTAAAACGCGGTTACCAAACACCCAAGCTTGCATTCGGTAAGAGTGTCCATCAGGGCATTTTGGGTCATTGTAGAATCTCTCCAGGTTACAGAAACCATTAAATTTCTCATGCAGCAATGTCCCGTCTCCTGTGATCCTGTCTATGTAATGGATGTCCGCTTCTGGGAAATATTTCATTCCTGACAAAAAAAAGAAACCCACAACAGAACATCGATCAAAATAATAAGTCTTGTTTGTATAGCGTAAACACTTATTCAGCTCATTTAAATATATAGCTCTACTTTAAACAGCTCCTGAAAACAGCACAAAAAACTGATCAATCCCACCACTGAGCACACACAAATTCTCATGTGAAGCGTTGCCACCTTTCACCTTCACAGCGATAGCTGAGCTACCATTTGAACTAGAACCTTTTTGCCATGAACCCTCCAGTTCCCCTGGTGCTCAGTGCCCATGCAGAACGTCCCAACGGTGCTCAGTGACTCCACCAGAGCCCAGAGCTCAGTGAGCAAACAGATTTGAGGGGAACTGGAATTTCATTCACAACAAACCACACCTACATATGTGTCCTGCAGATCTCAAGCGTCCCATCCTCATCTCAAACCATGCCACCACTTTATTCCCCTTATCCATAAGTCCTCCACATTAACTGCAGCATTGCCCAACCAGTAATCAGCTATGCAAGGACAGCTGGTTTGGTGAACCAACTTTCTTTACCCAAGAATGACAATCACAATATTAAATTCTATTAACTCTTAGTGAAATAGGTAAAATAAGACATACCTAGCTTTTCCGCTATTTGTTGTGCAAGCTTGCCCTTCCCAGAAGCTAAATTTCCCTCCACCGTGAAGACTTTGCTGTAGTCAGTGAACTTTTTTGTAGCTCTGTCTCCCAACATATAAGCCAGCCACCCATACTGAAGATTCTGCTTGGGGCTGACATGAATCCTTGCCTGAAAGAAAGCACAACAAAATCAGCAGATTTCAGTTTTCTTAGCACAGCTTTTTCAGACCTGCATGTGCAGAAGGATACACACACGTGGAATTAATATAAGGAATTTCCATGCAGTAAAGTTAGAGCTGTCATTTCAGCTTCACAGCTGAAACATAAGGCTGAGAAGACAGAAACCATGAAAACATTTCCAGTGTGCTTAAGACTTGAAACAGGACTGCTCTGTCAGACCTCTGCTCTGAATCTAAGCAATGACTGAACCTTTCCAGACTTCCTGAAGGCCACAGGCACACGGTGTTGCCCAGTGTTCCCAAGGGAGATCACAGAATCATACACTGGTTTGGGCCAAGAGGGACCTTAAAGCTCATCCAGTTCTAACTCCCCTCGCACGAGCAGGGTCACCTCCCACTGGATCACACTGCTCAAAGCCCCAACCAACCAACTGTGAGGCAGCCACAACTTCTCCAGGCAACTTGGGCCAGGGCCTCATCACCCTCACAGGAAAACATTTCTTCCCAAGATCTAATCTAAATCTCCCCTCTTTCAGCTTAAACCCATTCCCCCCAGTCCCATTCCCACACTCCCTGACAAAGAGCTCCTTCCCACCTTTCCTACAGACCCTTTCAGTACTGGAAGGCTGCTATAAGGTCTCCCTGGAGCTTGTTCTTCTCCAGCCTGAACATCAACCAGATTTCATTCTCTCTAGAATCATAGAACGCTTTGGGTTAGAAGGGACCTTTACAGGGCATCCAGTCCAACCCTCCTGCAGAAGCAGGGACATCTTTTAACTCAATCAGGTTGCTCGGAGCCCCATCCAACCTGACCTTGAACGCTTCCAGGCATGAGGCATCCACCACCTCTCTGGTCAACCTGTGCCAGTGTTTCACCACCCTCAATGTAAAAAATTTCTTCTTACATCCAGTCAAATCTCCCCTCGCTTAATTTAAAAAGTTTGCTACATGTTCTGTCACAATAGACCTTGCTGAAAGTCCATCCCATCTTTCCTGTAGGCACTTGTAGTAGTGGAAGGCCCCTACAGGGTCTCCCCGGAGCCACCTTCTTCTCCAGACTAAGCAATCCCCAGCTCTTTCAGCCTGTCCTTGTAGGGGAGTAGCTCCAGCCCTGACATCATCTTCACGGCCTTCTCTGGACTCACTACAGTAGGCTTCTCTTTGCATTTTTGTCTGTTTGTTGTTGGGTTGGTATTAACATTAAACCCTCTCGAGTCACTTGGAAATCTCTCCCAGGCCCTTGGGAGAGCAACAGCTCCACTTGTGCACAGCACAGTCCCTGCACAGAGATGGAAGCACCCACCCAGCCAATGAAGCTGAAGGCAGCCCCTTACTGAGCCCAGCACAGCAAAGCTGCCCAGAGCCCCCCGTGAAAACTGAACGAGCTTAAGAAACACTCATTCACTGGTAAAATATTGAAAAGGACAAAAAGTCTTCTAAGCAAAGGCAAAAATATTTTTATTTTACATTTCAGCGCTAAACTGGAATCCCTTCTGAAAAAAGACATAACATCTACAAAAGCAGAGGGTACACATACTAGTTTTAGACAAAGAACCATATAATTCCTCAAAGAACATTCATTTTTTTTTAGATTATCCAACCACATCCGGAGACTCTCTTCAGGTTATCTCCTAACCTACAACAGCTGCACCTTACAAGACAACTAGGCATATTCATCAATTCTTCAGGTTCTCTCTTGACATAAAATAGCTACATCTTACAAGACAGAGTTACATGACAAGACAATCACAGAATCACTAGGTTGGAAAAGACCCACAGGATCATCGAGTCCAAGCATTCCTATCAAAAATTAATTAAACATACCAATCAGCTGCAGCAAAACTTATCAATTAATTCTCACCAGCTCACTTTGAGCAGCATAAACTCTCCCTTCGACACGTGATATTTTATTGCTGTGCCGTCCTTCAGCGGCCGCACGCTGAAGGTCACCAGGTCACCACGCTCGGCTCCCACGTACTCACCGCCGCCTCCCCCGGAGGCCCAGCCTCCCCCGCCAGGCCCCCGCGCTCTCCTCTCGGTCCCCAACCCCCTCAGGAACGGAGCCGCCGGGCCCCCGCCCCGCCAGCGCCCGGGGAGGCCGCGGCGACCCAACTCCCCAAGGTGAGCCCGCCCGCCCGCCCGGCCGCGCTGAGGAGGGGCGGCAGCCGCAGCCAGGGAACCCTCCTCTGGTCGCGGGGACCCCCTCCTCATCCTCCCCGGCCCCACTCACCGCCGGCCCCGCGGCTCTGCCCAGGTGGCCCCGGGCCGCGGCCCGGCCCAGGCGGCACAGCCACACCGACATGGCCGCGACGCCGCGGGGACGGGAGGGCGCGGGGAGATGACGTCACAGCGGGGAGGCGATGTCCCCGTGAGCGCGCGGCGCACCCCGGCTCATGGCCACGCCCACACGCAACGGTTATAGGTCACGCCTCCTTTGCCATAGACCACGCCCATAGATTCTAGGCCACGCCCCCTTTGCCATAGACAATCGGTGTAGGATCTAGGCCACGCCCCCTCGCTATAGACCACGCCCATCGACTCTAGTGCACATCCCTTTGCTATAGGCAATGCTCATTGACTCTAAGCCACGCCCCTTTTTGCTACAGGCCACGCCCATTGCTTCGGCGAGGAGGGAGCAGGCAGAGGGCAGGGAGGGCCAGGCAGCTATAAAAGCAGTTCACAGGCTTGCGGGCAGGTGTCACGCAGCAGGCGTGCAGAGAACATGCGAGCAGAGAACATGCAAGCAGGCAGCAGGAGGCAAGTAGTCATGCAGTCTCATGGCAGGCATGCAAGCAAGCAAACAGGCAACTCAGTCCTGCTCTTGCAGGTTTTGCTAATCCTTGCCGCAAGATGGAGCAGGGTAGTGCTGAAGGAAAGGTATTTTCTCCACGCTTCCCCTATGGCTTGTCCCACAGGGCCACGCTATAGAATCATAGAATCACCAGGCTGGAAAAGAACCCCTGGATCATTGAGCCCAACCATTCCTATCAAATACTAAACCATGACCCTCAGCGCCTCGTCCACCCATCCCTTAAACACCTACAGGGAAGGTGACTCAACCACCTCCCTGGGCAGCCTCTAACAGTGCCCAATGACCTTTTCCATGAAACTTTTTTTCCTAATGTCCAGCTTGAACCTCCCCAGGAGAAGCTTGAGGCCATTTCCTCTTCTCCTGTCCCCTGTTACTTGGGAGAAGAGCCCAGCTCCCTCCTCTCCACAACCTCCTTTCAGGTAGTTATAGAGAACAGTGAGGTCTCCTCTCAGTCTCCTCTTCTCCAGGATTTACACCCCCAGCTCTCTCAGCCGCTCCTCATAAGGCCTGTTCTCCAGCCCCTTCACCAGCTTCGTTGCTCTTCTCTGGACTCGCTCCAGAGCCTCAACATCCTTCTTGTGGTGAGGGGCCCAGAACTGAACACAGGATTCAAGGAGCGATCTCACCAGTGCCGAGTACAGAGGGAGACGAACCTCCCTGGACCTGCTGGTCACGCCGTTTCTGATACAAGCCAAGATGCCATTGGCCTTTTTGGCCACCTGGGCCACTGCTGGCTCATATTCAGTCGGTTGTCAACCAGCACCCCCAGGTCCTTCTCCTCCTGGCAGCTTTCCAGCCAGGTTTCTCCTAGTTTGTAGCTCTGCTTAGGGTTGTTGTGCCCCAAGTGCAGGACCCGGCATTTGGCCATGTTAAACCTCATGCCAGTGGTCTCAGCCCAGCAGTCCGGCCTGTTCAGATCCCTTTGCAGAGCCTCCCGACACTCCAGCAGATCGACACTTCCTCCCAGCTTGGTTTGCTTCTTGCTCAGTACAGCACCAGGCACCTGATTTTGGGGCCTGGAGCTCAGGTAGGACAGTCACGGCCCCCTCCCTGCTGCATTCCCTGTGCCAGAAATATCCCTGGAGAATTCCTAGTTTCTAGGCTTGAAACCTGTTTGATGCCCCAAGCCTGACTGCCTGGCAGGAGGTGCCCTATGAAGGTTGTTTGCTTAAAGCTGCTCTAGGACTTGCTCCATCTCTGACACAAAGGCCACCCCCAATGTGGAGAAAGAGGTAAATCAGGTGGTTTTTTCCCAGAAGAAAGCTGGCAGTAGGTGCAGGACAGCAATGTAGACCTTCCTTGCAAAGACACTGGAGTTTGTAGGAGCTGGGGAGAAGTTGGAGAGCAGAGCGTCACAGGCAAAGAAGAACTGGAGGCCAAACAAGAGGCTGCATTAGGGCTTCCCAAATCTGAGGACATCCTATGGGCTCTGGAAATTGCTTTCCCACAGCCCTGCTTGCCCTGGGCAGCCTGCAGGGCTGCTGGCTGGGACACATTCCTCCCACATTTCCCTTCTCCACTGGATGGAGAGGCTGGAGTGCAATTTCCAGGGCTGAGCTGGATCTTTGCCTGCCTTCTTAACAAGCGTGGCTAAATTACAGGGTCTCTAGGTATGATCTAGCAAGGTCATAAACAAATGTATCAACAGACTTCACATCAAACTGACATCAGCTCTGCTGACGTGGGACATTTTTGATACTATTAGCTGCTTCTGCTTTGCCCCTTGGCAAGAACCAATCACATTTCATTTCAAGAATTTATCCCTGGAATTTGCAAACAGCTTATAAAGAAAAAAAAGCCACATTGGTGTCCGAGTCTGGCTTTCCATCCCCAACAGCTCTGTTTGGAACGTGCTGGTGTGTCAGGCAAGTCTCTCCAGTGAGAGCATAAGAGAAGCTCGGCCGTGGAGGCTGCAGGGCTGCCAGGTTGCTGAAGGGGTGACCAAGGAAGGGCACGGGCTGACTCTTGAGGACCATCATTCCATGCCCTTCTGTACCCACATGGGAAAAACAGGTGTTCCCACAGCACCAGGACGTCCAGGGACCCGCAGGGGTCCACACTGGCACAGGTTGCCTACGGAAGTTATGGATGCTCCCTCATGGAAGTGTTCGGGGGGAGGTTGGATGGGGCCTTGAGCATCCTGACTTAGTGGGAGGTGTCCCTGTCCATGGCACGAGGGCAGAACTGGATGATCTTTAAGGTCCCTTCCAACCCAAACCATTCTATGATTCTATGAATATTTTCATCAGTTACGTCAACAGCCAGATCGGCAATTCTGCAGAGGACACCAAGCTGAGTGGTGCAGTTGGCACACAAGAAGGATGTCATCCTGAGGGACTTGGAGAAGCTGAAGAAGTGGACCCATGTGAACCTCATTAGGTTCAACAAGGCCCAGTGCAAGGTCCTACAGCTGGGTCAGGGCAACCCTTGGTTTCAATACAGGCTGTGAGTGAGAGCAGCCCTGCAGAGGACTTGCAGATAGTGTTGAACGAAAAGCTGGACATCAGCTGGCCACAGAAGGCCAGCCACATCCTAGGCTGCATGAAAAGAAGCGTGGCCAGCAGGGTGATGGAGGAGATTCTGCCCCTCCACTCCACTCTGGTGAGACCCGGAATACTGTGTCCAGCTCTGGAGCCCTCAGCACAGGAAGGACATAGAAGGGGTCCAGAGGAGGTCACGAAGATGATCAGAGGGCTGGAGCACCTCCCACACAAGGACAGGCTGAGAGAGTTGGGATTGTTCAGCTTGAGAAGAGAAGGCTCTTGAGAGACCTTAGAGCAGCTTCCAGTACTTAAAGGGGCTACAGAAAAGACGGGGACAGACTTTTTAGCAAGGCCTGTTATCACAGGACAAGGAGTTATGGATTTAAAACAAGAGAGGGGAGATTTAAACTGGATATAATGAAGGATTTTTTTATACCAAGGGTGGTGGAACACTGGCACAGGCTGCTCAGGGAGACGGTGGAGGCCTCATCCCTAGAAACATTCAAGGTCAGGTTGGATGGGGCTCTGAGTAACCCGATTGAGTTAAAGATGCCCCTGTTTCTTCAGGGAGGTTGGACTGGATGCCCTGTAAAGGTCCTTTCCAACCCAGAGCATTCTATGATTCTGTGATTATAAGTAATTGTAAAAATGATGCAGGTGGGTATATGCAGACCCAAGCAGTCACGTAAAACACAGGGCTCTGAGCTGAGCCTCACTGCACAGGAACATCATCCTATCCTTGAGAATGTCAGCTCCACAAGAATTAAAAAAGGACAGTGGCGAGGAAAGGTGGGGAGAAGAAAATGAAGGTCTGACAGTGGTATGAACCTACAGTTTTCTCATCATCCTTCTTTGTCTCAGAAAGGATGTAATGGAAGTGGACGAGGTGCTGAGGGGCATGGTTTAGTGTTTGATAGGAATGGTTGGACTCAATGATCCAGTGGGTCTCTTCCAACCTGATGATTCTATGGTTCTATGGAAGGAAGAAGGGCAAAGAAAGGCAACCAAAGATCCAAATGACCACATGAGTGGTGGAAGCCAGGCTTTAATACCAGATCAGAGGAAGCTGGGCTGTGCAACTTGTTGCCAGATGCTGCTAAACATTTTCAGAGATTCAAAGGGAGCCTAGGAGAGCCTCACAATAGGTAGAAACCATGTCTGGCTGAGGAAAGCCCTTGGGTTGAAAGTAGTTGGAGGCCAGGAAAGTCCTGAGGGGAAAGTACTGAATTTGCTTGCCCTGTCTTTAGTATTCCTGGGGCTTCTGCCTGTGACCATTGCTGAATGTGGGACAAACACCATCTGCTGCGCTGTGGCACATAGCTGCTGATTCTACCAATGGAGCCACAAAAGCACATCACTATCTGCCATGGTTTCTTCCAACTGGGACATAAACAGGATTGATTTTTAAGACAGACTGTTTCTGGTAAAAAAAAAACCAAAACCCACCATGGGTAGATGTGATGACTCTGTGCCTGTTTTAACAGTCTGTGCTTTGCGTTCGTGGTTCCCTGCCTCTGTCACCCTGTTTCCACAGAAGCAGCTGAAGGCGTCTCTTGGATGGAAGAGGAAAAGCTTTGGGCAGCATTAACACAAGGAAAAACAAAGGGAGAGGCAATAGTCTGTCCATTCCTGGAAGGAACCAGTGAGAAGATCAGGCTCAGGGAGGTGGGGAGAGCATCTTGCAAGCCCTGGAGTCACAGTATGCAGGGGTACCTGCAAGTTAGGAAACATGGAGCATGGAGCAGGACAGTGAAGGATTTCATTACATCTTTCTGATCAGCTTTTCTTTTTTCACTGGTGACTGCATGACAAAATGTTTTAAAGGTGAAACAGAGCAGTTATTCAGGTGCCTTCAGTTCCCCACTGTCCCACAGGCTACAATTGTCAGGCAGGACTACATCTCCTGGGCTACAGCAGCGTAGTTGCTCTGGAAGGGACTGGCAGGTGTGTCACAGGAGGGACAACACAGCCACCAAGCACAATGCACAGAAAGCAGCAACGTAAGCTCGTGGGTGAACGTTATTCTGCAGGTGTTGCACCAGGAGAGGTGCATGGAAAGTGAGCTGAAAGTAGTTATATTTTGCAGAAGAAAAGAGATGGCCTGTAGACCTGGTGGATCCTACGATTTGGTGCCTCCTTCCACATGGTGGCTAATGGGCACAGGAGCTCCCTGGGCAGGGTGGGCTGTAGATATGGTGTTTCACAGGATTTAGTGTTTCTCTGGGGATGGTGACCCTCTGGCTGGGGTGTTTCCCAGGTTTAGGTGGCTCCCTTGGGACAGTGTCCTGTAGGCATGGTGTTTCCCAGGATTACGATGTCACCTGGGATTTGCTGGCTCCTTTGGTGTGGAGTTTCCCACATTTTGGTGGCTATCTGAGGATGGTGGCCCTCTGGTCACAGCGTTTCCCAGGATTTGGTGCCTCTGTGAGGACAGTGCCCCATGGGCATGCTGTTTCCCAGGATCTGGTGGCTCCCTGGGGATGGTGACCTTCTGGGCATTTTTTTTTCCCCAGGGTCTAGTGGCTTCCTAGGGACAATGTCCTATGGGCATGGTGTTTCCAAGGACTTGGTGTGTCCTTGGGTATGGTGTTTCCCTGAGGACAGTGTCCCATGGGCATGCTCTCTCCCAGGATTTGGTGGCTCCCTGGGGATGGTGACCCTCTGGGTATGTTTTTTACCCAGGATTTGGTGGCTCCCTGGGGACGGTGTCTCCAAGGATTTGGTGGGTCCTTGGGTATGGTATTTCCCAGGGTCTGGTGGCTCTCTGGGGATGGTGTACCATGGGCATGGTGTTTCCAAAGATTTGGTGGATCCTTAGGGATTGTGTTTCTCAGGCTCTGGTGGCTCCCTGAGGATGGTGACCCTCTGGGCACATTGTTCCCCAGCATTTGGAGGCTCCTGAGGATGTTGACCCTCTGGGCTAGTTTTTTTCCCAGGATCTGGTGGATCCTTGGGGACAGCATCCCATGGGCATGGTTTCTCCCCGAATCTGATGGCTCCCTGAGGATGGTGTACCGTGGGCATGGTGTTTCCAAGCATTTGGTGGTTCCTTGGGTCTGGTGTTTCCCAGGGTCTGGTGGCTCCCTGGGGACGCTGACCCTCTGTGCACATTGTTCCCCAGGATTTGGTGGCTTGCTGGGGAATGTGACCCTCTGTGGACTTTGTTCCCCAGGATTTGGTGGCTTGCTGGGGAATGTGACCCTCTGTGGACTTTGTTCCCCAGGATTTGGAGGCTCCTGAGGATGGTGACGCTCTGAGCTATTTTTTTCCCAGGATTTGCTGTCTCCCTCGGGATGTTGTCCCAGGACATGGTGTGTCCCAGAATGTGGTGGCTCCCTGGGGATGATGTACCATGGGCACAGTGTTTCCAAAGATTTGGTGGATCCTTAGGGATGGTGTTTCTCAGGCTCTGGTGGCTCCCTGAGGATGGTGACCCTCTGTGTATGTTTTTTTTCCCTGGATTTGGTGGCTTCCTGGGGACTGTGTCTCCCAGGATTTGGTGTGTCCTTGGTTATGGTGTTTCCCAAGTTCAGGTGTCCCCCCGGGGATGGTGACCCTCTGGGCACATTGTTCCCCAGGATTTGAAGGCTCCTGAGGATGGTGACCCTCTAGGCTAGTTTTTTTCCCAGGAAATGGTGGCTCCCTGGGGACAGTAACCTTCTGGGGACAGGACAAGAGGGAATGGCCTCAAGCTCTGCCAGGGGAGGTTCAGGCTGAACATTAGGAAAAAAATTCTCACGGAAAGGGTCACTGGGCACTGGCAGAGGCTGCCCAGGGAGGTGGTTGAGTCACCGTCCCTGGAGGTGTTTAAGGGACGAGTGGACGAGGCGCTGAGGGACATGGTCTAGTGTTTGATAGGAATGGTTGGACTCGATGATCCAGTGGGTCTTTTCCAACCTCTGTGGTTTTTTTTCCCAGGATTTGGTGGCTCCCTGGGGACGGCGTCCCATGAGCGCGATGTTTCCAAGGATCTGATGGGTCCTTGGGGACGGCGTTTCCCAGGCTCTGGTGGCTCCCCGGGGCCAGCATCCCACGGGCAGGGCGTCTCCCAGGACCTGGTGTCCCTGGGGGCTCGGTGCCTGCGGGCTGGCGGTGCCTGGGGGGCGGTGACCCCCGGTTGCCGGTGTCCCCGGTGCCGCCGCCCCTGGCCCCAAGCTCCGCCCGCGGCGCCGCCCGCAGCCGGCGCTGCCCGGGGTGCCGGGCGGGATGTACGCGGCGAGGAAGAGGAAGAAGCCGTTGCCCAGGAGGTGGGTGAGGGACCGGGGAGCGGGCGGGGGGGCAGCGACAGCCCTGCCGGAGCCCCCCCTGCTCGCGGGGAGCGGGGTTCGGCTGCCCCGGGGCCGGCGCTGAAGAAGCCAAAGAGATAAGGAGGCAGCGCGCTTGGCGGGGCTCTCTCTTCTAATGAGGATTAATTGGCGCTAGGGCTTTGTGGGCTCTGGTGTGATGGAGGAGAAGAAGGATCCTGGCTATGGTTGTCCTGCGTCTCCTGTGGGGAAGAGCTTTGGGGAGTTTGAGATGCTCCGCTGGCCTCTGCTTTGGGTTATAGGCTGGTTTGCGTTTCGGTCCCTGCTCAGATCGAACAGGGACAGGGGACAGGACGAGAGGGAATGGCCTCAAGCTCCACCAGGGGAGGCTCAGGCTGAACATTAGGAAAAAATTTTTCTCGGAAAGGGTCATTGGGCACTGTTAGAGGCTGCCCAGGGAGGGGGTTGATTAACCTTCCCTGGAGGTGTTTAAGGGATGGGTGGATGAGGTGCTGAGGGGCACGGTTTAGTGTTTGATAGGAATGGTTGGACTTGATGATCCGGTAGGTCTCTTCCAACCTAGTGATTCTATGATTCTATGATTCAATATTAGGAAAAATTTCTTTACCATGTCACCGCCGTGCTTCGGGACATGGTTTAGTAGGCACAGTGGTGTTGGGCTGACAGTTGGACTGAATGGTCATAGAATCATAGAATGGTTTCGATTGGAAGAGACCTTAACGGCCATCCAGTTACACCCCCCCTGCCACAAGCAGGGACATGTCCCACTAGATCACGCTGCTCCAAGCCCCATCCAACCTGGCCTTGAACACCTCCAGGGATGGGGCAGCCAGAATTTCCCATGGCAATCAGTTCCAGTGCCTCGCCACCCTCATTGTGAAGAATTTCTTCCTAATGTCTAGTCTTAATCTTCCTGCCTCCCCTCCCGACATGTTGCCGGAGTTTCTTGACCTTGGGACTCTCCTCCCACCCCCAAATCCATCCCCCATCCCTGCTCCAAAGCCTCATCAGCCTGTTGACCTCCTGTTACTTGACACATAGGAAATAAATATATGTGTTTCTAGGAGGCAGTGCAGGGAAACAGATGAGCTGAGAACAAACTTAGAGTGAAGGAAGGGGCATCGATTTTATAAATATATGGTAATGTGAACCAGAGTCTCTCTTGGATGTTTATTAGGGAGTCTTAAAGCGTGAAGATGTGAATTGTAGCTACTCTGCCTCAAACCTTTATCCTGCTCACCCCGGAGCTGCAATTCCAGCCCCGTGGTGGGCTGGCATGGCCAGAATGAGAGTTTGGGCTGGATTCCCATGGCTTAAGGTGCAGGAGAAAGTGTTTCTTTGGAGCAGAAGAGACCTCAGTTCCTAGTACTGCAGGGCTAACCTCGGGAATTGGAAGAGGTTCTTTTCTTCTGTGACTGGGCAGATCTTGCAGCAGGGTCTTGTTGAGAGAGGCCAGGAAGAGCAGAGCTGGGTGCGGTGAGGCGTGTGGCCAGGTGGGTGGGAAGGGAAAGATGTGGTTAGGGAGTTCTCTGGTCCCTTTGCAGCTTACTCAGGGCTTTTTACTTATTAAAAACAAATAACAAAAATTAGGAGGCAATCTACCAGCTCAGGCAAGCTCGGCTGTTGTTAATAGTTAATATCCCTCATTGCTTGCCAGCTTTTAAAAGTGATAAACTTCCTGCTGGGTTCCCTGTTCAAAGGGCAGCTGGGGAAAAACAGCACTGCAGAAGCGGCAGCCTTTGCCCTGCTGGGAGCAGAGCTTGGCTCCAGCCAGCATGGGGCTCAGCGGCTTTTCTCAGCAGCTTCATCATGAACTTTGTGGCACAGCCACACTGAGCTTTGCACCGTATCTGTTTCATAAGACTGTGCCACGTTAGGGCTCCTGCATACAGAGCAGGGGCTCAAACCTCTTTAAAATGCCTTTTCCTCACTCTTTGTGTAGATGTTGAGTTGCTTCATTGAACTCCAGGATTGTGCTAGGCAGCAGCTCTCCCTGAGACAGCCTTGGGGCTGCCAGAGACCCAGAGCTTTTGCCCTGCAGTTTGGATGGAGACAGTCGTAAAAGCAGGGAATTTAAACAGATTTTAAACATGTAGACCAAACTTCACCATTTCAGTGAGCAGGGGAAACACTGTGTCCCGTGGTGCCCACCCATGCAGATTCTCTGGTAGCTAATAATGTAGTTGTGCTCAAGCCAATGCCATGCCAAGTCCATATGATGGGGTTGGAGTTTTTCCTGGCCCACTGGCTTGCATGGAGCTCATGGGAGTTTCGTCATTGCCTGGCAGAGGGTGAACAGATTTGTCAGCAATAAGTACCTGGAAGCTGTTTCCCTGTGGAATCCCTAAGTATTGTTAACTATATCCTGGGCTGCATCAAAAGAAGCGTGGCAAGCAGGTCAAGGGAGGTGATTCTGCACCTCTACTCTGCTCTTGTAAGACCACATGTGGAGTATTGTGTCCAGTTCTGGAATCCCCAACATAGGAAGGGTATGGAACTGTTTGAATGAGTCTAGAGGAGTCCACAAAGATGATTTGAGTGCTGGAGCACCTCTGCTGTGAGGACAGGCTGAGACAAATGGAGTTGTTCATCCTGGAGAAGACTCTGAGAAGACCTTATGGTACTTGAAGGGGGTGTACAAGAAAGCTAGAGAGGGACTTTTTACAAGGGCATATAGTGATAGGACGAGGGGGAATGGCTTTAAATTGGAAGAGGGAAAATTTAGACTAGACATTAGGAAGAAATTCTTCACAATGAGACTGGTGAGGCGCTGGAACTGATTGCCCAGAGAAATTCTGGGTGCCCCATCCCGGAAGGTGTTCAAGGCCAGGTAGGATAGGGCTTTGAGCAACTTGATCCAACGGGAGGTGTCCCTGCCTATGATAGCAGGGGTGGAACTGGATAATCTTTAAGGTCTCTTCCAACCCAAACCATTCTATAAAGAACCGTGAAGCTTCTGGCCCTAGGAGTTCCTGTGCACAGAGTGCATTTGCCCATGGAACTGGGCTGCCAGAAGAGCTGACCAGCATCACCAGAGCCATTTTCCTCTTAGCCATCCTCTCTCCTGTGAAGCACCTTGTGTGCTGCAGCAGGAACAGAGATGCTGGGGTGTCCTCCTTTAACCTTCTGATGCTTCACTGCTGGCTGTGTCACTCCGTGAGTCTCAACCAGAGCATTTTCAGTGTTTGACCAGACTATCCAAGATACCCTGCTACACCTTTGTGCTTTTCCCACTCTTGTACAGAGCAGTACTCTTTGCTCACCTCCAGTCTCTTTTTCTCTTCCTTCTGGGTGTTTGTGGGCTAAATTTGGATAGTGAGCAGAGGACTTTTCTTGAAAGGGCATCTGAGGAAACTCAGAATAATTTTCTCTGCCTCTCTCTCTTTTTTTATTTTTTCAGAGTCAGAGTCAAAGGTAAACTATTTGGGTGTTGGTCCCTTCTCCCAAGTGATAGATGATAAGACAAGAGGGAATGGCCCCAAGCTGTGCCAGGGTAGGTTCAGATTGGGCTTTAGAAAAAGTTCTTCACCAAAAGGGTTCTCAAGTACTGGCAAAGGCTGCCCAGGGAGGTGGTGGAATCTCCATCTCTGGAGGTGTTTAAAAGATGGGGAGATTAAGTGCTTAGGAATATGGTTTAGTAGTGGACAGGTACAGTCTGGCTTGATGATCTCAGTCTTTTCCAACCTAGTGATTCTTGGATTCTATTTCATTTTTTCCCTCCTGATAAATGACTCTGATTTCAAAAGCGTTTAAGCCACTGGCTAGTGGAGTACTCAAAAGCACTTCTGCCAGCGTGTTTTGCTCAGCTTGTATGGAGAAGTTTGGTGATGAGTTGTACCCAGCCTCTCAGAGAAGCAGGGCATCTCCCTCCTGATGCTTGTATTATAAAACAGTGTGGTTGAGCTTTTTCAGAGAAATGCTATGATTTTCCATCCATGCTTAGAAGCCCTCTTGGTAGCTCCCTGCAATGAAAATTCATCAGGCAGCTCACTGCATTTTGTTTAATGCTCATTTCCTCTCTTGTCACACACGTGAGCAGTCCTGCCAGATGAGATTTGAGAGTGGTAGTAGAGGGGAGAGCTGAAATTGCTGCTAAATGCTGGCAGATCCTGTTACCCAGAGCTGCTTTATCAAGCAAGGTTGCCTGCATAAAAGGAGTTTGTGGTTAGATTAATTATATCAAAACAGTAGGAGTAACATGTTTAGTGATGCAGTTGAACCAAATGGGGGGTAGAGGGGTGGTGATGTGTCTGAAGGGTTTTTCTTTAAGCTAGAAAATTCAAAGTGGCATTAAAAACCAAAGGAGACAAGGTAACATCCCAGACTCATTAAAGTCATTAACTAAACTTTTACTGCTGTGTCTGGGACTTCAGTTGTAGCTTGTGAAATAACTACAGCTGGTGGAGACAGGTCAGAGCTTAGGACAAACACGAGCTGCTCTCATGGACTCTATTTCCTCTGCAGGATGAGGGTCTGTCCCAGAGCCTAAGTTTGGCGTCAGGTGTTGGTTTAGGTTGGAAATGCTTATCTGAAAGCTGACCTAAATCACCTTATGCAGTATCTCTTTGCTCAAGTGCTGTCATTGACTTTCACACGTGCTCCTCTTTGCAATATTAGTAAGTAAAGCAATTGATCCAGCCTCTAAGCTGTCAGAGGAAACTCAGAAGAAGCCAGCAGAAATAAATTCAGATTCAAAAATCTTTTTGGCCTTTCTCACTTTCTGTTCTTGCTTTGTTAGTGTGCACATTGCTACGGCCTGGCTGAGGGCTGCAGGGTCCTGAGCAGGCAGAGTAGCTGATGGGAGTCCTCTCAACTGCAACCCAAGGTAGCAAATACTGTGGTGAGAATCGGGTGTGAGCGTGTGGAGTGTGGCCAGGGAGAGACCTGCTGCTGGGGAAGGGTATGGGATGAGGAAGCGGACGAGAAAGGGTGGATGGAGCAGAGTGTGTATGGAAAAGTCTGACTAGACTTCCAAGAGATGTTCTGATGACTTACAGGCCTCTTCCCATGGTGTCCCTTTCCCTGACAGGGCTCGGTGGTGGGAGCAAGGCTGTGGTATCCAGCTGAGATGTCTCAGCCAGGCTGCACGTTAAGATGCCTGTATGAGAATCAGCCTGCACTTCAGCTGGAAAACGTTGTGCCTGTGGCTGCACAAGGTGACCAGCTGGGATGGCCATGTCTCCTCCAGCCATTGTCTTATGGGCTTGCTGGAGCTTGCTCTTGCTGCTGCATGGTCTTCTTACCTTGGCCACCTGATGTTTTACTGTTTTGGCTGCACTGAAGTCAACACTGGGCTTGGAAAAACACTGTCAGACAGACAGAGTTTTATTAAACTCTTCTTTGTATCCTCCAGCACCAAACCACCTCCCCCTGAGGGCGTAAAGTCCAACCCCTCCAAGCGCCACAGAGACAGACTCAACCAGGAGCTGAACGAGCTGACTGGTTTGCTGCCGTTCCCTGAAGATGTGCGCACCAGGCTTGATAAACTCTCCATTCTGCGACTGGCTGTTGGGTACCTGAAGGTGAAGAGCTACTTGATGGGTGAGTGTCCGTGTTGCAAGGGGTGAAAAAGCTCCTCAGGTCAATCCCCACTGCACAGATCACAATCCCACGATGAGCCATTTTTGCCTTGGGATGGAGAGTTGTCTGCTGAAGGAAGGATGATGATGAGTTGTGATATCAGACCCCGTTAATGCATTGATGCTGGTTCTTTATCTGAGGAACTAGCTTGAAAATGCTGTGGGAAACCAGGGAGGAAATTGCCATGTCTCCAGAAATGTGGAGGAGTAGGAAATGGTTGCTCTGCTCAGAGGACATCTACTCCTGAGGCCTTTTGCTGCCATGACAGAGATTAAATCCGTGTCACCTCTAGAAGGAACCACCTTTGGTTTTGGATGTCACACACCCAAATCTAATTTTCTTCAGTCAGTTTTGGGTGCTTCATTTCTCAGAAAAGCAGTATCCTTGGGAAAATGAGACCGCCTAGTTCTGTCTCGGAAACTGAATCACGGAGATAGAGAGCAGGCGGGAGAATCATAGAATCATAGAATAACCTGGTTGGAAGAGACCCACCGGATCATTGAGTCTAACCATTCCTATCAAACAATAAACCATGCCCCTCAGCACCTCGTCCACCTTTGTCTTTCTGAACACAAGACAAGACCCGTGTTTCCCTCACCTGACTGAAACTGCAATTCATAATTAAATTAAATTTAAAATACCCAACATCTGTGGGCTGCTGACTGTCTCCTGAGCAGGTTGGGGTAGGAGTGGTTGCACAGGACTGCTCTGTTCCTTGAGGATGGCAGGTTAGACAAGGCAGATCCAAAGGCCCTTGTTCAATTTGGCATCTTATTAGCTCATTTTCCTTCCCTTTCTTTCTTGGGGGGGGGTGTTCTCATACATTGGTGGTTCCTTTTGCACCTGCCACTCTAGCTCTGCTGGGCTCAGCTGTGGGTCTATTCTACTTCTCTAATGAGTATTTCAGTGAGTTCAAGGGTGATATCTCATACCCAGAGACCCCAGTTCATTTCTGCAGGATGGAGGGTTGAGTTGATGTGCCTGGAAAACAAATCTCCTCATGTTTGCTTCTCTGCAGCCCTGCTACTGCAGAGGCTTTGGTCCAGGGTCCTGTACAGCAACCTCAGTGGGAAAGTGGTTGTGGCTGGACATGGCTGCTTCATTGCTTCTGCTCTTGGCACCAGGGGCTTTTTTTTTGGTGTGTTTCTGCTGCCATGTGTGTAGCTCCTTTCCTCCTGCTTGCAGGTTACAGCTGTGATTGCCCTCTGGATTTTCAGTAGTCGATGTATCTGAATCACAGAATCACAGAATCACAGAATAACCAGGTTGGAAGAGACCCACTGGATCGTCGAGTCCAACCATTCCCACCAATTCCTAAATCACGCTCCTAAGCACCTCATCTACCCTAACCTTAAACACCTCCAGGGACGGTGACTCAACCACCTCCCTTGGCAGACTGTTCCAATGCCTAACCACCCTCTCCATGAAGAACTTCTTCCTAATCTCAAGCCTAAATCTCCCCTGGCGGAGCTTGAGGCCATTCCCTCTCGTCCTGTCCCCTGTCACTTGGGAGAAGAGGCCAGCTCCCTCCTCTCCACAACCTCCCTTCAGGTAGTTGTAGAGAGTAATAAGGTCTCCCCTCAGCCTCCTCTTCTCCAGGCTGAACAACCCCAGCTCTCTCAGCCGCTCCTCATAAGATTTGTTCTCCAGCCCCTTCACCAGCTTTGTTGCTCTTCTCTGGACTCGCTCCAGAGCCACAACATCCCTCTTGTGGTGAGGGGCCCAGAACTGAACACAGTACTCGAGGTGCGGTCTCACCAGTGCCGAGTACAGGGGGAGCATAACCTCCCTGGACCTGCTGGTTACGCCGTTCCTGATACAGGGCAAGATGCCATTGGCCTTTTTGGCCACCTGGGCACACTGCTGGCTCATGTTCAGTCGGCTGTCAACCAACACCCCCAGGTCCTTCTCCTCCTGGCAGCTTTCCAGCCAGGCTTCTCCTAGTTTGTAGCTCTGCTTAGGGTTGTTGTGCCCCAAGTGCAGGACCCGGCATTTGGCCTTGTTAAACCTCATGCTGTTGGTCTCAGCCCAGCAGTCCAGCCTGTTCAGGTCCCTTTGCAGCCTCCCGACCCTCCAGCAGATCCACACTTCCACCCAGCTTGGTGTCATCTGCAAACTTGCTAAGGGAGGACTCAATGCCTTCATCCAGGTCGTTGATAGAGACATTAAGAGAGT
This sequence comes from Clamator glandarius, assembly GCA_033459285.1. NCBI lineage: Eukaryota > Metazoa > Chordata > Aves > Cuculiformes > Cuculidae > Clamator > Clamator glandarius. Next base: position 710,494 of record JAUNZM010000086.1, read on the forward strand.
TCATGCTGGTGAAAATACTTGTGCTGGGTGCTCCAGGGTTATTCTGCAGACCTTGAATTTGAGGAGCAGGGATCCCCTGTACACACTTCACACCACCTGATGTGGTGCTGCCTTTATGAGCAAGAATATTATTGCGAAGGGGACACCAGCCGAACTACCCTGGGTGCACAGATCTGCTGGCTGCCCTTTCGCTCCAGCCATCACCCAGGGAGGTTTTGTGCTGATGTGCTCATGCCATGCACTGCCGAGGAGCTTCTCCCAGGCCCAGTCATTGCAGATGGTTCAGCTCTTACTCCTGAAGCTGTAGCTTGCATATGGGGGTGCAGTGGCATGATCTCTTGCGTAAAGCTGGTTTCTCAGGTGGAAACAAGAGCAGCTTCACCCTGGTCCTCCAGCTCCCGTCTGTGGGGCTGTGTTGGAGCATCCCAACAATGTGTTGCCTCTGCAATGGACTTGAGAGTGGCTGGCAGACCACCCAGTGTGGCTTTGAGCGTGGTGGGCTCTTGTCCTTGCCGTGGAGGTGCCGACTGCTTGGTCCCAGGCACTGGCCTCGCCTGTCTTGTGATGTCAACTGTACCCTGAGCACTTCTGGAGCGTCTTCCTAAGTGTTGGTGGCTGGTACTGGCTGAGTGTGGGTCAGAAAGGCTGTGACCTAGGAGGTCCCTCCTGGTAGGTGGACTCCAAAAGACATGACGAGGGCATGAAGAGGCACCTTTCCACAGACAGAAAATGCCTTATGCTGTCTGCCTTTGCACAAAAGGGGTAAGTGCTGTATGCACAGCATTGGATGCACTTTGGGTGCTGTTTTGCTCCTCAAAGGCAAGGCTGGACTGAGAATGAGCCTTAATGAGTGTCTTTTCCTCCATTGTCTGCTATTGAGGGGACAAGCCTAGGAAAAGGAGTTCACTCCCTGCCCATCTATGAGGTGCAGGGTGGATAGCTGAGTAAGCAGCCTCATGCCGCGATGGCAAGAAGCGATGATTTGGAGATGCAATAGGTTCTTCTGTCCAGTGCTGGCAGAGCATTAACCTGCACTGATGTTCAAAGAAAGGCGACAATCAGCTCTCCTTACTAGTAGAACTGGACACTGCGGCAGCCCATCATGTATCTAGGCTAAAAGGGAAAATGAGGGTGCAGAGCCTGGCTGGAGGGGTGAGTCCGCATGGTCCCCTTCCTGCTGACAGAACACACTGCAGGCAGCAGTGCAAATAAAGCCTGAGAGGCTGCCAGGGGTTGCATTCATAACCTGCTTACCAAAGCAGTTGCAGTCACTGTGGAACAGTGCTTGAGGGCTGGGGTGAGACATGGACTGGTGTGCGTGCATGGCATGGCATGGAGGGGGTTAGGACACACAGACAGGGACATGTTTCATCTACAGTGCCTTGGGCTCGAAGGGTGGAGTGATGGACTGTGGTGAAGGACAGGAAGCCTTTAGCATCTTGCTGTGCTTGGAGGCTCCTACTGAGTCTTCTCCCCTCCCACACTCAAGAAAATTAGTTCCCTTAGCTTTTGCTCCATGCTCAGGACCCTCTCCAGCTAGGGATGCTGGTCCTCAGGAGGAGACCCCCATGCCAAACTCTCCAGCTGGCTCAGAACCCTTGGCTCTGAGCAGGAGCGGTTCCCACTGTGTGTGCTCTGCATATTCTTCCCAGCATCACAGCTGCTTTGGAAAAGCAATCATCATTGAAAAGGTTCGTGTTTGATGGCAGCCTTGCCCCTTCTTGGAGACCCATTGTGTCAGGCCAATTACTCCCATTTGGCCACTGCACCACTGATGTCCAGCTCCTTCCCTTTGCTTTGCCCGTGTCTGCACTGAAGTTCATCTTGTTTGACTTCAGATCATCTCACCGATTCATCAAGATCGACCTCAGTTCGAGCCCTGCCTGATGAAGGCCCTTGTCATCTGCAAGTCACGGCAGCCTGCTCGTGGTGTATCACATCAGGCATTTTGGGGGCAGATGGCGAAAGCATTTGTGCTGTGCTTTCTGGTTCAGTTTTGCTGTCTGCTTCCTGCTCTGTGCAAGCTCCTTTCCCACAGGAGGAGAGGGCGGCATCACCTGGTGAACATCCTTGGCCTCTGCTGCCTTGACCTCTCTCTATCAGGAACCCAAGCATTTGAAGCATTTCTGTCTAGTTGGGCGCTTGCCCTTCCTCCTAGGCAAAGGGTTAATAGAGTCTCTGTGGAGCCAAAGTACGTGGTTATAAACAGTCTGGGAAGGAAGGTGCCAGCAGCTGACCCTGGACATATGTCTGCCCACGCTATGTCATAGGTTAAAAGTAAAAAATCTTTTGTAGAAGCTGGTAAGCAATGAGGGATGGATGGGAAGTGATTGTACCCCTGTACTGGTGAGGCTGCACCTCGAATCCAGTGCTCAGTTTTGGGCCCTCCACTGCAAGAAAGACATTGAGAGGCTGGAGCATGCCCAAGGAAGGGGAACGAAGCTGGTGAAGGGGCTGGAGAACAGCGATTATGAGGAGTGGCTGATGGAATGGGGATTGTTTAGCTTGGGGAAGAAGAGGCTGAGGGGAGACCCATCTTTCAGCCACAGTGACAACCTCTCAGCTCTGCAGCAAGGCCTAGAGCTGCCGTTTGCAGGTGAGCAGAGGAGCAGCAGGTGTCAGTGCAGAGATGCTTCTCATAAGGATGTGCAGGGTGGTATGGTCCTGCCAACCGTGGGGGCTGGAGTCCCAGTGGATCTCCATTCTCCTGCCCCTGCCGATGGAGGAGGGCAGGGTGAGTCCTCCCAGGTCCGTTTCTCACCAGCAGCCTCAAACGTTCACTGTCCCTGCACCGGTGAAGTTAGGAAGGTTGGAGCCAAGATTCCCATCCACCATCTGTGCTGAGGACTGTTTGTGGTCCTGGGAAACCCAGTCTGGCTGACCCTACTTGAGCAGGGGGTTGACCTAGGAGATCTCACAAGATCCATTGCCACCTTTGCCACTGCACAGCTCTGCAATGTTCTGCTGTGGGGCAGCTTGCAGCAGGTTTCACGAGGTAATCTCGCTGCGGTCAGTGTTAAATTAGCTTTTGTATTCATCTCCTTGTTTGCTGTTACCATGGGCCAGAGCTGCAGGGGGCTGGAGCTGAAGTTACCTGATGCGGTGAAAGGAGTCAAGGTTAAAACCCTCCCTGGGCAAGATGCTGCAGTAACATGCAGGAGTACTTGGGGCAGCAGGACAGAGAGGCTGGCGTGGGCTTCAGGGCTGCCAGCACTCCTGTTGGCATTTCTGTGCTCCTTGCAAAAACCCTGGATGACTTTTTCTAGTACATTTATAATCTGTGAATTTGGTGTTTGCCTGTGCAAAGGGCTGTTTTACTTGGGTGGTGTGAGCTTGCTCTGGCTGGCACAGTGCCTTTGTTAAACAGCTGAGGCAAAGATTGCTGCTAATTTGATGGTGTTTAGAATTGGATTCAAGAGGAAAACAGTTGTGCATAGTGTGGTATTGCTAGAAAAGCTGGGAGCTGCCAGCGCCTTCATGCAAGTCATCGCTGGGTGTGTTCAAAGAGCAATGCTTGCCATGGGTGAAGTCCGCTATCTTTCACCGCTGTTCTCTGTTCGTGAGTGCAGAACTGACCCCAGTATTTTTTGCCAATAATTACTTTTTTTCAGTGACAAAACTGTGCCAGAGGCAAGGGATGTATTAGCCTCCATGGCGGCGCTGCTGTGCTTGTCTAAAGAATGTGATGAGCAACAAATGAAAATGTTCCTTTTTCTCATGCTTGAGGTGCAGGGTGGAAACAACCCAAAGTGATGCTCTTAAGAATAAGCAGGACACCTTGTCCCCCCAAACCAGGGACTTGTTTCCCTGCTGTTGTTGTCTGGGTCATTAATGCTGAAGACATTACTGACTATGGAGGAGATCTAAATGGAAACCTTCCAGCATTTGGGATTGCAGCAGTAGCAAGGGGCCTCCTCCAGCTCTCTGGCTGGTGTAGGGGTTTGGGACAGAACTGGTTTTTCACCAGTCTTCTTAAACATTGCGCACCTACAGTTTCTATCCCAGCACTTTGAAAGTATAAATGATCACCAGGTTGCTCTAGCAAATGCCTGGAATTTGTCTGGTAACTGCAGATCACTTTCCTCACAGTCTTTTTAATCTTGCATTAATTCCCATTAGTTCTCAAAAAAGAACAACAAGAGACTGAAAAAAAGCTGCATGCAAACAGCAAATGTGCATCCTCCTTGTGTCCGTAGTTAATTTTTTTACTGTATGTTATAGCTTGTATAAATGTTGGACGAGTTTCTTTTAAAACCATTAATTTTGTGGTCTCAGCTGCTTTGTGTGAAAGTGAGTCTCAATATGTAACGTCCTTTACAATGAGTATTTCAAACAGGGGGTGAATTAGCCAGCTTTTAGTAAGGCTTGCCACCTTCTTTTTCCTGCTTTGCAGCAAACAAAGTTCTCCTTCCTGACATCAGTATTTTTCAGCACATCTTAGCCATCAGCCCGCTGGAGATGTGACTTCGTCAGGCTGAGGGACTGGAGGCTCTTGGTGGGTTTCCAGAGGGGTTCCATCTCCCCATGCTATGCTGGGGTGGAGAAACCTGGATATCAGTCCTCCCTGCTCCTGGTAGCACTGGCTCCACTTCGACCTTGCCACAAGCTCCACTCCAGCACATCCCAGAGATGCTCTCTGCATCACCTTTGCCCAGCTGTGATGGGGAGCCAGAGAGAGGGGAAGGAGGCTCCAAGCCATCACCCTGCATCATCAGGGGACAAAGCCAACATTGCCTGTTATGGGATGATTGCTTTGCAAATTGTTTCTAGTGAGCATGGATTTACGTGCTGGTGAAATCCCCTGGAGACTAATAACTTGTCTTGAGCAAATGGGGGACTTCTCAGGAGTGATTCCCTCCCTCCCATGAGGTTACCCGTGTTGCATGTGCAGTGGTTCTTTTCTGCACTTTGATTAAAAGGATTTGTTTTCCTTTTTGAGTCAAATAGTGACTGAGAATAGCCTCTGTATCCCTGGTGATTACATGGGCCTGGAGTCCTTTGGATGTGCTCAGGCATTTCTTGGGCTTGCTCCCAACCCCTGTAGTTCTTGGCAAATGGAGTGAGGATGAGTTCAGAGATCTGTTTGGAGGGGAAAAACCACAAGGACACTTTGCTTCTGACTTGTTGGTTGGGGAGGGCACCCAGTCATGCAATGTTTGAACATGAAGAGAGTCACCACCTGAAAATGCATACAGGAGGTCTTCAGGTCACCTTGCTTGCTGAGGGATGGCTGTGGCTTCTGAGAGCAGCCTCAGCCCTGCCTGTTTGCTCAGTGCTCACTCCACTAGTGGCAACCCCCAGCAGGATTGCTCTCTTGAAGCAGAGAAGCCCTCTGCAAAAAGATGACCAGGCTGCAAGTATTGAAGTGATGATGAAAGCATGGGGGGCTTGTATGTGCATTCCTGGATTATGTTGATGGGAGAAAGCCATGCACTTTTCATCGTACACTGGCCTCAGCATCTCCTTGGCTTCTGGCTGTGGATGATGAGGACTGCGCTGGATGTGAACACCAGCTGCTCTCCCCACCGATACCTAGAAGCTCTTGTTACAGTCCATGACCTGCAGTTAGGACCTTGCAGCCCAAGTGCAGTGATGCTTGGTGGCAAAGCAGTTGGCAGACACCATCTCTTTGGATTTCCTGACTTCTCTTTGTGGTTCAGGCCTTCTCTCCAAGCCAGGTCATCATAGCGTGTCCCATGGGATATAGTTTCTGTAGGATTTTCTAGCTTAGCTGAGCAGAAATGGACCACTGTGTGTTTGAGAGTAAGGGAATTAAGCATCTCTGATGAGAGATTCAAAAAGCCCCTTGCTAAGACTGGTAGGAGAGTTGGAAGAAATTTTTGGTGGAAAGTACAGGATGAGCAAACAGGCATTTTGTGTTGGATTCTGTAAGCCCACGGCAGCTTTCCTTACAGATGATGCTGGTGGACTCTGGAGATCAGGTGCTCTTGGGACACACATCCTCCCAGAACAGTCTCTGCCCTTTTGGAGCTTTGTTTTGGAAGAACTTTTTCTTTTTGAATTTCCCTGCCAGCTTGCCTTATTTCAGTGCTTTAGAGAGGAGTCAGCCCTTCAAAAGAATTCAGATTTAAAAAAATAATCTATGTTTCATTTTGAAACTATTCCACCCCATCATGTGTAAATTGAAGCCATACTCATGATCCAGATGAGCTTTGGATGTTTTTCCTTGGGGATTGCTTGGCAAGGAGGATTTCTTGATTAGTGCCTGCTTCAAGTCCGCCTTTTGAAAGTCCTGTGGTCATGCCTTTCCTTGACTGTTGAGCAAACTGAGCACAATGACTACTTCCCTGGTTGAACCTCATCTTTCCAAATGTTTCCCAGAGATCTTGCAGCCTCGGGCCCAACTGATCCACCTCCTGCTGATTTCGAAGGTGTCCAAGCAGAGGGTCATCCCCCGCAGAAATGGGAAATTAAGCTGACATGGGAGACAATGCATGGGCTAAACTGAACCTAGAGAGCTGTCAGGGAGGAGAAAGCATATCATAAAATAATTTTACCTTAAAGTTAATCCAGTTCCAACCCCCTGCATAGGCAGGAACATCTCCCACTGGATCAGGTTGCTCCAAGCCTCATCCGACCTGGCCTTTAACACCTTCAGGGATGGGGCAGCCATGACTTCTCTGAGCAACCTGTGCCAGCGCCTCACTACACTCACAGGAAGACATTTCTTCCTAATATCCCATCTCAATCTCCCCTCTTTCAGCTTAAAACCGTTCCCCACCTTGTCCTATCCCTGCACTCCCTGATAAAGAGCTTCTCTCCAGCTTTCCTGTAGCTCCTTTCAGTACTAAAAGACTGCTGTAAGGTCTCCCTGGAGTCTTCTCCAGGCTGGACAAGTCCAGCTCTCTCAACCATGGCCACCAACCCTTGGATCTGCTTCTGAGTGGCGAAAGGCATAAAGGAGAAAAAAGTGTGCGTGTTTTGATGGCATCTTGGATAGTTTGGAAGATTTGCCACTGCATTTCATCCCCCCTGAAGGATAGAAAAGCAGGCATTGTGGCACTGGGGTGGCTTGGAGCTCTAGCAGGCTGAAGACATCTTGCAGTATTGGGTGGTGTTTCTTAGGCTGGGCAGCCCAAAAATGCTCATCTCACCTCTACCCTTTGTATATCTGCTTCAGACCTCAGCAGAAGTGAAGTTTCCCAAAAATGGGACCAAGAAGGATCTATTATCTCTTCAAGGAAGTATTCAGTGAATTAGGGATGGCCTTGTAAATGGTGTCTGCTCCAGTTCCCCCTAGTCTCATCTTCCCCCAAGCTGAATCCACGTGCATTGGGTGGTGTGGGGTCAGCCATGCAGGAGCTGCACTGGGGTGGGGAGAAGGAGGAGACTTGCCTCTTCTGTGCTGATTTCTTGCCCACTCACTTGCAGCTACAGATGTTGGTGACCGTGTGCTGGATCAGCCCAGAACCCCAGGAGGGAATGGACAGACAGACCCGCAGGCTGACGAGGAGCTGTTTCCTGAAGGGGAATTGCTGCACCAGGTACAGTGCTGTAGCTCGGTGGTCTGCAGTTTTCCCTTGCCTCCCATTATCCACTGGGCATGATGGCTGGTCCCGGTCTGCTGAGCAGCAGCTGTGGGGTGTAAGGACCCCCATCTGTGGAGTAAGAGGAGACTCTGCCTTGCCAGGAGCTGCTTTGCTGTGATTTCTGCAGGCACTGAGCACCTTGGGACCAGGAACCAGTGACACTGCCTGGCTGGCATGGGTCCTCATCCATTCCATTTCCTCCCAACCTGCATGGCAGTTGTGGATGCCTGGATCCTGGAAGTGTACAAGGCCAGGTTGGCTGAGGCTTTGAGCAACCTGATCCAGTGGGAGATGTCCCTGCCCATGGCAGGGAGGTTGGAACTGAATGATTTTTATAGGTTCTTTCCAACCCAAACCATTCAGTGATTCCATGATCCCTTGTCAGTCTCTGAGATGGTAAGTTCCTTGTGTTCTAGTAAATGCCAAGAGGAGAATGGTGATAGCTACAGGATAAAACATCTGCCGGGAACTGTTTGTCCTGCCTGGAGAGTTGCAGGAGCTCTGTAGAATGAGTTCATAGCCTGCTTGGGGCGGAAGAAGGCTGGGTTCAGTTTGCAGATTGTGAGAGAGAAAAGAAGGGAAGATGGATCTTAAAAGACAGCGGTGGTCAAAATCAGTGGGCGGTGGCAGCTTTGCTTTGTAGGAAGGCTAGTGTGCATCTGATGAAATAGCTCTCAGTGAACTTCAGAGAACAAGGAGCTGGTGAATCAGCTGGTCAGAATGCTGTTTGTTTGGGCTGCAATTTGTAATGTAAGCTGGAAGGAAATGGGATAGAAGCATCACACGGAAAGGCTGGTTGCTGAATAAACATCTGAGCAGGCTGCTCCTTGGGGCTGCAGAGCAAGTCTGTGCAAGACCTTTGATCTTCTCATGGCTACGTTCTTGATATTGCAGTCATCTCTGCATTCTGGGCCTTCAGTCCTCTTCTCTCTGCTGCCACCTCTCCAAACACTAGCAGGCAGAGGCTTAATCTTTAAAGTCTGACTTTGGTGCCTTAACCCTGCTCCCGCTGAGCCTTACATGAATGCCCACTGTTACACACAGGCAGCCAGGTGGGAGCAGAGCCCAGGCAAGAGACTCCATGGGAAAATTTGCTGAGGTGGTGACCTCTAGGAGCCCAGCATCACTTGATGAAGCTTGGACCCCATGAAGACTCCCATGTGAGCTTCGCTTCCAGGAGTGGTTTCAGCTGGCTGCAAGTGTGATAGTTACTGAGGAACAGCTGGAATAACGTGACAACCATGAGGGAGAAGAACGTTGCCCAGTCCCATGACAGAGTTGCTTCTGAGTGCTCTCCACGGGTTTGAGCTGGGCCATATTATCCCAATTTATGGAGCCACCAGAGCATTGGCAGCTTCTGGTGATTGAAGGCATCTGGAGAGTTTGTGAGCTGTTGATGTGACAGAAATCCCCCAGCTGAGCTGCCTGGTGTTTTTTCTATATTTCCCCAAACAGCATTTAATCAGATGCTGTAATTTGCAGAAAACTGACTCAGGGCCCTTTGGGGGGCTGCTGTGCACAAAGGCAAGGGACTGGTCCTTCTGCAAGCTGGTTCTGTATGGTATCAAGCAACAAGCTCAATCCAGCAGCCTCTCAAATAATCCAAGTGACTAAAAAAGGCCATCTCAAGCGAGACTGAGTGGCGCTGTAAATGGAGTGTCTCATAGTGTCAGTTGAATGCCAGGATTATTTGAGGGGCAACAGAGTTTGTTCCTGACAAACATCTCAAGAGCAATGGAGTAAAATGAGATGAGAAGAGGTTGTGGTCCTGTGTAATGGGAGACAGATGAGAACAGGAGGCTGTCGCCTCCTTGAAGGTGTGTCAAACGCTCTGCATGCTTATAAGAACCAGGGGTGCTGTATTAGGTGTCACAGATGCAATGTCAGGGCCTTCGCAAATCTGGGACCTGAGTTTCCAGATTTTCCTACTTCTTTTGCTTGTAGGTGGGTGGGTTTTAGCTGCATTCCCCTCTTTGAAGTGTAGCAGTGGCTGAATTTGGCCTTACTTCATGTATTTTGTGATGAGTTGTTCATGCACCTTTGGTGCTGAGGGGAAGAGTCCAAGGGACAGCAATGTCACTGTAGTCCTTGGATGTAAAGGAGTAAAAGGCAGGTTTGAGGAAGGGGTTGGAGAAATTCTAGGAAGAAGACATAAAAAAATGCAGAAATAAGTTTGTATAACCCTGTAAGTGTAAAACTTGGGGTGAAGAGCAGGACCCAAAGTGTCTTTGAAGGTCATCCTTAAAATAAGAGTGGATGAATATGTCAGATCTGTGACCGACTGCAGTTTGGTTACTATCTCTGAAGGCTTTGTTATGCTTGAACTGAAGCTAGGCTCCTCCTGGGGTTGCCAGGCTCAAGGCACGGCTCCTTGTACTGCCTGTTGCTGCTTGTTGTTGAAGTTGTAGGCGGGTTTGTTAGAGAAAATAGAGTCTGTTAGCAGAAAGCCCCAGAAGAGCATAGCTATACTCAGCTGGTACAGGCAGAGATGAGGTATTGATCTCCTGGTGCTCCAGAAACCTCTCCTTTGCTGGTCCCTCCTGATGCAGGAGGTGCCCTGAAGGAAGATGTCAATGATAAGTCTAGAAAAAATTGTCAGTCCATCTTTAATCATTGCTCCTGCTAACAGTGAGGACCACTCCGCAACTAAACAGAGTTGAAAGCCTCATGTGGCCACAAGGTACTTCCCTTTTCTGCAGTTTTTTTTGTTGACAAAGAAGCTCATGAATGCTGAAGAAACACCTGGACAAGTTCATCTTTCAGCAGCCGGGGTGAAGCTAAGGAGAGTAACTCGGGGCTCAACTTATGCTTTCAGGCACTCAACGGTTTTGTCATCGCTGTGACAGGAGATGGGTACATCTTCTACATCTCCCCTACTGTGCAGGACTATCTGGGCTTTCTTCAGGTGAGTATCTATTTTTTCATGGCTGAGAGCAGACAAGGACAGTCCAGGCCTGGCAAGGAGGTACAGATAACCATGCCAGGGCTTTCTTTTCTTCTACCCTCCTAGCTCCATTTGGTCATTTCTGATCTATGTTTTCAGGTGAGTCATGTTCTCTGGGGGCTGTGAAAGCCAATAAGCATGCGTGTGACTTTAGTAGGAACAGATGCAAGCCAAGCAATGGCAGGGTGTGTCCTTTTGTCTCTGTGTATAAAAGGGGTGTGAGTTTTTCCTTGTTTGTGTCTTGCTGCTGGGTACCTGGGCTCACTCTTAGAGTGCTGAGGGTATCTCACTGATGAGCAGTGTCAATGCACTGAAACACTGTGGGTTACATACATGGGGGATGCCAAGGAAAGGCAAGTCTCTCCACACATCCACCCTCTTACCTCCAGTTCCCCTCACCTAGAAAAGCCTTTTCTAAAACAGCAGATTTCCCTGCATAAGTCTGAAAAACTAGTTTGGTTTGGTCAAAATGTTTTGACCATCCTCATCATTTTTTCACATTGATCCCATGGAAGAAACAGAACTTGCTTGTAGAGGGCTTGGGATGGCAACACAGGAGAGATCTTGCATGCTGTTGTAGACTGGCAATTTGTACCCCACAAACAAATTTGCCTCTGACAACCCACAGACTTTCAGGCCCTTTGTCTGAATTTGGTCCAGAGAAGATACTAGAATTTAAGCCATGCCAGGCAAATGCTGCTGCTGCAGATGGGGGAGCAAAGCTTCCCAAAGAGCAGGGGCTCCTGTGGTACGGAGAGAGCTGGAGTTTTAGCATTTCCTAGGAGTTCTGATTAAGGATCAGGAGCCAGAGCCAGTGTGAAACACCTGTGGAAGGGCTGGGTGACACCAGGAGAACCTCAGCCTTGCCACTGTGAAGAACAGGGTGGAAAGTTCTGCTTAGCTACGGCCAGGAGACACTGGGGAGATGGGTATTGACAGTCCTGAGCAGCCAGGACATGGCCATTTCTGTTGTTTCAAGAAACCTCAGAGCTGTTCCCATGATTTCTGGGGGCAAACCCACTCTGCTCCCTTTTCTTCCTTCCTGAGCCGCTCTCCTTAAAAAAGCAGTTGGTTCGAGGTCCTCACTCTCCATGCTGCACACAAAGCTGGTTGTGTTTTCTTGTTTCTTTACACTCAGTCACTGCACTTTTAATACCCATTTTTAGAGTGCCATGCCCTCTTCCAGACTCCTCAGCCAGGCTGGGCAGGAATCGATGCTCTTCTGCCCTTGTGTCATTCCAGTCAGATCTCATCTACCAGAGTGTGTATGAGCTGATCCACGCAGATGACAGAGCTGCTTTCCGCCACCAACTTCATGGGGCTCCAGCATCCAGCAGCACCCAGCATGCTACTGATGGTGAGTACCGGGTGAGTCCACAGTAGCGATCTCTGGGGACCAGCCAGCTGCCTCTGCACGGCCACCGCTGCTGGAAAACACTCCTGGTGGCATTTGTAGCCACCAAGCACAGTGAGGAGCATCCCGTAGCTTCCCCCAGGACTTGCAGCTATCACAGAGGTTGGCGTGGCCACCTCTTACCAAAAGCAGCCAAGAGCAGTGACGTGCTGTTTTTCAGTGTGCTGGATTGCCCAAAACTTTTTTGCTTTTCAGTGTTTGGAATCCTACCTTTTTCAGTTGGGGCAGCCTGTTGCCTTGGTCTCATCTGGGAGATGAGCTGAGCTTGTGGGGACCGTGAACTACCAAAAGCTGCTGTTTTCCTTTGGCGTGGTCTTACCCCTTTTGTGAAGATTGTGGGCTCACTTGAACAGCAAAGTCTCCACCAGGAGCAGGTCTGCAAGGCCATGAGGTCGAGGTGCACAGCTTGGAAAGCTTTTTCTCTTTGTTTTCCCAGTTGTTCCCACCAATGAGCCACTGCCAGCCGGATGCAGCACTTGGTCCAGCCTGCAGCATCTTGGCCCTGAGAAGCCGTCCTTCGTGGAGAGGAGCTTCACCTGCCGCTTCCGCTGCTTGCTGGATAACTCCTCAGGATTTCTGGTAATGCAACCCTGCACCAGGACACCCTTCTGCCCCAGCCCTTTCCCTAGGGGCCACTGACGTCCGATAGGGGTACAGCCAGTTTCCATCCCCCTTTTGCCTCACACTCACATTTTCTAATCCTCTTTAAGGCCTTGAATTTCTACGGGCGCTTGAAATTCCTTATCGGGCAGCAGAAGAGGGCATTGGACAGGTCTCCACTTGTTCTCTTTGCTATCGCAACTCCCCTCCAGCCATTCTCCATCCTGGAGCTTCAGACCAAGATGCTGATCTTCCAGACAAAACACAAGCTGGACTTCACTCCCATGGCCTGTGATTCCTGGTAGGGCATCTCCTGCCTTCTCTGTGGCAAGATCCCTGAAGCTGGACAGAAAACCAGAGCCCATGGGAGCAGGGCACTTCTGTCCTACTTCCAAAGCAAGGTGTCTGATGGTCCATCCTCTGCTGGGCATTTCTGCAGCCCCTCTGTAACACAGGGAGCAGTAACTGGGCACCAGCACCCCTTGGCTGCTGAGTTTTAGCTCAGCAAACCCAGTGTGGGGTTTTGTGGAAGAGGGTATGAAGTTGAGCCCAGAATGGAGAGTTGCACCATACAAAGTGGGAGGCTCTGGCTACCTGCTGGAGTGTTGGGCAGGGAATAGCACCTGGCTGGTGGGGTGCGACTGGGGGATCCCTGCCTTCATCACTGCTGTCACTGGCTTTCTGCACTGTTTTCAGGGGGAAGGTTGTCCTGGGGTACACAGAGACGGAGCTGTGCAGGAGGGGGTCCGGGTACCAGTTTGTGCACGTAGCTGACATGATGCACTGTGCGGAGAACCACGTCAGAAGTGAGTGCTGGGGGGAGCAGCCACCCTGGCTGGGGGCCATCAGGACTGGGTGCATTTGTGGTTGAGGGAGGTGGTTGAGTCACCGTCCCTGGAGGTGTTTAAGGTTAGGGTAGACGAGGTGCTTAGGAGCATGATTTAGGGATTGGTGGGAATGGTTGGACTCAACGATCCAGTGGGTCTCTTCCAACCTGGTCATTCTGTGATTCTGTGTGATTCTGTGGGGGCCCGTGCAGCTCCTCAGCACCAGTGCAGCTCTGGCCATGCCAGTACTGTTGCTTCTTGGTGGGCTGTCTGTCCCAGGTCTGGAGCAGCTGTGATAAAAGCTCTTTCCCTCCTGGCTGACACAGGCTCGATCATCAGGCAGAGGAACAGCGTAGCATGCAGCATCGTGTGCTGGCTGTGTCCTGCCTATTCTGCCCCCACAGCATGAGCGTGAGGTGATGCTTCATGTTGTGGCATCTTGCCCATGCTGCTTCTCTAGCCCATGGAGCAACTGTGTCGGTGTCACCTCTCTTCTCTCTCTGCCCCAGTGATGAAGACGGGTGAGAGCGGGCTGACGGTTTTCCGGCTGCTGACCAAGAAGGGCGGCTGGGTGTGGGTGCAGGCCAACGCGTGGCTGGTGTACAAAGCAGGCAAGCCCGACTGCATCATTGCCCGGCAGCGAGCCCTCTCGTGAGTATCGCTGAGCCGCTGGCTGCCTTCTGCTCTCAGTGTGGGTGGCTGTGGGGCCGCTCGGGGCATGTGGTGGCAATGAGGGAGGAGGAAAGAGTGGCTGGGTTGCATGGCCAGCATGTGCCCTCCTGTGGCAGGGGTGTGTGAATGAAACCACTTCGAGAAGGTGGTTGCAGACATGGTTGCTGCTGGTTAGGGTTAGCGTTGGACACAAAGCCCTTCCCTGAGCCGATTCCCCATAGGCTTCACAGTCTCAGTCCTCCACCAGCACCAATGTAACCAGATCAATACAGCACCTTTTCCTTCAGAAAATCCAGGGAGGAGGATAGTCATAGAATCACTAGGTTGGAAAAGACTCATTGGATCATCGAGTCCAACCATTCCTATCAATCACTAAACCATGCCCCTCAGCACCTTGTCCACCTGTCCTCTAAACACCTCCAGGGAAGCCTCCCTGGGCAGCCTGTTCCACTGCCCAGTGACCCTTTCTGTGAAAAAATTTTTCGTAATGTCCAGCCTGAACCTCCCCTGGCAGAGCCTGAGGCCATTCCCTCTTGTCCTGTCCCCTGTCATTTGGGAGAAGAGCCCAGCTCCCTCCTTTCCACAACCTCCCTTCAGGTAGTTGTAGAGAGCAATGAGGTCTCCCCTCAGCCTCCTCTTCTCCAGGCTAAACACCCCCAGCTCTCCCAGTCGCTCCTCATAATTCTTCAAGCCCCTCACCAGCTTTGTCCAGAGCCTCAACATCCCTCTTGTGGTGAGGGGCCCAGAACTGAACACAGTACTCGAGGTGCGGCCTCACCAGTGCTGAGTACAGAGGGAGAATAACCTCCCTGGACCTGCTGGTCACGCTGTTTCTGATACAAGCCAAGATGCCATTGGCCTTCTTGGCCACCTGGGCCACTGCTGGCTCATGTTCAGTCACTGTCAACCAACACCCCCAGGTCCTTCTCCTCCAGGCAGCTTTCTAGCCAGACTTCTCCTAGTTTGTAGCTGCACAGGGTTGTTGTGCCCCAAGTGCAAGACCCGGCATTAAGCTCTGATCTTACTGTTGGGAGGGTGGATTTGCCTGGCTCAAAGGATGTGCTTATGGTGTTTTCATCTCTTTTTTCCCACCCCTCTGCCCTGAAGGAATGAAGAAGGAGAGGAACACCTGCGGAAGAGAAACCTGCAGCTGCCTTTTAGCTTTACCACAGGGGAAGCAGTACTATATGGGAATGACCTTCCTGAGTTTCTGGACTCCTTCCAGGCTAAAGAGAAGTCAGAGATACAGGCTGACTCCTGCACGGGGCAGCACTTGGTAGACCCCAGTTCTCTTCTTGGGGCCATGATGAAGCAGGATGCATCCATGTACAACTCCCATGCTGATAATGTGCCTCAGTTGTCCTTGCCAGATCTCATCGCTGATCCTGATGGACGAAGCCAGGATGAGGAAGTTAGTGGTGCCAAGAAAGACAGCAACACCCTCCTGGTTGTTATCGAAACCCTCTTTGAGAAGAGTGAGGTGGATGGAAACATCTGCCAGACCCTCCAGAGCCTCAGTGTGGACAATGCAGAGCTGCAGCGGTGGGAGGAGGCTCTGCTCAGCTTGGGTGCAGAAGAGCCACCATCACGGCAGGTTGGTGAGAGGCTGAACAGCAAGGTGACCCCCTACCCCATGGACTTCCCGTGCTTCAGTACATCACCTTGCAATGAGGAAAACTCTGCTGCAGCTGACTCCCAGCACTGCTGGGCAATTAATCCAGCATTTCAGTCACCACTAAAGCCTCAGGCACTTGGTGCACAAGGCCAAGACTCTTTGGTCTCTCTGGTCTCCGTTACACCTGAGCTCAGCTCTGCTCACCCAGAACAGCAGGTCCCATTTGACCCAGCTGGGCTAGCGGGGGAGGCTGTTCTGGGTGCCCTGGACTTGGGCAGCAAGACCTCTGTAGCATCTCCACTGGCAAACCCAGAACAAGTGCTTCAAGCAGAAGTTTCTACCTCTGCTCCTTTAGATAATGCTGTTCCTAGTGATCACAGCCAACCCGGGAGTGAGCTGTTGCACTCAAACACACTAGTGACTCGGTGGCACAATGTCCAGGCAAATCCAGCCAGTGCTTTGGGTCAGGGCCCCTCTCCTGGAGGTTGCCTGTCAGAGATGTGGATGGCCACAGGTCTGAAGCACCTGGAAGCAGCAGGAACGCACCTGGAGTCACAAACTGTGCTTGCTGGCAGCCCTGAGAGCCCCCCAGGGGCTGGGCTATGGTTGCTGCCCTCCCAGCCTGCTCCTTGCCCTGCACAGGGCTTGCATAAACCCGTGTTCTCCATGTTTGGGGAACTCCATGATGAGAAGGCTGCCCTCCCTGGACACGCTTCAGCACTCTTAGGAGTCACCCAGCTGCCAGGGGATTCTGGCTTCCCCAAACAGTCCCCAGTGCTCCCCTCAGAGCCCAACTTTTCTTGGGAAAGGGAGCAGGATAAGTGGTTCATGCAGCGTCAGCCGTGGCTCCTGCAGGCTGGGGCAGCTCCTCAGAGATGTGGTGGAGCAGGTCCGATGCAACACAATGGAGTCTTTCTGGGGTCCAGCACAGGTCCCAGCACCCTCCAGATGGACCAGGTGTTGCTGCCTGAGTGTCAGTACAGAAATAACATTTTTGGACATGAACGTCTTTCTTAGGGATGCCTCTAAATTATCCCTTCCCCAGCAGCTGGACGCTTTGCCTTGCCCTTAGTGAGAGCCACCCCGGAGCATCACATTCCTCTCCAGGCTGTTTTTTGAGGTGCTCAGCAGGTCTCCCAGAAAAGGTGGGTGCGACAGTGCCTCTCTCCTCTGCACAGGGCTCTGGTTTCCCATCAGCATCTTGTGGGGGACTGGCAGCTGCTCTGTGCCTGCAAGGTCCAGCTGAAGGTGAGGTGCAAGGGCTGAAATGGATGGAGCGAGGGGTGGTGCTGAGGGGATGCCGGCACAGCATCAGTTGCAGGCAGCCTGTTTTGATGCCTCCCTGTGAACTATGAGCCACATTTTGAAAAGCTGCCAGCAATTATTAGCTCTTCTGGACACGCACAGCCGTGAATGGTGCCGTGCACTTCCTAATTGCTCAGGATTTTGTCTTCCAGTGCTTGAAAGGAGGTACCTTAGCAGACCTTCAGGCAATCAGAATAAAGTGGTTTGTGGTTTTTTTTCTATGAGAAATGTTTCAGGGAGATGCAGCCATGCCAGCAGGGCAGTTTGTCAGACACTTGGGGTCCAAGGAGGGGCACCCTGCTTGGTGGCTCACACGCTCCTGGCAGCCTCTTGCAGATGGACCCGGTGGCCTTACAGGCACCGCAGCACTGAACTGCTGTTTCTTGATGTACCTCCATCTTATCATCTGTTTGTGCAGACCACCCTTGTCATGTTGTTTTTCAGTATGCTGCAACTTCTCAGCCTGCCTGAGCCCCTCTGCTCTGCTCCTTATGCCGTCCCTCCTGTGCCCTTCATCCCATCTTTCTCCTCGGCGCCAGGTGACCTGGTTCTTAGAAAAAGCGATGTTACCAAGTACTTTGAGGTCAGCAGCATCTGGGAGGTGTCCCTGCCCGTGGCAGGGGGTTGGAGCAGGATGATCTTTAAGGTCTCTTCCATCCCAAACCATTCTATGATTCTGTGATCTGAAAGGTCTCTGTGGGAGGTGGACTTGGTGAGAGTAGAGGCAGCTCAGGGTTTTGGGCTCCTCAGCAGCTTTCCTGGGGAGTTCTGGAGAAGCAGGTACCCTTGGCAGCAGGGTGGATAGGGTCCAGCCAAGCTCTTGGGTTTGTCACTGGCTTGCCCTTACCTTCCTTATGTGCTCAGCAGTGCCATCAAATGGAGGAACGATGGGTTTTACTCCTGCAGTTGCTCAGGATTGTGTGGTTTTGCTAAAGCAGTAAGAAAATAAGGCAGGAGGTGTTACAGTGACTGCCGTATGCCTCGCCCTTTTGGACCAACACTGTACCCTTTAAACTCTTGTGCTTGAGACCAGCACAACCGCTTTGCTGAATTCCCTTTCATTTGTTTTTTTTTTTTTATTTCTAACCCAAGAAGTGATTTTATTTTTTGCCCACCATGGGGCAAATTCTCCTGGATCATCAGGGAAAATCCAAAGAAAAAAGCAATGACTTGGGGGGGGGAGGCAGGGGGCGGAATTTGTTTAAGGCCAGACATGGCAAGCCAGGTTGGTCAGAGGTTGGAGACTTCCACATCTTGGATCCATCAGGCTGAGCATCACATCTACCTCACACCAGTATTGAGCATTTACTGTTGGTCGAGTGAGTACCGTCAGGTAATTAGGGTGAGCCCTGCAGGAAACCTTCATATGTCCTGGTGTGGAGTGTCTTAATCTCCCTGGGTCTCTTCCTTCATGTCCTGCTTTGCCTTGCTGTGCTTGGGCTTGCAGGGCAAGGTGGGGCTCAGGAAGGTTGAGCTCCTGGCTGCAGGAGCTAGAAATGTGCTGGATCCTTCCAAAAGGGCCTGGAGATACACTAGGATGGGGCAAGTTGCTGACTGGCCATGATCATAGAATCACTAGGTTGGAAAAGACCTTGGAGATCACCAAGCCTCACTGTACCCCTCCACTACTAAACCATACCCCTAACCACTTCATCTACCCATCTTTTATACACCTCCTGGGATGGGGGCTCCACTACCTCCCTGGAAAGCCTGTTATGATATAGAGCCGTACAAATCAGTGGACCCGAAGAGCAGCAGAGCGGAGTGCACTCACCAGCTTTTATCATGCTGGCTGGCACCTCTAAAGTGATGTGAAACAGTGCTCGGTCCCAACCCGGGGTGTGCCAAGGGCTCCCAGACCCACAGGAGATCCCTTGGGGAGGGGGGATGCCACCAGGCTCTGCCTGGGGACAAGACAAACCCCTAGTGTTGTCTTATCTGTTTATATGTTGTGTGTGTGCATATAATATTTCCTCCTGGCAGCATCTCTATTTACGCTTTGTGATTTCTTTGTATTGCTGTTGGCGGATGTATGATGCTGAGGACAAAAAGATGTCCCGAAACTCACCCCCTGTATTTGGTTACATATTAAAAGGCAATTTGCTTTGTATAGTGGTAATGGTTTGTTTGACCTAAACCATGTCTCTCCATTCCTCTCCTGACTGAGCAAGTATTTGAAAAAGCATCCTTTCAGCGTAGCCCCTAGTCTGATTTCTCTGGGCTTTGGCTGATGGAGGGGGGCAGTCCAGGCTCGCCCCCTCCTCCTGAACCCAGGCTAGGCACACAAAAGGGGAAGGGCTGTGCTTTGCCTTCTACAGGGTCGTTTTGGGGTGGTGTGCAGCCCTGTGGACACCCTCCAATGTTACAGGCACGGAAAACCCAGGTTGCTGCCCTGTGGGTTTGTGTTCTGACCTCTCTCAGCGCCTGTTCCTGTTGCTGCGTGCGACTTGGTGGAGCATTTTGGAAGGACAGAGCTGGGGAGGCTGTGACTGGTGCACATGCACCCCCCTGCCTCTGGGTTAGCTTGCAGCCATGTGTACCCAGGCCAGGGTAGGTGTGTAGAATCATAGAATCACTAGGTTGGAAAGGACCCACTGGATCATTACGTCCAACCATTCCTATCAATCACTAAACAACGTCCCTGAGCACCTAATCCACCCGTCCTTTAAACGCTCCCCTTGCCCCCCTTACCCATCACCTCTACATGCCCCCTCCACTCCAAATCCCCCTTTCTCATCCATCACCCCCATCCCTCTCCCCTCTCAATCCCCCTTCAACCCTCTTTGCCTCCTCCTCCATTACCCCTGCCTGCCCTCTCCCCTCCAAATCCCCTCTCTCATCCATCACCCCCCTCTCCCCTCCAAATCCCCCTCCATCCCTCTTTGCCTCCTCCTCCATTACCCCTGCCTGCCCTCTCCCCTCCAAATCCCCTCTCTCATCCATCACCCCCCTCTCCCCTCCAAATCCCCCTCCATCCCTCTTTGCCCCCTCTCCAATCAACCCTACCCACCCCTACCCCTCTCAATCCCCCTCCCTCCCTTTTTACCCCCTTATCCATCACCTCTATATGCCCCCTCCCCTCCAAATCCTCCCTCCTCATCCATCACTCCCCTATCCCTCTCCCCTCTCAATCCCCCTCCATCCCTTTCTATCCCTTATCCATCATCTCAACATGGCCCCCCTCCAAATCCCCACTCACCCATCACCCTGCTATCCCTCTCCCCTCCCAATCCCCCTCCACCCCTCTATCCACCTCCTCCCTTATCCCCCTTCCCAATCTCCCTCCATCCCTCTTTGCCCCCTTACCCATCACTTCTACATGCTCCCTCCCCTCCCAATCCCCCTCCTCCTCCATCACCCCCCTAACACCCTCCCCTCCCAATCCCCCTCCATCCCTCTTTGCCTCCTTATCCATCACCCCTACCCGCCCCCTCCCCTCCAAATCCCCCTTCTCCACCCTCCCCCTCTCCCCTTATCCCTCCTCCCCCATCACCCCTACATGCCCCCTCCCCTCCGAACCCCCCTTCTCATTCATCACCCCCCTCCCCCCCCAATCCCCGTCCCTCCCTCTGTCCCCCCGTCTCCTCCCGCCGCTCCTCCTCCGCGGGGCGGGGGCTGCTCGGGGGTCGCAGGCGGAGGACGGCGGCGCGGCGGGGGTGAGTGCGGGTCCCGGGGCTCGAGGCGGGGCGCGGGGACCCCCGGTGACGCCGCTGTCCCCGCAGGCAGCGCCCGCCGCTCCCGACCCGTCCCGCCGGCACCGGCAGCGCCTCAACCGCGGGCTGGAGCGGCTGGAGCGGCTCCTGCCCTTCCCCGAGGGCGCGGTGGCGGAGCTGGACAAGCTCTCCGTCCTGCGCCTCAGCGCCGGCTACCTCCGTGCCAAGGGCTTCTTCGGCGGTAAGGGCGCCTCCCGCAAGAGCATCCTTCCTCCAGGAGCATCCATCCTCCAGGAGCATCCCTCCCTCACTCCTGCATCCCTCCTGCAGGAACATCCTTCCCATGTTTTTGCATCCCTCCCACAGGAGCATCCGTCCCGCAGGAGCATCCCTCCCGCAGGAGCTTTCCTCCCGCACTCCTGCATCCCTCTGACGGGAACATCGCACCCGCAGGAGCATCCCTCCCGCAATCCTGCATCTCTCTGACGGGAGCATCCTTCCCACACTCCTGCATCCCTCCCACAGGAGCATCCCTCCCGCACTCCTGCATCCCTCCCACAGGAGCATCCGTCCCGCAATCCTGCATCTCTCTGACGGGAGCATCCTTCCCGCACTCCTGCATCCCTCCCACAGGAGCATCCCTCCCGCAGGAGCTTTCCTCCCACACTCCTGCATCCCTCCCACAGAAGCATCCTTCCCACACTCCTGCATCCCCGAAAACTGCTTTCCCTCCACTTTCTAGCACCGGCTTTTCTTGCTTTGCAGTCTCCACCTGCAAGAGGGATTGGGGGGGGCGGGAAGGTGTTGGGAAGTGGGGGTGAGAGCTTGTGGATGGGGGTCATGAGGGATGGGGGAAGGCTGTTGAGGGGGAGATGTGGGGCTGATAGATGAGGGAGGCTGAATGGGGATGGGGAGGCGAGGGGGTGATGAGCAATTCTAAGATTCTATTCTACTATTCTATGCTTTCCCTTAGAACTGCTTTTTCCCGCTTTCCAACACTCTGTTTTCTTGCTTTGCAGTCTCATGCTGCAGGGTGTCACGATGGATCTGGGTGAAAGCAGAACTTGGAATTGGAGGGATCTGGCCAGATGAAGTTGATTTTGTTTGTAGAAGTACAAACTTGAGGTTTAGGCTAGAGGGTCTGAGCGTGATGCCTGGCTGAGGCTTTGGCAGGCACAGCTGTGACAGTCGCAGCATTGTGCAGCCTGGTTGGAAAGTTTCAGAATCACAGAATCACCAAGTTGGAAAAAGACCTTTGAGATCATCAAGCCCAACCATACCTGTCCACCACTAAATCATGTCCCTAAGCACTTCATCTTTTAAACACCTCCAGGGATGGTGACTCCACCACCTCCCTGGGCAGCCTCTGCCAGAGCCCAATAACCCTTTTGATGAGGAAAATAGAATCATTCAAGATGCAAGCGACTTTGTTTTCCCCTTAATAACAGACTGGTGGAATACGCAGTGTGCTGAGAATGAATAATAATTCCTCATGTTGCAGTTACAGTTTATTTGGGAAACTTTTATAATAGACCATGTGAAAGGCAGGTCTGTGTTTCACTGGGATTTATAATTTTATATATATATATATATATATATATATATATATATAAAATTTATAATTAATAGGAGCCCATGGGAGGGTATTTTAGGTATTTGCCCATATTCTGTGGCAATGCTCTGTAGCAGAGGAGCACAAATGTGGTGCTGGTGTTTCCAAACTGTGCTTGTTTTTACAGGATCTAGAAGTCTGTGGTGCAGCGCAGGCTTCACTCTTCCCAAAAACCAGTGGTAATTTCAAGTTTGCCACTTAAAGAATTTAAAAAGAAGAGGGGTGGTAGCAATTCCTTGAAATGACAGGTTTGAAATGGCTGGCCTTATTACAGAGCATTGCATCAGGAGCTGATCTGGAGCTTGCTGTTCTTTCCAGAGGGATTGTGTGAGCTCGGCTGGTGCCCCTGCTAGCATCGTGCTAGCTGTGTCTCCTGCAGTTTGGCATTCCTACATCCCCAGCACCATGGGCTGCTTTGGTTTTGCACTGCGAGAAACTGGGAAATCTGGTTCTGAGATTCTCTCTTGGTTTTCCTTTTCTTTTTTTCTGTCATTCCATCTGATTTGATTTTCTGGTGCCAACTTCCCAACCACTGAGTGTGTTAGTGCGTCTGAAGCTGTGGAATGGTACTCGTCCCTGTCTCGTCCCTGTCTCGTTTAAGGAAGGTCACAGTAATTCAAGTGTGGGAGGGAAGGGGGAAAGCCTCATCCTTTTAAATGCATAGAGTGATTGCAGACCTACTTGAGGCTCTCATGCAGTTTTTAAACAAACAAACAAACAAACAAACAAACAAACAAACAAACAAACAAACAAACAAACAAACGTCTTTGACAGGAGCTCAGGGCAAGCCCATCTAGAAAATCAAATTGTTCTCAGTGACTTTAGTCCCTTCAAGTGTGAATGCAGGAGTGATGTCACTCTCTGATAAGCTGTGCTAGAGCTGAGATAAAGCTCACCTTTGGAAGATGTCTGTTTAAAATATTCAACTTATTCCTTGCCTTTATCTTTTGGGGTTTTTTTTTTCCCACCCTTTTTGGTCAGCCTCATGTTTAGGTTTTTCTTTAACCTTGGTTTGTCAGCAAACATGGTTTTGAGAGGCAGCTGAGGTCTGCCTGCCTGCTCACTTCTGAGCCTGGTGAGCTCATGTGCTCTGATGCTTGCTCAGCATCCTTGGATATGTGAAAGGGGATCCTGAGGAGGCTGGTTTGGTTGCTGAAGGCTGAAATCGGGTGTGAGATCAGACCAGAAAATGCAAGTGGTTTGGGGTCATTTTGTATTTATTGAGAGCAGCAGCCCATGCCAGAAGGCAGCTCAGAAATAGGGAGCGTAAATGCATGCATTGACCAGGCAGGAAGGTGGAGCCAGCCTCTCCCTTGCTGGAGTGTGTTCCTGCTTGAGCACTCCCTGAAAGACCAGGGAAAAGCAAAGGCAGAAGCTAGGATGTGCTTCCATGCCTTGTAAGGAGAAACATCTTCGCAGGATGTCCTCCTGCAGCAGGTCCTGGGTGGTGGGAGAGATCTCTGACCACAATTCACCCAGCAGGTTTATCATAGAATCATACAGTGGGTTGGGTTGGAAGGGACCTTAGAGCCCATTCAGTTCCAATCCCCCTGCCACGGGCAGGGACGCCTCCCACTGGACCAAGTGGCTTGAAGCCCCATCCAGCCTGGCTTTGAACACTCCCAGGGATGGAGCAGCCACAGCTTCTCTGGGCAACCTGTCCCCGTGCCTCACCATCCTCATCATGAAGAAATTCTTCCTAATGCCTAATCAAAATTTTCGCCCTTCCAATTTAAAGCCATTTAGCTTTATGCCCAGCCAAATTTAGTTTATGTCAGCTGCTGTTTCTCCAGCCCCTGTCTTAAATAATTCATTGTACAAGGTCCGACACAAAAACTCCCAAGGCTAATCGTCTAGCTTGGGAACTGGGAGTGGGATGGGAGAGATGAAGAGGTGGTTATAGAGCATGTTCTGACCTGTTACAGGGAGAGAAGGCTCAGCTCAATGGCTTCACTCCATACGAGTGGTTGTATGTTCAAATAGCAACGTTTCCATATACTTTCTCTGAAGATGCTGACGTGCGAAAGTGAACAACGGGTTAATACCAAGTTTCTTGAGCAACTGAAGAAATCCATGATGGAAAGTTTAATAACTGGCTGAAGCTTACGGTGAAGAGTTTGCAAAGATCCAGCTGGTGCTCCAAGGAGCCCATTTTTTGCTGGTAGAAGATGTGAAAGCAAAAATGACAGAGATCTTCAGCAACCTTTCAGAAAATGATGTGTGGAATTGCTTTGAACGTTGGCAGCATCACATGCAGCTGTGTGTCAGCTCAGAGGGGAACTGATTTGAAGGTGATTATGGTTGATTTTCTTAATTTGTTAAGTAAAAATTTATAGACACAATCTTGGGGGTATTTTTTTGTGTCAGACCTCATATGCCTCCTTCTTCTGGCTATTTGGAAATGATTTATTTATTATTAATTAATTTTGTTTCAGCATCTTGATTTATGCAATATATATAGTTTGTGTATGGGGAAATTTGTACAGGCATAAGCGATTAAAACCCAAGTGTGTTCTACATCTCAGTCACTGTTAAAATCTTCAGGAGCTTCTCTCATTCTGTTTGGGCTCCCAATCATCTTCTGGCTACATGATCAGTTCTTCAAAATGCAGAGCAGGTTTCACAGCTCTCTTTAAACACATACCTGCATTTACACCCTGATCTGCCAAGGTCAGGGTGGATTGACTGAACTGTGTGATGGGAGCAAAACTGCTGCTTAGCTCTTGGAGGTGGCTGAGATACCGCAGGCAAGAAGCGTCTGCACATGCTGTTATCTGAACAGCAGAGTTTTGAACATCGGTTTGGGGATATATTGCCCAAAGGCCTTTGATTTTTAAAAAGACATACATGACTTTATATGTTCTAAATTGAAACTGTGCCTGCTCCCTCTCCCTTTGTTTGGGAGCATGATTTTAGACCTGTGGTTAGGTGATAGAAATAGGAGGATTTCAGTACTGTGTTCTTTAATCTTTGGAAAGGTTTAGAAATCATGGATCATTGTCTTTGTTAAGCAGGGTTGTTTATTTAAATAAACATTTCTTCAGGGTAAGGTGCCAAGTGCTGGGTTGTTTGTCTGTACTGTGGAGCCCCTGATGCCAGATTTTCTTCTTCCAAATGACAAGAGCATGCAGGTTCTTGGCCGTGGTCTCCTCCTGGGAGGAGGCCCTGCTTTTTGCCTTGGATATCAATAATGGCATAAGACTGTTTAGACAAACGTTGGGCTGCACAAGAAGGATGTTGAGGCTCTGGAGCGAGTCCAGAGAAGAGCAACAAAGCTGGTGAAGGGGCTGGAGAACAGGCCTTATGAGGAGCAGCTGAGAGAGCTGGGGGTGTTTAGCCTGGAGAAGAGGAGGCTGAGGGGAGACCTCATTGCTCTCTATAACTACCTGAAAGGAGGTTGTGGAGAGGAGGGAGATGGGCTCTTCTCCCAAGTGACAGGGGACAGGACGAGAGGGAATGGCCTCAAGCTCTGCCAGGGGAGGTTTAGGCTGAACATTAGGAAAACATTTTTCACAGAAAGAGTCATTGGGCACTGTTAGAGGCTGCCCAGGGAGGTGGTTGATTCACCTTCCCTGTAGGTGTTTAAGGGATGGGTAGACGAGGCGCTGAGGGGCATGGTTTAGTGATTGATAGGAATGGTTGGACTCGATGATCCAGTGGGTCTCTTCCAACCTGGTTATTCTATGATTCTGTGAACTGAGCCCTTGCCTGTTTTGAGGTCTGCCAATCGACTTCCCTCCGGGTGTTTAAGTGGACCAAGTAACACAGATGTTACCGGACAGCCACATAATAAGGTGCCTTTGAGGCATCTTCCTTTTTGCTAACAAATCACCGGGTAAGGCAATATCCAGTGACAAAACTTCCCTTGGAGCACCTTCCCTTCTTTTGTCCCCACATCCAGAGGGTGAGGAAGGCAGAAGAAATGTGGACCCTCACATAAGCCAGCAGCATTTGCTGGGCCCTAGCATCAAGGGGAGGAATGGGGAGGGATTAGAGGGGAGCAGCCTGCCAGGCACCGCTGAGCTAAGCTGCTGGCGCTCATCTGGTTTGATGTGCTGGTTTGTGGTATCAGCCACCCATCAGCAGGATGAGGGTAAGAGAGAGGAAGAGGAGGATGGCAGGATAAGGGATGGTTGGTCACTTTGGCTTCACTGCACCTCTCTGAGGATGTCATGGGAGGGAGAGAAGGGCGCTCCCAGGCTTGAAGGAGACAGAGACCTCTGCGCCTGGCTTCTCAGCTCTGGCATCGGCAGTCCCACAGCATGCTCCCATCCATACCAAGCCATACACGTTGGAAGGGCCTCCTGCAGAGCACAGAGGAAGGCTAAGACAGTGAACGAGAATCAAAAATATTTGTCTCATCAGAAGGTATTAAAATGTAAGACATTTAGGGAAACTGTTGTAGAAGAAAAGAGACCTGGATAGGAAAGGAGAAGGTAGAAGGTCTTAAGTCAGCTTGCACTGACATTTGGATAGGACCCTTGATTTGGAAGACAACTTCAGTTCCTTTTGGTCCTCCTGGTCTAGGCTGATGTTGCTAGGTTTGAGTCAGTGCTGCTTTACCCAGCAGGATGAGATGCAGGATGGACAGGGCTGGGCTCCTCACTGGAGCACACCTCCCTGGCAGGACCTCTCTCTCAACACCTTAAGTCCTCCCATGGCCCTGCTCCTCCATCTAAGTTCACCTCTGTCATGGTAAGCAGCATTCCCATGAACAGAAAGCATTGTACATGCAGTGTCACCTGCAGGATCAAGTGCAGCCTCAGGGCTGAGCCAAAGCCTTTAAACTCTGGTACAAATCCAGACAGTTAGTGTTAGAACTATGTCACCAAGCCACTCTCTGGCCATTGGGTCAGGCTGGAAGGGTGCTTTAAATTTTATCCTTATTATAGGACATAGAATAGCATCCCTGAAACCTCTGCTTGGGTGTGAGGGCATGAGACTGGGATGTGTGTTTATTGATGTGCAGTTTTTTTAGTGATAACCAGTGTTGTTTACATGTTTCATCTGCTCTCCTGCCTTCCAAGCTGTTTGGCCACACATTGGCAATGGCTGCAGCAATAAAACCTAAAGAACAGTTTATGAAAATAAAGCCTAGTCCTGTGATCACCCTGTTCTCTTAATTGCCTGGGTAATGAGCTGATCTTGGAGGAGCAATTTAAACAAGGAAAGTCTTGTGACTTCTCCTAGGTAGGCCATTTTCCTGCTGTGTGCTTTTCTTGCCAAATATTTATCCCCTGGTCTCATTAGAATAGCTGGTAGGAAGCTGTCAGAAGTTCTTGGGGTTTCCCTAGGCTCTCGGTGGCTGCTGCTCTGCTGCCTACAAGCAGCCAGGGTCTCTCAAGGCTCCTTTAAATGCAAGCATGGGAACAGAGCTGGCAGGAAACTAGGCTGAGGTTTGGAGCTAGGATGATGCGCACCTAAAGCTCCTGGGGGAGAAGTGATGGGAACGGGAAGGTTCAAGCCACTATCAATGCTGCAAGGAGAAGGGAAAGCCTGGCAGGTCCTTGTCCTCATTAAAACCTCTGCATATGCTACTCCCTTTGAGACCCAAGTGCCTTTGGTGATGCAACAGAAAGCCGCCAGTAGTCAAAGCCTCCTTGCTTTTCAAACTGCAATTAGATCTTTCAACAAGATGTTCATTATTCATCACACGTGCTCACAGAAGGTGGTGTATCTGCACTGTTTAGGCAAGGGATAAATAATTTATCTTTTTTAATGACATTTGTGTCAATGGGAGCTGTGGCAGTTATTATGAAATAGCAAGTAAAACTGTAGTATCCATTATGAATAAGTAAAGGGAAACTCAAGAAGTATTTGCTGGTCCTTAGATAGGCTCCGTACAGCTCAGTGGTGAGAAACAAACTGATGGTTCAGCAAGCTGGGGAGGAGACAGCTCTGATGCTGGTTTTCAGCAAATCTCTACCCACTTCTCTCACTGTTTCTGTGGTGCTTTTTCCTTCTAATGCATTTCAAGCACTCTGTATCGGAGAAGCCGCTGGCTACATCCACTGTCTTCCCTGTATGTGGAAGTGCAATATTTTTGCATTGGCTGGGAAGAGCTCAGTTCACGCTCAGCAAATGGAAACCAAAACCATCCCAGAATAGTATATGGTTTGCTAAGTGCACATATAAAAGACATGGATTAAATGACAAAGCAATGATGAGATTTGGTGTTCTGACAGCAGTGATGCCATCAGCAAGGCCAGGGAGGATGTTGCAGTGCTTCACCTGCCTTCACAACAGCGATTTACCTTTCCACCAGTTCCAGTGTGTCATTCAAGAAGGCATTTGAGCCAAATTTTGCTCCCTTAGCACCCCCCTGTTGCTCTCTGCATCGCTTCTGCGGAGCTGTGGCTGTGTCGCCTGCCAGGTTCCCATGAAATGAAAGCTCTTGTGCAGGTTTCACTGGGATCTTGCCGAATTCATGTGTTGCAGCTGGGTTCAGTGGTTTCTTGCCTCCTTTAAATGATGACAGCAGTGGTGGGGAGATATGACCCCTTTCTACTCTTGAAGAGCTAAGAAGTGGTTGGGATTCCTTTTGCTGCTTCTCCTTTGTCGATGCCTGCAGTGGGTTTGGGACCGAGTCATTTTGTTTTCCTCCTTCACAGTCAGTGGCAGATACAACCCCCTGTTCCCACTTTAAGGTTTTTCTGCGTGGAGGGAAGGGGGCTGGGAGATATCCTCTCAAAAATGTTAATTCTAGCTTGTTGGGGCAGAGATTTCTCAGGTCTGCAAAGCCCTGGCAGGTTCAGGAGTTCACTGGCAAACCTGGTAGTCGACAAAGTGTCCTCTCAGCATCATATGAAACAACTTCCCAGGCTGGGCACCCAGGGAAGCACTATATTGGAGATGGAGGGAGGAATCCCACCCCCATTGGATCCCAGCCCTCCTGCTCCGGGGTGGGGGTGACAGCAACGAGCCAGGCAGCAGAGACCTGGCGAGCAACGCAGGCACCTCTGCCTGAGGACCACCATGGTGCAGAAAGCATCCTCCTCCCTCGAGGCAGATGTAGGCAGGGATCTTGTTCCTTGGAGATGGGGCCAGGCAAGGAGAGAATTTCCTCTTCTCCACTAAAAGGCTTTCTGTGGCAAAATAGTCTGCGGGTCCTAGCAGAAGAGTTTTTCTTCCCCCTCTTTATTTGAAGAAATAGCAGGAAAAATGTGCAAGCTGTGCTGCTTCCAGATGACCAACTTCCCGCTCCTCACCTTCATCCTCTCATAGCTGCCAACAGGAAAGGTGATGCTGGTGGCCAGAGTAACAGAGCCTAGGAAAAGCCAGTTTTCCTTTCTTTTTTTTAATTTTTTTCCTGCAAACGCCTGTCCTCAGTTACACTGTGAGGGTGAAGAGCTCACCTTGTCTCCCTGGCCATTGTGAAGGCAAGTGCTGTGTTGGGAAGGCCACCTTCCCCTGGATGCTGAGCTTGCTCTGTTCCTGCCTTGCCCTTCCCTGGGGTAGCTGAGTGGGAGGGAAAGATGCTGTGGCAGGGAGGATGCCGTGGCGGCTCTTGTCCGCTCCATCAGGCTGATGCGCTGAGACATTTCTGCTGAATTAGTGACCTGAGGGTCTGTGTGAGGCTATTTATGGAGAGACAAAGCCAGGGGACACCAGGCATGAGGCCAGCCTGAGATGTCTGCAGCCAAGAGATCAGCTTTGGGGTTCTTTGGGTGGCTTGGATGGAAAACACACTATCAGGTGAAGGTCACGGGAAACTCCCAAGGGGCTTATACAAGAGCAGACCCTTGGCCCTGCTGGTTCCATCCTGTTTGCAGGAGCAAGCTTAGTGTCAGGCATATGCATGGAGGACTGTGGGCCATCCTCTGATTTTTAACTTGTGTTTCCTCTGGCCTCACAGCTTAGGAGTAGCCCAGATGCTGACAACAGAGTCTATTTTTAGGCAGCAGTTGTGATTAAGTTTTCCTTTTGTGCAGAAATACCAAACCACTAAACTAGTCCTGTGAGTAGAAAGCAGCACTCTTTAGCTGCTCTTCTATCATCGGGGTTTATTTTTATCTTGCATGTCCAGCACAGCAGACTTGGAGGTAGCAGAGGACTGAAGATCTTTAATAATTCATAGCTCCTACATTTTGCTCCCAGCAATCAGAGAAGCGAGTTTCTGGTCGGGCACTGCCAGAAACCTGCTCCATCCACAGCACAGGGCCCTGCCTGGGTGATGCAGCCACCACGCTCATGTGCTGCTCCACCCAATGACCATGCCCAGGACTTCGTTGGGTTCTGACTCTGGCAAGGGACCCTGGGTGGTTCTTGGGCAGCAGTGCTCAAAGGGGACAGCGTGCAGGGTGGAGGAGTTGTCAGGACGTGGCAGTGTGTGCCTGTCACCCCAGCATACTTGGGACCAACCCATGGTTGTACAAACACGTGCTGTAAACTTCATCCTGAGCTGTCAGGGGAATCTCCCAGACCTCCCAGAAACAGGTGGTTTGCTGCCTTATCAGGTTTTTGTTCTTTTGATTAAAAGCAATATTAGACTGGGACATGCTTTGCATTTGTGTATGGAGCAGGGTCAATCTTTGTGATGGTCCTGTGTCTGGTGGAAGTGCATTTTGTCCCTAAAGCCTCTGTCCATACCAGTGAGGCTCTGTGGAACACAGCATCCTTCCTTGCTTCCAGCTGTCTGCAAGTCAGCGCTTGGCAGATACCCACTAAGGATGTGGAGAACTTTGGGACTGAAGGTAAGCCCTGGCAGTGTAGAACAGCTCTGAAGGGAGCGGAGTGCCTTTGCTAGGATCTTGTCTCTCCTAGCAGAGAGATGCTGACAGAAGCATGGACTCTGCTTTAGAGAATAAACCAGCCCCTCTGCTCAGGCTGCCCTGCAAACACTGGTCCTGCTGGATTTATCTTTGGACCTCATGGCCCTGGAAGGTTCAGAGATGCATCCAGAACATCTACCTTTTTTAGCATCTGGGAAGCTACTTGCCCGCAAGTTCCTGCATACAGGTGCTGAGGTTCTTCAGGATCTGGTCTGTGCAGATGGAGGAGCTGAGTTCCAGCAGCTGCTTTGGCAAAGCACAAGGCAACAAGTATTACAGAGCCTGATTCTGTTAATGTGCTGGTTGGTTGGTGTCTTCTGACATGGTGCTCTCACTCAACTTACGACTTTGCTTCTGCTGACAACTTTATGGGATGTTAAATTACTTACAGGGTCCACTTGATGTTCCTGTTGCATCTGAGCATGGCAGATCCTTGGCACATGTAGCACAGGAGCTGGGAAAGGCAAATTAAGAAGAGCTTTTGCTCTCTCTGAGCAGAAGCAAGGGAATGTACGGGGCTGGCTGCAATGGTTGCTGCTGCTGGAGCTTCACACCTTTCCTCCCAGGTAGTGGTGGGAGTAGCTGGTTTACCAGCTGACAAACGTATTCCTCTGTCGTCATGGTGCTTGCAAGAAGCTTCCTGCATTATCCTCTGTCTCCTGGACAGGCCTGCCATGCACAGGCTTTTTGTCATCTTATTCTCTAAATATTATCCACACTAAAGTATTCCAGGGATTTCTTCTCTTAGGGAGTATAGGACAAAACTTACAGACGCAGCTTTTACTTAACCCGAGGGACAGATTTTCTGTTCTGTATTTATCATGCATCAATCAATATTAAGTTTTCTGTGAACTCTGGCATCTATGTTAGTATCCATGTATGATTTTTTCTGTGCTATTTTTCTCCCACTGGGAGCTGTGGCTTGCCTTAATTTGATTGAATAAACCCACTATGTTGCTAAACTCTAATGAGACATCATTGACCAGACCATCAGGATTGTACCCTTCAAAATGGCATGTTCCCTGTTCCGGAAGGAGCAGAGTTTTTGCAATGCCTTTCATGTAGGGCAGGCTTTAGCTGCTGTTGGTTGGCTGTCCTTTGCAAAGTCAGAGCATGCACAGAGTCATAGAATGGTTTGGGTTGGAAGGGACCTCAAGGATCATCCAGTTCCAACTCCATGGGCAGGGACACCTCCCACTGGATCAGGTTGCTCAAAGCCTCATCCAGCCTGGCCTTGAACACCTCCAGGGATGAGGCATCTACGACTGATCTAGGCAACCTGTGCCAGGGCCTCACCACCCTCACAGGAAAAAATTTCTTCTTAATATCTCATCTCAATCTCCCCTCTTTCAGCTTAAAACCATTCCCCACATTCTGTCCCTGCACTCCCTCACTAAGAGCCCCTCTCTAGATTTCCTGCAGCTACTTTCAGTATTGCAAGGCTTCTATAAGATCTCCCCAGAGCCTTCTCTTCTCCAGGCTGAACAACCCCAACTCTCTCAGCCTATCCTTGGATGGGATGTGCTCCAGCCTTCAGCTCATCTTTGTGGCCTCCTCTGGACACGTTCTAAGAGATCCATGTCCTGCCTGTGCTGAGGGCTCCAGGTGGGATCTCATGAGAGCGGAGCAGAGGGGCAGAATCTCCTCCCTCGCCCTGCTCGTCAAATTTCTCTGAATGGAGCCCAGGACACGGTTGGCTTTCTGGGCTGCAAGCACATATTGCTGGCTCATGTTGAGTTTCTCATCTACCAGCATCCTCATGTCCTTCTCTTCAGGGCTGCTCTTAATCCATTCTCCACCCAGCCTATACTTGTGCTTGGCATTGCCAGGTGCAGGACCTTGTACTTGGCCTTGTTGAACTTCATGAGGTTCTCACAGGCTCACCTTTTAAACCTATCGAAGTCCATCTAAATGGCATCTTTTCCCTCCAGCCCATCAACTGTGCCACACAGTTTGGTGTTGTCAGCAGACTTGCTGAGGGTGCGCTCAATCCCACTGTCCTACCTGAGCTGATCCTTTCTGTTTCAGTGTGGCAGAGAAATGCTGGGTGCATTGACTCCCCCAGCCAGAGCAGAACTGTTGCTATGCCCCAAGAGCCAATGGCGGGTGCGTGGTATACCCAAGGGTACCCAAGGGCTGGCTCAGGGCTGGCTCTTGCTCTTTGCGAGGAGTCGTGTGAGGCATTGGCCCTGTGTCCAGATCAGGACTGAGGACTTCCATGGTTGCTATTGCTAAATGAAAAGAGAGGTTTTCAGCTAGTGAGCTCCCTAAACATGTCCTTTTGTGCCACTGCTGTTGGGTAACTGTTAGTAAATGCAGGACCTTGTAGTTATTCTGCTGATGCCCACCTGCTTTACGATCCCTGGCTTTAACTTTTTTTCACCTGTAGGTTGTTAAAGGTCTGGTGGGGGCTGAGAGGGAGAGTAAAAATATATGAATTTGAGGGTATTGGATAGGTGGAAAATGTCCTCTTAAAATCAACTCCTTTGAGGGGTGAAGCAAAGGACTGCTGCTGCTGTACATCACCACTTTTCCTGGCGGTGCATTGTCCAGCTTTGCAACTAAGGCCACGTTCCATACATTGATGGTGGTGGCTTGTGTGTGTTACTGCAGCACTGAAGTCCCTTCTCTCTGTCTCATGCAGTTGCTCTAAAGAGTGAATCATGGTGCAGAAGAAGTGGAGAGGGATGGAGACTGCAGCAGAGGGTAGCAGCACTACCAGAGGGTGAGCTGCTTCTACAGGTTAGTGCTTCTTGCTCTCCACCTGTCCCTGGCCAATGCCTTCAAGGGCATTTTCCTTTTGTTCCCTTTCCAGCTCCTTTGAATTTTACACAAAGAACAGGCTGTTCTGCTATCGATTACAGGATGTTTTAGTGAAACAGTGATTTCACATGATGTAACCCACAGTGCTTCTGACTGAGCAGAGGTTGAAGACCTCATTGGGCCCCTGGGGCAGAGACTGTGTTGCTGCTTCTCTCCTTTCCATGCCCTTCCTGGAACAAATTGCCACCTGTATGTCATTTAGGAGTCAGAACCCCATCCATCTTGGTGGAATCGGTGCTAAACTACTGACCACGAAGACTCAGCTCTTCAGCTTCTCTGCCCTCATGCTTAAATGGGTGTGACATGGGAACCAAGCAGAACAAGATGTTTTGAGTACGTTTTTTGATGTGGGCACACTGGTCCCAGCTTGGGGATGTTGTCCAGACATCGATGTAAACAGGGAAGAAAATGTCATGGAAGTCTTCCCTGGTTTTCACGTGGTGATGCGTGACACCTAGTGTCTAGAAAGGTGCTGACGGGCAATATTCACGGGACACATGGATGCATCCCAGAGGCTCTGTGAGAGGTGTGCAGCTGGCACTGGTGATGCTAGAGGCAACACTGCTGATGCTGTATCAAGGCTGGGCTAAGCTTGCTGCTGCCATGGTTTATTCAGAGACTACAAACCTTACACAGTGAATAGGAAGAGGTCAGGCCCTGGCAGAACAAGGTATTGCAAGGACATGGGTTTCCCTTTCCCTCTCTGCCTGGCACCCCAGCATGGGCTGCAGCACTGTCACCTGCCTTGCCGTCACCCAGAGCAGGGTGAGCATGCTGGTCAGCCCCAGCTCCTGTCCGAAAGCTCACTTGGCTCTTAGGAGTAAATGTTATTACTGTCCTGCCTGAGAGCTGGGGAGCCAGGATCTCAGGGTCTCGTGAGAGAAGGGCTAAAGCCTAGCTGTTTAATAACCAACCCCCCTAGATTGTTCCACTGTGGATATAACAATACCATGCTCAGAAGCGCTTGCCAGGGATTGATGTCTTGCTCATCAACTTGATCTCATCTTTGTAGAGGTACTAAACTGGATGCTAAGAGCTCTGGGTTTATGTTTGCCTCCTTCAGGGGCCTATCTGTGTGATGTGGCACACAGCAGAGGCTCAGGACCTGCCTCCATGCCATGAGGAAATGCTCCTAGACGTTTAGAAAACTACTTCCACCCAGCCCGTCACCTTCAACATCCAAACTTCCTTTGTCTCGTCCCTTGGTCCACCCTGATTCTTCCCTTCCCCTCCTCTAAGTTTCCAGCCTAAGATTTTCAGTCTGTCCTTTTCCATCCAGGCTCTTTCCAGCAACTGTCCCAGCAGGCAAAGGCAGCTTAAACCGGGGCTAAGCACGAAAAGCCCTCTAAAGGGGTGAAGGCCTGAGCGCGGCTGGACAACCTCTGCCCCAGTACACAGCGATGCAGGAGCACATGGCTGGTCACAGGATGTCAAATGGTTGATGCAGCTGGGGAAGGACAGAGTGCTGCATAGTGTTAATGCTGCTGCTGCTGTCGCAGAGCAAGGCCTCAGGAGCTGCTCAGAAAGGGTTAAAGTGTGTTAGGCAGCACTAATTAACCTCTGCGGCAGATTCCCACACAATGAGATCAACCCCAGTAAATAGAGAGAGCATTTGTGTTTGGAATAAAGAGAAGGAGGGGGGAGAAATACTGACCTGGACAATGAAAAAGGAGTTGGCAGCAACAATAGCTGGACCTGGCTGAGACTACAAGTTAGACCTTAATTAATCCTGATGTTTATACATGATGAAGTAGGGGAAGCAGGCCAGGACTGGCTACTTTGGCTTCCCTGCCTGGAGCCAGTTTAGTGGTACAGGGTAGTTTTGTCTCTGGACAGCCATAGGGCTTCTGGGCTCCAAACTGCATGAGGACATTCGCCTTCTAGAGGGCTCCTGCTTCAAGCTGGTAGGAGTGTCCCTGAGGGGACTCGTTGCCCTTAGGGAGCAGTGGTTTGGTGGTGCTGTCATGGCTGTGAAAGCTGTTCAGCTTCTGGAGAGATACACTGGTGATTTTATTGGGTTTTCATGGCCTGTGCTCTTAGGCAGCACCATGGGCTTGAAGGTGTTCACTGAGAGTCTATTGGCATCATTTCAGAGCTGGGGAAACTGAGTCCCAGGACAGTGCCTACCACTCAGGGTCAAGGGAAGGCTCCTGTGCACCTACTCCCAGCCCTGGCAAAGTAAGGAAATAAGTGTTCAAAGCACTGAGCTCTGTGATCTGTGGTGGGTTTGCTCTCCACTGGATGTCCTCTGACTTTTTGAGCCTCACACTATCCTTGGCCACCCATAGCTGCCAGGAATGTCCTAGGCTGCAGGGAGGATGGCAACTACATGAGCGGAGCCACCCAGGTGGATGAAGGTCAACATTAAATGCATAAAACATGAAACACTGTTTTGATTCAAGGTTGTCAGAAAGGCCTCTTCCACCAGAATACCAGGGTGGACCAGTTCCTGATGGTGTCTGTTTTCATTCTGCAAGTGGTTCTGAGATTTTTATTTGCTCTTCACATAGAATGAGTATAAATGTCCAAATCTGAATCTGAGCGACTGCTCCTGGAATGGAAGCAAAGTTTTCCATCAGTTTGGATTAGGGTACACTCAGGCAGCTGTATGAAAGAGCTACATGACCTCAAAGAAACCCAGCAGAAGGTACCTCCTGTTTTCTCAGTAAGCATAGTCCTGCTGGTGGTGTTTCTAATTTTTTCTGTGGACGAGTTTTTCTGTGGAGGAGTTTTTCAGTTGGAGGAGTTTACTGAAGCAAGGCAGAGCAGAGGAAAATTTGAGAGTAAGCTTCAGACCTTGACCTCTGCTAGGAACAGCAGGCTCATCAGTCTGAGACAACCTGTGTTTTAGCTACACATGCTCTGGCACCACAGCAGGGTACGTGTGGAGAGACAGTTGCAAGGATGGAGGTCTTTGGTTTTCCATTTTGCATGAAGGTTATGAAACCGAGAAGCTGCTTGAACAGTGCATTAGTGGATTTGGTGAGAACCAGAGACTGCCCTGTTGCTGCTAGGCAGTGTTATGGCAACAAGATCAAAGAGGTTCCTTTCCATCCAGACCTTCCTGTGCTTTGTCTCTTGGTGGGGCAGTGGCTCAGCTGCCTGCTAGCTGGGATCAGCCAGGACACGGGTGACCCGTGTCTGAGGGGAGTGGAACTCGTCAAGGAAGCCATATGAGGAGTGCCTAAAGTCACTTGTTCTGCTCAGCCTGGAGGAGACTGAGGGGAAATTTTATTGCAGTCTACAGCTTCCTGACAAGATGGGGAGGAGCAGCAGGGACTTACCTCTTCTCACTGGTGACCAAAGATAGGACCTGAGGCAATGGCAGGAAGATGTGCCAGGGGAGGTTTAGGTTGGGTATTAGGAGAAAGTTCTTCACCCAGAGGGCGGTGGAGCACTGGAACAGCTCCCCAGGGAAGCAGTCACAGTGGCAAGCCTGACAATATTCAAGAAGCATTTGGACAATACCCTCGGACACAATGGTGTTAGTGTTGGGGTTGTCCTGTGCAGGGACAGGAATTGGACTCAATGATCCTTGGCAGTCCTTTCCAGCTCAGGAAATTCTGATTCTTTGATCCTGCTAGAAAAGGGTGATGTAAGCAAGGCATGTATCTGCTGATCTTTTCTCTTCCTTAGGCACTCAACGGCTTCATGCTGGTAGTGACATCAGAAGGATTGATATTCTACTCCTCACATACAATTGAGGACTACCTGGGATTTCATCAGGTTGGTCAGACACCTCTGATTCACTGTGTTTTTGTGATTTTAATTGCCATTTTGTTACAGAGAGCACCAGTAAGCTTTGAAGTATGGTTAAAAGTACGTGTGAGATGAACATCTGCTGTATCATAATGTCTTTCCCATGTAGAAGCATTCCTGGCCTGTCCACGACTCCTACTGAGAGCCAATCGAGGTGCTGCCAGCCCCCTGCAGTGCTGGATCCGTGAATCACGGTGGCCTTCAGGGCTGTCCTTACAAGTGACTCTAATGGAAATGGAGAAAAACCTCCCAAACCAGTGCTGCTTGAGGAGGGCACAGGGAGTGAAAGCTGCCTGGCCCATTGCCCTTTCCCTGATGCAGATGCCATGTGTGTTTGTAAGGCCCATGAGCGTACTGGGCTGGGGCTGATAGCTTGGAGAGCAGGTCTGGGTCCTGTAGGAGCCCATCTCTCTAGTAGGCAGGGTGAGATGTGTAGGGCGGGTCTGTCCTGGTCAGTACTATCCCCAGGGCAGCTTGTTCCTTGCTGCCAGACATCATCGGGTTCATGAAAGGCAGGTGTTGCCAGACTAATCTGATCACCATTTATGATCGAGTAACTAAACTCCTGGATGAGGGAAAGGCTGTGGATGTGGTCTTCCTGGACTTCAGTAAAGCTTTTGATACAGTTTCTCATAGCATTCTGCTTTGGAAACTGTCCGCCTCTGGCCTGGACAGGTGCACACTCTCCTGAGTGGAAAACTGGTTGAATGACCGGGTCCAGAGGGTGGTGGGAAACGGAGTTAAATCCAGCTGGAGGCCAGTGACAAGTGGGGTTCCCCAGGGCTCAGTCCTGGGTCCAGTCCTGTTTAATGTCTTTATCAACGACCTGGACGAAGGCATCGAGTGCTCCCTTAGCAAGTTTGCAGATGACACCAAGCTGGGTGGAAGTGTGGATCTGCTGGAGGGTCGGGAGGCTGCAAAGGGACCAGAACAGGCTGGACTGCTGGGCTGAGACCAACGGCATGAGGTTTAACAAGGCCAAATGCTGGGTCCTGCACTTGGGGCACAACAACCCTAAGCAGAGCTACAGACTAGGAGAAGTCTGGCTGGAAAGCTGCCAGGAGGAGAAGGACCTGGGGGTGTTGGTTGACAGCCGACTGAACATGACCCAGCAGTGGCCCAGGTGGCCAAGAAGGCCAATGGCATCTTGGCTTGTATCAGAAATGATGTGACCAGCAGGTCCAGGTAGGTTATTCTCCCTCTGTACTCGGCACTGGTGAGACCGCACCTCGAGTACTGTGTTCAGTTCTGGGCCCCTCACCACAAGAAGGATGTTGAGGCTCTGGAGCGAGTCCAGAGAAGGGCACCAAAGCTGGTGAAGGGGCTGGAGAACAAATCTTATAAGGAGCGACTGGGAGAGCTGGGGTTGTTCAGCCTGGAGAAGAGGAGGCTGAGGGGAGACCTCATTGCTCTTTATAGCAACCTGAAAGGAGGTTGTGGAGAGGAGGGTGCTGGCCTCTTCTCCCAAGTGACAGGGGACAGGACGAGAGGGAATGGCCTCAAGCTCCGCCAGGGGAGATTTAGGCTTAAGATTAGGAAGAAATTCT
Source organism: Clamator glandarius (assembly GCA_033459285.1). NCBI lineage: Eukaryota > Metazoa > Chordata > Aves > Cuculiformes > Cuculidae > Clamator > Clamator glandarius. The sequence goes on from JAUNZM010000086.1 coordinate 749,586, forward strand.
TCACAGAGAGGGTGGTTAGGCATTGGAATGGTCTGCCAAGGGAGGTGGTTGAGTCACCGTCCCTGGAGGTGTTTAAGGTTAGGGTGGAGGTACTTAGGGGCATGATTTAGGGATTGGCGGGAATGGTTGGACTCGACAATCCAGTGGGTCTCTTCCAACCTGGTTATTCTGTGATTCTGTGATTCTGTGATTTCTCAGGTTTGATGGAGACATACTTGGAGAACTGGATGTTGCATGGTTTCTGTGCACTGCTCTGCTTTTTCTCCCTTTTTCTTCCCAAGGAGTTGTCTATGGGCAGCGTGATGCACTGTGGCACAGGCACGGGAGCATCCTTGTGGCTGCAGATCGCTGAATGCCAAATGTCCATTGAATCCCAGGCTCTGCAAACAATCTGACTGGGAGCCAGGTCCTGGATGTGTGGGCAATCGCACCATCACCAAATACCCTGACTGGTTTCTACACTTACTTGCCACTTGTCTCCACAGCCCCAAAAGCTTCCCAACAGCCAAACCGACCTAGGGAGGGAGGACTGTAGCCCTCCCGGCTTTGTGGCCAGGGTGCTGTGCTTTACTCAGCTATGGTGTTTGTCTGATGCTGTGTTTCTATGAGGTCTGTGGAGCAAAACCCATCATCGTGCCCAGCAGCAGGTGCCCTCTGCTCTCCTCTGTCCAAGGAAGCCAGCGCATCCCTAATTCATGCTCTGTCCTCACACCCGCTGCAGCTCTCACTGGTGAGAGCGTCAGGACTCTGATCATGCTCAGCTGGGTTGCAGCAGGGAAGGAAGCAGATTTAGTGTTTTCAATGGCATGCACGTGGGGGAGGAGGAGATCAAAGGAGACCTGTTTTTTAACTCTGCATCTTTCTCCTGCAGCAAATGCCAGCCAGGGCAGGGGTCTGGGGGTTGCAGTCTGCAGCAAACAAGGCTCCTGGCTCGAGCCACTGGGAGAGGTAACATCTGATGCTGCCTGCAGATGAGACTGAAAGCACTGGTTCCCAGATGTCTCCCAGGGCCCCAGGGCAGCGGAAAGCAAGGTAAATATTTCTATAAAAGCTCAGCTTGGTGTTTGCCCACACCACCTACATGCACTATGCATTACATATGGGGGCTGGAGCCATGGGCCATAAAGCAGAATGCATGGACTGAGCTCCTGTGGCGGACAAGAGGAGAGCTGTGGAGCGGTGCTACATCCTGACTTGGGACACCTGACAGCGGGCATGAAGTTAGCTAGTGTGTGCCTAGGGAACAGCTGAGACATCTTTCAATTTGCTTTAAATAACTAAAAAACCAACTTAGATGAAGTATGAAGTCTCTTCTAATATACAGGCACTTCAGAACATCTGGAATGAGCAATCCATTGTAACCAGTCCAGAGCTGAGTGGACAGCCGGGTACGCAACCTTTTGTGGCCATGATTTTTCACATATGATGGGATTTAGATACCATCTGCCCAAAGCAGTATGTCTGTCTACCCTTTCGATAGGTCCAAAGACTTTCCAAACATGGCTGGTGATATAATATGCCCACAGGGTAGGCCTGCAAGCAGGTCCACGAAGGACTATTCAGATGTTAGCTGGCTCGAAGAGCAAGACAGTCTCCTAAAGCTAAACTATGCAGCTCCAAAGGCCCAGGCTGCATCCTAGTGACCTCCTACAGGAGGGTGTCAGAGAGATCCCAGGTGCCAACATGGCAAGACGGTTGCTCTCAGAAAGTCGTTGAAGTGTTCCCTACAGTGCCCCGGTGCTAACTCACGTATTAACTAGCAGGCACTATATAACACTTCTCATTTTCATTGTTTCCTTAAACCTGTTCAAAATTAGGCGTTACCATAGGTAAAAGTGCTTCCTTGTCATTTTCTGATACTTTTGCTTCCATTTGACCTGATATGGATGTGATTGTGTGTTGTGGTACTTTGAGATCTGCTTAGATTTTGGAGGAATGATGCCTTTGTACTGTATTCTGGGGCAAAGCTTGTTCTGGGGATGGCAGGTGCATTCTCTCTCTCCCCTTCCCCATCTGTTTAGCAGGGGAAATTCTGGTTTGCGAGCACCACTGTGCTCTCTGTGTTTGGAAGGGATCTATACATGGGACTGGCTGAGCTAACCAACATTTTCCTATGAGTTCCTATCCTTTGTTGCTGCAGAAGGGTTTCTGCCAGCTCTAGGAAAGGTCCCAATGCTCCTTCTGATTTTCCTTTGTACTATTTCCCAGAGTCCTTTTTTAACAGATGTGTTTGAATTGATGCATCTTTCCAACTTAGTAATCAGAACCAAGTCCAGGTGATTTATAGGCAGGCTTGCCAGACCCCTCTGTCTCTCTGGAGCTGGGGTATCAGAAGGGTTGGTCACTGTGGGAAGGCAGCTTCCCATGAGCTGTTCCAGTCTTCCAGCAGAGGCACGATGTGCCACGGTGTGCCTGTGCTGTGCCCATGGCCACGGGTTAAATGAAATCTCTCGTGGCCTCACAGACACGGCTCCAAGAGAGCAGCACGAGAGTTTGGTACTGACTGGGATTTTTTGTTCCCCACGAGCTCTTACTCTGAGGCAAAGTTCTCTCTGGCCCCAATCTCTCCATCTCCCTGGGACTGTAGTCAGATCCCCAAGGTTAGGTGACAGACATGTAGCTTGGCCTAAAAATCTCACCAAAGGGATCACCGTTACTGTGCAGGGTTGTTAATTGATTTGGCAGCACCTACCCCTCTGGGGCCTCCTTTTAGGAAGTAGCCGCATTCTCACTGATGTTGCTCTGGAAGAGTCTCAAACCTTCTGGTAGACTCACGAGTCAAACATGATGGTCCATGAAGCACAGGAGCACTTCTCCCAAGGCTCGTATGGGGAAACGGATGGGTTTCTGGGGGCCTTGTAGTCCCAGCCTCTGAACTTGACCCTCTTTCTCTCCATTCCAGCCCTTCAAGGCGTGATATGTGACAGCAGCCCTTCCATCTCAAACCAGGCAATGCAAACCATCTATGTGCCGAGGGCTGCAGGTGGAAAGCCTTCCCCTAGATCTAGGCTGCAGGTGCTGTAAGACCAGCTCCGCAGGGCACGGAGTTGGAGACCTTTTCTCTGGGGCACACGGTAGCTATGCTGCTGGAGCTCTTGATAAACAAGCATATAAAATAGGAGGGGAGAGATGTAATTCATTATGCGATCCATCCTGTTAACAAAGACCTTGGAAACACTGGGTGCTGATAACGAAGGAACTGGAAGGCAAACATCAGCAGCCTTAAGCAGAAATCTGACTTTATCCTGCTTCGTGGTTTGAAGTATAACCAGAAAGGACTGCACCTGTGCACAGATTAAGGTCAGAAAAGGTTCTCCCGCAGGAAGAAGAGTTACTTCACCCCTGAACCCCCCACCCAGAACCACCAGGACACACTGCACAGATGCAAGCATGAAAATATCCTTCTAGAACTAATTATAACAGGAAGCCGGGAAAGATTACGGATATGAGGTAGGCGCTTATGAATACGTTTGTCTTTACACTATAACCATCTGCTTGTTAGAGCACAGGGCTGCGAGTTAGGTGGATGACCCCCTCGCACCCACCAGCGAATAAACACATACTTACTTTATAACCCTTAGGTGAGTTATAGAGTTTGATTCCACAAAAAATTCTGAGCGGAGTTGATTCCCGGGCCCCCTTGTGCTCTTCCCCGAATAAACAGTCCTGCTCCTTCCCCTCATCTGCGTGTCTCTCCTCGGTGGGCACAAACCCTGCTTTAACGCTGCTTCTTCGGCGGCACCGGCAGCAGGACGGGCATTTCTGTGGCGGGGCGGGCATTTGGAGGCGGTGGGGGCTGCCCCGAGCCGGGAAAATCCCAGGAAAACCAGGCGGGACCCCGACCGGCGGCAGCGGTGGGTCCCGCGGGGCCCGGCGGGAGGGGCGGTTGGGGCGGTACCGGGAGAGTTAAACGGCCCCTCGGGAGCGCGGCGGCGAGGGTCGTGGGAGCGGCAGGGAGGGGCGAGAGAGCAGCCCGGAGACACCGAAGAGCACGCTGGCCACCCGGCAGAAGATGAAAGCAGCTCTGGGTGCTGCAGCTCCCCACACCCTGGGCTGCAGGCAGTGCCCCCCCCCCCCCCCCCCCCAGCTCGTGCCTCTGGTACCGGCTCCACTTGTGAAAGATGCGCTCGAGTGGGGGAAGCTCCTTCGTACGGTGGAGGAGCTGAGGGAGGAGGTAAGGAGGCTGAGGACCATCAGGGAGTGTGAGAGGGAGATAGACCAGTGGAGCAGTGCCCTCTCAGTAACTCGGCGGGCTGATGGAGCTGCTGTATCTGAACACCATCCACCTGCTAACTGCAAGGTTGGGGTTGCAAGAGATGGGGAACGGCAGCGAGTTCGTGCCCAACGAGGGAAACCTGCTCCCCTCACCCAGACAACAAAACTCCAGATACCCCGATGAACAAATATGAAGTGCTGCAGGTGGAATCCAACCCTGAGGATGAGGATGATGGCTCCCACAGCCTAGAATCTTTCCCTAGGCTGCACCATCCTCAGAAAAAGATAAAACTATCCTCCATTAAGAAGAAGAGGAGAGTCATTGTTGTAGGGGACTCCCTCCTAAAAGGAGCAGAGGGACCCATCTGCAGACTGGACCCGCTCCACAGAGAGGTCTGCTGCTTAGCGGGGGCCTCAGAGAAGGAGGCAGCTAGAAAACTTCCTTCCCTGGTCCACAAGACAGACTGCTATCCTCTGATAGTAGTCCAAACTGGTAGTGATGATACAGAGAATAGAAAGTCCAAAGCCATGAAGAGAGACTTCAGGGCCCTTGGGAAAATGATGGGAGGGCTCTGGGGCTCAGATAGTATTTTGCTGCATTCCAAGGCCAAATACAGAGGAGCAGGAAGTCAAGAAGAAGAATTCACAGAATCACAGAATGACCAGGTTGGAAGAGACCCACTGGATCGTCGAGTCCAACCATTCCCACCAATCCCTAAATCATGCTCCTAAGCACCTCATCTACCCTCACCTTAAACACCTCCAGGGACGGTGACTCAACCACCTCCCTTGGCAGACTGTTCCAATGCCTAACCACCCTCTCCGTGAAGAACTTTTTCCTAATCTCAAGCCTAAATCTCCCCTGGCGGAGCTTGAGGCCATTCCCTCTCGTTCTGTCCCCTGTCACTTGGGAGAAGAGGCCAGCTCCCTCCTCTCCACAACCTCCCTTCAGGTAGTTGTAGAGAGTAATAAGGTCTCCCCTCAGCCTCCTCTTCTCCAGGCTGAACAACCCCAGCTCTCTCAGCCGCTCCTCATAAGATTTGTTCTCCAGCCCCTTCACCAGTTTTGGTGCCCTTCTCTGGACTCGCTCCAGAGCCTCAACATCCTTCTTGTGGTGAGGGGCCCAGAACTGAACACAGGATTCGAGGTGCGGTCTCACCAGTGCCGAGTACAGGGGGAGAATAACCTCCCTGGACCTGCTGGTCACGCCGTTTCTGATACAAGCCAGGATGCCACTGGCCTTCTTGGCCACCTGGGCACACTGCTGGCTCATGTTCAGTTGGTTGTCAACCAGCACCCCCAGGTCCTTCTCCTCCTGGCAGCTTTCCAGCCAGATTTCTCCTGGTCTGTACCTCTGCTTAGGGTTGTTGTGCCCCAAGTGCAGGACCCGGCATTTGGCCTTGTTAAACCTCATGCCGTTGGTCTCAGCTCAGTGGTCCAGCCTGTTCAGGTCCCTTTGCAGCCTCCCGACCCTCCAGCAGATCCACACTTCCTCCCAGCTTGGTGTCATCCACAAACTTGCTAAGGGAGGATTCAATGCCTTCATCCAGGTCGTTGATAAAGACATTAAACAGGACTGGACCCAGGACTGAGCCCTGGGGAACCCCACTTGTCACTGGCCTCCAGCTGGATTTCACTCCATTTACCACCACCCTCTGGGCCCAGTCATTCAACCAGTTTTCCACCCAGGAGAGTGTGCGCCTGTCCAGGCCAGAGGCCGACAGTTTCCAAAGCAGAATGCTGTGAGAAACTGTATCAAAGGCTTTACTGAAGTCCAGGAAGATCACATCCACAGCCTTTCCCTCGTCCAAGAGTTTAGTCACTTGGACATAGAAGGTGATCAGATTAGTCTGGCAAGACCTGCCTTTCATGAACCCGTCTTGACTGGGCCTGATCACCCGGTTCTCTTGCAAGTGCTTCATGATCGCACTCAAGTTCACCCGCTCCATGACTTTCCCCGGTACCGAGGTCAGGCTGACAGGCCTGTAGTTCCCCGGATCCTCCCTGCGCCCCTTCTTATAGATGGGCAATTCGATTAGTTCTCGGAGCCACACCTGGCTCCGAGCCTGGTGTGAGAAGAGGGGCTTTGGTTTCATAATAATGGAGTGGCTCACGTACCTCCAGGCATTCTTAGTAAGGATGGGAGACGTGTGTCTCTTAGGGGGGCTAAAGCCCTTGCTAAAAACCTAGCTAAACTCTAAATCGAGCTTTAAACAAGATGTGAAGGGGGAGGAGGTTGAGACCAGGCTAGACAGGAGTGAGCCTGGACGTGGGGCACTGGTGACTAGGAGATGGTGTGCTAGTGAGGACCACCAGTACAGCACCACACAGCACGTGGGGGCGATTACACCTGGGGATATTAAGGAAGATACGGGCACTCTGGAGCTAGCTACTCCAGTGACCACGCAATTGGGAATGAACACTATTCCCTCTAAGAGGGCTGAAGGCTCGGCAGCTCAGCTGAAGTGCATTTACACCAATGCATGCAGCATGGGAATAAGAAGGAAGAGCTGGAAGCTGTTGTAGGGCAAGGAGCCTGTGATGTCGTTGCCATCACGGAAACGTGGTGGGATGACTCATATAACTGGAGTAGAGATATGGTGGGATCCAAACTCTTCAGGAGGGATAGGAAGGGAAAGAGCGGAGGTGAGGTAGCCCTCTTTGTAAGGGAGGACTTGGACACCGTTGAAATGGATTGTGGCGATGAGGAAATTGAGTGCCTGTGGGTTAAAATCAGAGGAGCCCAAAAGAAGATAGATTATGTGACGGGAGTCTGTTACAGACCACCCAGCCAAGGAGAAGCAGCTGACGAGCTCTTCTATAAACAGCTGGGGTTAGTCTCTAGATCGATGCCTCTCGTTCTCTCTCGGGAGACTTCAATCTTCCTGATATCTGCTGGCAGTACAATAGAGCAGAAAGGAAGCAGTCTAGGAGGTTCCTGCAGTGTGTGGAAGACAATTTCCTTGCACAGCTGATGAGTGAACCGACAAGGGAAGGTACCCTCCTGGACCTGCTCTTTGTGAACAGAGAAGGCCTTGTGGGGGATGTGGCAGTAGGAGGACGCCTAGGACAAAGCGATCATGAGATGATAGGGTTTTCAGTTCTAGGTGAGGTGAAGAAGGTGGTTAGCAGGACAGTAGCGCTAAACTTCCAGAGAGCAGACTCTGGACTGTTCAGAAGGCTGGTTGGCAGAGTCCCATGGGAGACAGTGCTTAAGGGCAAGGGAGGCCACAAGGGCTGGGAGCTCTTCAAAAAGGAAATCCTAGCCTAAATCTTCCCTGGCAGAGCTTGAGGCCATTCCCTCTTGTCCTGTCCCCTGTCACTTGGGAGAAGAGGCCAGCACCCTCCTCTCCATAACCTCCTTTCAGGTACTTGTAGAGAGCAATAAGGTCTCCCCTCAGCCTCCTCTTTCCAGGATAAACACCCCCACCTCTCTCAGCCGTTCCTCATAAGGCCTGTTCTCCAGCCTCTTCACCAGCTTTGTTGCTCTTCTCTGGACTCGCTCCAGAGCCTCAACATCCTTCTTGTGGTGAGGGGCCCAGAACGGAACACAGGATTCGAGGAGCGGTCTCACCAGTGCCGAGTACAGAGGGAGAATAACCTCCCTGGACCTGCTGGTCACGCCGTTTCTGATCCAAGCCAAGATGCCATTGGCCTTCTGGGCCACCTGGGCCACTGCTGGCTCATGTTCAGTCACTGTCAACCAACACCCCCAGGTCTTTCTCCTCCAATCAGCTTTCTAGACAGACTTCTCCTAGTCTATAGCTGCATAGGTTGTTGTGCCCCAAGTGAAGGACCCAGCACTTGGCCTTGTTAAACCTCATGTCATTGGCCTCAGTCCAGCAGTCCAGATCCCTTTGGAGCCTCCCGGCCTCCAGCAGATCGGCACTTCCACTCAGCTTGGTGTCATCTGCAAACTTGCTAAGGGTGCACTCGATGCCTTCATCCAGGTCATTGATAAAGACACTGAACAGGGCTGGACCCAGCACTGAGCCCTGGGGAACCCCACTTGTCACTGGCCTCCAGCTGGATTTAACACCATTTCCCACCACTCTCTGGGCCCGGCCAGCCAATTAATTTTTACACCCAGGAGAGTGTGCGCCTGTCCAGGCCAGAGGTGACAGTTTCCGAAGCAGAATGCTGTGAGAAACTGTGTCAAAGGCTTTACTGAAGTCCAGAAAGATACATCCACAGCCTTTCCCTCATCCAGCATCCCAGTCACTTTGTCACAGAAGGCGATCAGGTTAGTTTGGCAGGACCTGCCTTTTGTGAACCCGTGTTGACTGGGCCTGATCACCCGGTTCTCTTGCATGTGCTTCATGGTAGCACTCGAGATCACCTGTTCCATGACTTTCCCTGGCACTGAGGTCAGACTGACTGGCCTGTAGTTCCCTGGATCCTCCCTGCGACCCTTCTTGTAGATGGGCACAACATCAGCCTCCAGTCCAGTGGAACTTCCCCAGTCAGCCAGGACTGTTGGAAGATGATGGAAAGGGGTTTGGCCAGCACATCTGCCAGCTCCTTCAATACCCTCGGGTGAATCCCATCCGGCCCCATAGACTTGTGGGTGTCTAGTCGGGCTAGCAGGGCTCTGACCACCTCCTCTTGGACCATGGGAGCCTCATGTTGCTTCCTCAGCTTCTCCACCGTACGAAGGAGCTTCCCCCACTCGAGCGCATCTTTCACAAGTGGAGCCGGTACCAGAGGCACGAGCTGGGGGGGGGGGGGGCACTGCCTGCAGCCCAGGGTGTGGGGAGCTGCAGCACCCAGAGCTGCTTTCATCTTCTGCCGGGTGGCCAGCGTGCTCTTCGGTGTCTCCGGGCTGCTCTCTCGCCCCTCCCTGCCGCTCCCACGACCCTCGCCGCCGCGCTCCCGAGGGGCCGTTTAACTCTCCCGGTACCGCCCCAACCGCCCCTCCCGCCGGGCCCCGCGGGACCCACCGCTGCCGCCGGTCGGGGTCCCGCCTGGTTTTCCTGGGATTTTCCCGGCTCGGGGCAGCCCCCACCGCCTCCAAATGCCCGCCCCGCCACAGAAATGCCCGTCCTGCTGCCGGTGCCGCCGAAGAAGCAGCGTTAAAGCAGGGTTTGTGCCCACCGAGGAGAGACACGCAGATGAGGGGAAGGAGCAGGACTGTTTATTCGGGGAAGAGCACAAGGGGGCCCGGGAATCAACTCCGCTCAGAATTTTTTGTGGAATCAAACTCTATAACTCACCTAAGGGTTATAAAGTAAGTATGTGTTTATTCGCTGGTGGGTGCGAGAGGGTCATCCACCTAACTCGCAGCCCTGTGCTCTAACAAGCAGATGGTTATAGTGTAAAGACAAACGTATTCATAAGCGCCTACCTCATATCCGTAATCTTTCCCGGCTTCCTGTTATAATTAGTTCTAGAAGGATATTTTCATGCTTGCATCTGTGCAGTGTGTCCTGGTGGTTCTGGGTGGGGGGTTCAGGGGTGAAGTAACTCTTCTTCCTGCGGGGAACCTTTTCTGACCTTAATCTGTGCACAGGTGCAGTCCTTTCTGGTTATACTTCAAACCACGAAGCAGGATAAAGTCAGATTTCTGCTTAAGGCTGCTGATGTTTGCCTTCCAGTTCCTTCGTTATCAGCACCCAGTGTTTCCAAGGTCTTTGTTAACAGGATGGATCGCATAATGAATTACATCTCTCCCCTCGTATTTTATATGCTTGTTTATCAAGAGCTCCAGCAGCACAGCTACCGTGTGCCCCAGAGAAAAGGTCTCCAACTCCGTGCCCTGCGGAGCTGGTCTTACAGCACCTGCAGCCTAGATCTAGGGGAAGGCTTTCCACCTGCAGCCCTCGGCACATAGATGGTTTGCATTGCCTGGTTTGAGATGGAAGGGCTGCTGTCACATATCACGCCTTGAAGGGCTGGAATGGAGAGAAAGAGGGTCAAGTTCAGAGGCTGGGACTACAAGGCCCCCAGAAACCCATCCGTTTCCCCATACGAGCCTTGGGAGAAGTGCTCCTGTGCTTCATGGACCATCATGTCTGACTCGTGAGTCTACCGGAAGGTTTGAGACTCTTCCAGAGCAACATCAGTGAGAATGCGGCTACTTCCTAAAAGGAGGCCCCAGAGGGGTAGGTGCTGCCAAATCAATTAACAACCCTGCACAGTAACGGTGATCCCTTTGGTGAGATTTTTAGGCCAAGCTACATGTCTGTCACCTAACCTTGGGGATCTGACTACAGTCCCAGGGAGATGGAGAGATTGGGGCCAGAGAGAACTTTGCCTCAGAGTAAGAGCTCGTGGGGAACAAAAAATCCCAGTCAGTACCAAACTCTCGTGCTGCTCTCTTGGAGCCGTGTCTGTGAGGCCACGAGAGATTTCATTTAACCCGTGGCCATGGGCACAGCACAGGCACACCGTGGCACATCGTGCCTCTGCTGGAAGACTGGAACAGCTCATGGGAAGCTGCCTTCCCACAGTGACCAACCCTTCTGATACCCCAGCTCCAGAGAGACAGAGGGGTCTGGCAAGCCTGCCTATAAATCACCTGGACTTGGTTCTGATTACTAAGTTGGAAAGATGCATCAATTCAAACACATCTGTTAAAAAAGGACTCTGGGAAATAGTACAAAGGAAAATCAGAAGGAGCATTGGGACCTTTCCTAGAGCTGGCAGAAACCCTTCTGCAGCAACAAAGGATAGGAACTCATAGGAAAATGTTGGTTAGCTCAGCCAGTCCCATGTATAGATCCCTTCCAAACACAGAGAGCACAGTGGTGCTCGCAAACCAGAATTTCCCCTGCTAAACAGATGGGGAAGGGGAGAGAGAGGATGCACCTGCCATCCCCAGAACAAGCTTTGCCCCAGAATACAGTACAAAGGCATCATTCCTCCAAAATCTAAGCAGATCTCAAAGTACCACAACACACAATCACATCCATATCAGGTCAAATGGAAGCAAAAGTATCAGAAAATGACAAGGAAGCACTTTTACCTATGGTAACGCCTAATTTTGAACAGGTTTAAGGAAACAATGAAAATGAGAAGTGTTATATAGTGCCTGCTAGTTAATACGTGAGTTAGCACCGGGGCACTGTAGGGAACACTTCAACGACTTTCTGAAAGCAACCGTCTTGCCATGTTGGCACCTGGGATCTCTCTGACACCCTCCTGTAGGAGGTCACTAGGATGCAGCCTGGGCCTTTGGAGCTGCATAGTTTAGCTTTAGGAGACTGTCTTGCTCTTCGAGCCAGCTAACATCTGAATAGTCCTTCGTGGACCTGCTTGCAGGCCTACCCTGTGGGCATATTATATCACCAGCCATGTTTGGAAAGTCTTTGGACCTATCGAAAGGGTAGACAGACATACTGCTTTGGGCAGATGGTATCTAAATCCCATCATATGTGAAAAATCATGGCCACAAAAGGTTGCGTACCTGGCTGTCCACTCAGCTCTGGACTGGTTACAATGGATTGCTCATTCCAGATGTTCTGAAGTGCCTGTATATTAGAAGAGACTTCATACTTCATCTAAGTTGGTTTTTTAGTTATTTAAAGCAAATTGAAAGGTGTCTCAGCTGTTCCCTAGGCACACACTAGCTAACTTCATGCCTGCTGTCAGGTGTCCCAAGTCAGGATGTAGCACCGCTCCACAGCTCTCCTCTTGTCCGCCACAGGAGCTCAGTCCAGCTCTGGCACCGAGCCATAGCCAGCGAAGAGGCTACAGGACGGGCATGAGCAAACACCATCACCCCCTCCTCCTTCATCTCTAATGCACAAACTGTCAGAAAGCGTTCTGCTTTATGGCCCATGGCTCCAGCCCCCATATGTAATGCATAGTGCATGTAGGTGGTGTGGGCAAACACCAAGCTGAGCTTTTATAGAAATATTTACCTTGCTTTCCGCTGCCCTGGGGCCCTGGGAGACATCTGGGAACCAGTGCTTTCAGTCTCATCTGCAGGCAGCATCAGATGTTACCTCTCCCAGTGGCTCGAGCCAGGAGCCTTGTTTGCTGCAGACTGCAACCCCCAGACCCCTGCCCTGGCTGGCATTTGCTGCAGGAGAAAGATGCAGAGTTAAAAAACAGGTCTCCTTTGATCTCCTCCTCCCCCACGTGCATGCCATTGAAAACACTAAATCTGCTTCCTTCCCTGCTGCAACCCAGCTGAGCATGATCAGAGTCCTGACGCTCTCACCAGTGAGAGCTGCAGCGGGTGTGAGGACAGAGCATGAATTATGGATGCGCTGGCTTCCATGGACAGAGGAGAGCAGAGGGCACCTGCTGCTGGGCACGATGATGGGTTTTGCTCCACAGACCTCATAGAAACACAGCATCAGACAAACACCATAGCTGAGTAAAGCACAGCACCCTGGCCACAAAGCCGGGAGGGCTACAGTCCTCCCTCCCTAGGTCGGTTTGGCTGTTGGGAAGCTTTTGGGGCTGTGGAGACAAGAGGCAAGTAAGTGTAGAAACCAGTCAGGGTATTTGGTGATGGTGTGATTGCCCACACATCCAGGACCTGGCTCCCAGTCAGATTGTTCGCAGAGCCTGGGATTCAATGGACATTTGGCATTCAGCGATCTGCAGCCACAAGGATGCTCCCGTGCCTGTGCCACAGTGCATCACGCTGCCCATAGACAACTCCTTGGGAAGAAAAAGGGAGAAAAAGCAGAGCAGTGCACAGAAACCATGCAACATCCAGTTCTCCAAGTATGTCTCCATCAAACCTGAGAAATGTTTCAATATTGCCTTACATTATGTGTCAGGTGGGGTGGAAATGGTCTAAACTTTAACATTCAGAAGAACAGACATGCTTTTTGTAATTCCCAGACTGAAAAAAAACAATTCAGTGGAAAAGTATCAGCCAGTTTCTGTTAAAAGACACATTATATTACATAGACATTTTATAAATATATGTATTTAATATTTCTATATAATGATATTTTTTTATAGATATACAAGGCAGCACAACCAATCTCATAGAAACCTTTTCACTTTTACCCCGAACCTAAGCAAAGGTTACATTTCCAATTCCTGCAAGAAAAGAAAGCTTTCCTGGCCTGGCCCAGGAAGCTTACGGTTTTGCAGAGTGTAGATCTCTCTTTAAATCAGAAGGTCATGCAGCAAAAGCTCTCACAGGTGACCACAGACTCACATTTCTCAATCTAATTTTTCAGTTCATTTCAAACTTGCTTTATTTTTTCCTTAAGAGAAAAAAAAAAAGACTGCTCAAATTTTATTTTGCATAAAGACCACACCTTTCAGTTTTGAGCAACCGACTGCCCTTCTGGAGACTTTCCCCTGGTCCATTTAAACCCAACTGACCTCCTGGTCTCTAGTTATCCCACCTGGTTCTTTCTAAATATTGACAGATTATTTGCTTTTCCCCCATTCCTTTTAAAGCATCAGATACTCCAATTGCCAGATTAGACACTCAGCCGATTCTTTTAATACCCCTGGGGACCAGCTCTCCAAACCTACTGATATTAAACATTCACTACGTGAACTGCCTTTAACCTTGAGGCAAAGATGCTCCTGTGATAAAGGGATGATGCTCACGAACTAGAGAGACAGTGGCTGTGTCTGCCATGGCCCAGCCTCTCCACAACTTTGGGAATTGCCCCTTGGATTCTTGTGGGGCTGCAGGCACATCCGTGATAGGAGCTGGAAAACGGGTGGTATGTGCCTGGCATCCCAAAGGCTGCAAGTGCTACTGGGCTGGGGCGGCTGCACTCCCTTCAGCTTTTCCATGCCATGTGTCCAGTACGTGACAGTCTCCACCATCAGACAAACCAACAATACTGAACAGAGAGCAGTCATACCCAGAGCTTCTCTGGGGCCAAGCATCATCCAGCAGCAGCATGGATCCTCCTGAGCAGAGGGCTTCTTACAGGCAAAGCTAGCAGGAGAGAGAGCTTAGCGGCCAAGTCAGCCTGCACCCCACCCTCCCGTGGAAGCCCAGCTGCCCCCTTCTCCAGCCCTGTAAACCTCTGCTGTTCACCAAAGGCAGCGGAGAAAGGTCTCCAGGTTGGTCTCTCTCCACTACATGACCTGAGTGCACTCACAGGAGCAAGGAACAGCAGGTACAAGCTGAAAAAGCTACTTTGTAGGAGCTTGTAGGGGCTCTGTCTTCCTCTGGTCGGGGAGACACACACAAGAAGGGTTTTTTTAACCATTGCAACTGCATAGCTTGCATCTGCCTCCATCATGCAGGAGTGAGCCCCGCCTGCCTCCCTTGCAGACGGCTGCTCTTTTGGGTCACCAGCAGCAGGATCCAGGCTCCAAAACCACAACCAGCCAAACCCTGATATCTTGAGATGAGGAAGAGATGCAAAGCCAGCAAGGGAGATGTCAGGGGCTGAGGTCTGAAACCATTTATTGAAACGAAAAGGATATAAAGTTCATATGAAACCAAAGCTGGGTACACAGGAAGAAGGATGATGCTGTGACAGGTTTCTTTAAAGGTCGCTGTATTTCTGATCTTCTGAGCAGCCTTTTTGCCCCATCAATAGCATACTACTTTGGGAAGGCAAATGGAATTTCTCCCTCCAGGTAAAAATACATATGTACAAGCTGTATGCATTTTCTGTGGGAAAATACTACTCTAGCTGTACTTAAAATAAAGTATTATTTTAACTATTTACTTTGTTGTACTGAAAACATTTTACGCCGAGCAAATCTTCAATCATTTTCTTACGTTAGGCAGTTCCACTACTTATCCGCAACCTTTTTAAGCCATACCCTGCATCTGTGCCTATATGCTAACCTGCTCCTGCTGTTTGAGAATGACCCCCACTGCCTGTTCAGGTACTTCTGACCTCATCATCCAGGAGCAAAAAAGAAAAGGATAACTCTTCATGTTGGACAACTCTCTGCACGGGCAACCCTACACAGGGAGGGTTACGGATTCCCCATATAGAGTTGTCCCCACTGAGAATTGGCTGTGTTTGCCATGTAGAGTTGTCCCACAAAGAGTTGTCCTAGACCCAAGAAAAACTGCTTCTCAGACAGGCTGGGGATGTCATAAACAGTTCAACAAACTCCAGGGTGTTTGCTACAGGAGGCCTAGTCTGGATCCTAACACATGGGAATACCTGGGACACAGGGAAACCTGGTGGTGAAAAAGGACCAGCGCAACATGAGAACACAAGTCAGGATTCACTTTCTTTTTAAAACAGGCAGTATCTGTACAACATGGTCAAAGCCACAGCTGCCTTGCTGGGATGGCAGGAAATGTGACACCAGAGGTGGAAACCTTTCCTGTTTCATTTTGGTTTGGACACACAAGTCTTGCATCTGCTTGGGATCACGCATGTAATTGCAAAGCTTTGGTGAAGCTGGAGGATGTTAGCCATCAGAAACCTGCCTGTCTGCTTTCCACAGGCACTGCCAGGGACTACCAAATCGTCAGAGCCAAGCGGCCACCATGGAAGCAGCCTAGGTATCCAAAAGCCTGGCAAAACATACCAAAAAAATGCATCCTGTTAACAGGAGAACTGCGAAGACTGGTGCGATGGAGAGCTCCGTCACGGGCATCTTCGCAAAGGGCAAGACTTGTCTGGCTGCCAATAGAGAGCAATCTTTTTTTAACTTCCAGAGCCATAGTTACTCTCCAAATGCCATTTAAAAGACAGCAGTAACCACAAAATACCGAAGCATTTCAAAGCTGACTCTCAGTAAGATATGCAGGCAGGATGGGCAGACACCTCACAAGGGAAACAAGAGCAAGACTGTTGGGTGGGTACGATGCGAGATGGCAAGTGACAAACATGCCTTGAGATCCTCTAGCCGACCCAGAGCCACACAGCTCTTGGATAGCATGACATAAAGATGAAGCTGCAGCTGCTGGCTGACCTGCATCCTAGCACTGCTCAGTCCTGTGCCCTGGGGAAACCTGCCCTCTGGCCCAGACCAAGGGTGCCTCCACAGGACCAGCACATGGAACCTCAGCAGGGGCAGGAGGGTGGGGAAAGTTGATAAAAAATAACTAAATACCAAAACAACCAAGAAAATCCAGCCCAACCACAGCAACCAAGATCAAGAGCATGGCAGGAGGAGGGCGTGTTCTTTGCAGCTTGAAGGCAACTCCTTTCCTGGGGAATAGTCCTGCTTTGTCCAGTCTAGTCTTTCTCTCCTAGAGACAGAAGTCACTGCTGGAGGTATGAGGGGGATCTGGCAATGCCTCTGCCTGGGAGCGTGGCTGGCAGGGGGAAGCCGGGCATCCCCCCAGCACCAGGCAGTCTCCAGTGCTGGGCAAAAAATAGCTGCTTTCAGGCTAGGAGAAGAGAGAGAAAACAGATTCTTGAAGCATTTTGCAGCATTTTACTAGTACTGAGTGGGCTGGTGCCCACAGGAGGCTGACAGGAGGGGGAGCAGGCCTGCCCCAGGGGCACAGGGGCTTAGCAGCAACCCCATACACGTCCCCATCCCTTCCTCCAGGCCCTGTCTCACAAATGACAACCCATCACATCATTTACAAGAGGATGAAAACACGTAGAGGGCAAGTGCATCCAAACTCCTCAGCGGGCACTAATTTTCACCTCCTGCCCTGCTAACAGAGCTTTGCAGAGCCTGACCAGCTATCGCAGCCCTACAGCTCACTCATGAAGCTTCTCTGTAAATCATGGGCACCTGGACTGCACCTGAAAGCCAGCACCTGTGTCCTGTACTTTACTATGCTCTTCCTGGCAAGCCATAAACTTGCCAGCTACATGAGCTGGCCACCGAGCTCTAGAGACGTGTCAAGACTGTTCTTCACTGGTCATACAAGCTCCTAAATCCCTAGGCTGGACCAGAGTCAAGCTTGCTTCAAATGGAGCTGGAAGATGCCTGGTGTACCAAGTTGGAAAAGATGCAGAATGGAAGGACCTGAGGTGCAAGGTATGGCCTTCAGGAAGAAGTAGAAGATGCTTTAACAACATATGATGCCCCCTGAGGTTAACACAGAGATCCCTATGAGACAGCAGCACACCCTTCCAGTAGCATTCTTTCATAGGTTAAATAGTCCTGTCTGTTTAGTGGGAATCAGAAAGCAAGAGTAGAAGGTGATTATAGTGACTTCATAGGAAAACTTTGCTTTAGTAAATAACAATGAGCTGTTTCTTAATGGCATGCATTTCAAATGAGACATGACAAAGTCTCTTCTAATGGATCTGTGACTGTGTTGGGTCTTGAATGTGTACTCTGTGTATCCATGCTGTTCCTCTTTTTTCTCCCTCCTGCACACGTTTAAATATGTACAAATGCTGAACCCATCTTAGTGTCTATTTGCTTTGTAAAGTACAGCTGCTGTATTCCACCTGAATGTGGCTACATTTCAGTGAAGATTAGACCTGGTCATTTGGAATTAAATCAACTGGAATGAGAGAAACTCAAGTACGAAAATAGGAATTCCTCTCAAATTCACTTTCCTTAAATATTATTTCCTGACTTGACTTGACTTGTTAATATTTAATGCAGAAAGCTGCTTTTGGGTTTGGGTTGTTGTTAACCTTTTCAATAGTCTAAAATTTCCAGGGTGTTGTATTTGGTTAAACTAGTTCAGTTTCTATGTAGAAATACAGGCGGTGTTGACATTACAGTCAAACAAGGTTGCAAGGTCTGCTCCCAGTTCACGTGCACGCCCAGGCTGTCCTGAGCAGGACTGCATCTTGCTTCCACCGCCTCCTCTGCTGGACATCGCCGAAGGGGTAGACGGGCTTGTGCAGGATGTCCTGAAAGGAGAGTGCAGAGAAGCTGGCAGAGCAGGAGTGGCCTATGTGAGTGCTGCCATGTGGTAAGAAGCATTTATTGCTGGTGCACCTGGAGTCTGCCATCAAGCTGCAATTTGCCATAGCAGCACCCCGAGTGGAGGTCGTAAACTAAGCAAAGTGAGGCATATGGTGGAGAGAGTCTTACAGATACAGCTGAGGGAAAAGAGGACCTTTCTTCAGTTGTCTGCCACCTCTCTGCTGCACAGCAGCTAGACTAAGGAAAAGCTGACTGCAAACCTCTGTGAACCTTGTCTGGTGTGACACTTGAGCACCTTATGTAGCAGAGTTCTTTCTGTCTTAAGTTTGTATGTGTCTTCAGGGCGTGTGTAAACTGCTTTCAGTGCAGTCGCAGAGACTTAGGAGGAGCCTAAAGGTACATGAAAGAAATGCATGTGCAGCAGTCAAGCTAACTGAATGATGCAGAACTATTTTTGCAAGTCTGAAAATACCAGAGGACATGCAATAAAAGGATTTTCATTGATAAATTGATGTTTTTGTTTTTATAAAACTGCTGGTTGCCACCAATTTTGAATTGTTTGATTGTAGAAAAACATACAAACACCTCGTGGTAAAGGCTTTGTTATATATTCTCTCCTTGTTGGTGAATTTGCCTTTTGAAATGTTCTTTAAAAATAAAGCAAGAAAGAGGCATACTTTTCTTACTGCAATAGCTGTTGCAAAAATATTTTCAGCACGGGCTTAAGATCTTGAAGAAGCTTTGTACTGGATCATTATAAGAAGCTGTGTGCCCGGAGTAAACATGCTGAAAACAGGGGAAAGAAAACTGCTTGAACTTTTGCCTGGGGAGCACAGGATGAGGTGTGACACAGCTGAGAAGGGATGAGATGGAAGGGGAGCAATCCTGCTTCTCTCCTATGATCTGCCAGCCACTGGGGCAAGTGTATCTTGCTAAGCGGAGTGCTGCTCCATTTTAACTGCGTTGGGTTTTTTTTTCAAATGAGGCAGAAGGCTGTTCTGTATGGACACTGCCTAGGTACAGCTGGCAGGTCTTGTCTCACTCTGTGCCTGTTCTGTTGGACCTGTGAGTTTGCGGCCATGTGCAGAAATACAGGCTGAGCCTGCAGCATCTCCTTGACCTGTGTTTTTTTTTTCGCTATCATGTCAAATTTCCAGGATTTTTTTCCTCCGGAGCACTCTAAAGAATACAGCTGTAATTTACAAGATTGGTTACACGAATTTTGCTTAAGGATTTCATTTTTCATATTCTTGTTTAAAGCAAAAGCATTTAACAATTCTCTTCTGTACATTAAAGGTGTCTTTTAGATGTATCTTCCAGAACTAGAGGCCTGAATGATCTTCTATTTCTATATAAAATCGTCTTTTGGCCACATTAAAATACACCTCTAAAGTAACAGAGATTAAATCACTATTCTGCATCTTTGATAAGGATTGTTTGGTACATCGCACACAGCATACACATTTACTTTAGGCCATCTCAGCTGAAGATCTTACTCTATAAATCCTATCTGCAGCTTTGTAAAGAGCTGAATGGATAACAAAGATCAGAACAATTGCCCCGCTAGCGGGCAGACATCATACATATCTGACTCTACAGAATTTTAGTGATTCTTAGAACATCTTACTAAGCATATTTCTACAAAAGTAAACATCAGATGTGATCACCTTGCTGTTTCCATGACACTGAGTCAAAAGCAAATCTAAAAGCTTGGGCTTGCATTTTTGAGTAGGGCTGACATAAATGCCTGTCATCAGGGAAATTCTGGTGTCAGGAGAGAGATGCCTGTATTTCAGGACTCTAGTGAACGGTTCTTGTTCACTGATCTGGTCAAATATGTCCCAAGAACAAACAGGAAGACTGTCTTGTGTGCTGTCACAAGGGTACCTGCAAGCTATATATTTTCACTCAAATCCAAGCAGAAAGAATAAGCCACTAATAAGAGCTGAAGGAATAAGCTACTAATGTTATCAACAGAACTCTCTATCCCCCCTACACTCAATGACTGCTGCTCAGATAAGAATTAATCTTCATAAAATAAAAATTCCTCCATTAAAATGGGTCACATATTTGCAAATATTCATAGGGACTAGACTGTGCCTACAATTCCCTTTTGTGACCGCTCGTTCCACCATGATCCAGTTTGCAGCCCTTGCTCTCCTGGACACTGCTTGCTGATCTCGCTCTCTTTTAGCCGTCTTGCTTCTTCCAAGATCTGATTTCTTGCTCCTGCTCTCCGTTCCACCACTTCCTGATCTCTGTGTCTTTTTAGATCTCTTCCGTCTTCCAAGATCTGGTTTCTTGTGCTGGTTCTCTGGTGCAGCACTTGCTGATCTTTTTCTCTTTGTAGCCCTCTTGCATCTTCCAAGATCTGGCTTGCAGCCCTGGTTCTCCAGAACATCACTTGCTGATCTGTCTCTCTTTTTAGTACTCTTGCCTCTTCCAAGATCCGATTTGTTGTGTTGGGTCTCTAGTTCACCACTTGCTGATCTCTTTCTCTTTTTATACCCATTGCAGCCTTACAGATCCATTTTACACTGCCTGGTGATCCCCTCTTTCTCTTTTCAGCCCTGTTACATCTTCCAAGATTTGGACTTTCTTTTTGATCCATGTCAGGATAATTAGTTTGCTTGGAATGCCACATCTATAACCAAGATACACCCAATGGTTTGAATTCGAAGGGACCTCAAAGCCCATCCAGTTCCAACTCCCCTGCCCTGGGCAGGGACACCTCCCACCAGCCCAGGCTGCCCAAGCCCCGTCCAACCTGGCCTTGAGCACCTCCAGGGATGGGGCAGCCACAGCTTCCCTGGGCCAGGGCCTCACCACCCTCATAGGGAAGAATTTCTTCCTAATGTCTAATCTAAATCTTTCCTATGCCAATTTAAACCATTCCCCCTCTTGCTATCACTTTGTGCCTTTCTAAACAGCCCCTCCCCTGCTTTCTTATAGGCCCCCTTCAAGTACTCTGAGGCCACTATAATGTCTCCCCTGAGCCTTCTCTTCTCCAGGCTGAATGAGCCCAGCTCTCTCTGCCTGTCCTCATAGCAGAGGTTCTCCAGCCCTCACATCATCTTTGTAGCCTCCTCTGGACCCGTCCTAACAGTTCCATATCCTTATTTTGGGGATTCCAGAACAGGGCACGGTACTCCAGGTGGGGTCTCATGAGAGTGGAATAGAGGGGCAGAATCCCCTCCCTTGACCTGCTGGCTACACTTCTGTTGATGCAGCCCAGGACACGGTTTGTCTCCTGGGCTGTGAGCACACACTGCCTGATCATGTCGAGCTTCTCATCAGTCAGCACCGCCAAGTCTTTCTCCGCAGGGCTGCTCTCAATCACATCATCCCCCAGCCTGCACTGAAAGCACAGACTGTCCCGATCCAGGTGTAGGACCTGGCTCTTGGCCTTGTTGAGCCTCGTGAGGTTTATGAAGTCCCACTTCTCCAGCTTGTCCAAATCATTTGGGATGACAGCCCATCCTTCTGGTGGGACAACTGCACCATGCAGCTTGGTGTCATCTGTCAAACTTGCTGAAGGTGCCCTCGGTCTCACTATCTCTTATCACTGATGATGATATTAAACAGCAACAGTCCCACTTGTCATGGATCACGATGTCATGGATCAAGCTGTTGACCACTACTTACTGGATGTGACCATCCAACCTATTCCTTATCCCCTAAACAGTCCACCCATCAAATCCATAGCTCTCCAACTTAGAAAGAAGGATGCTGGAGGGGACGTTGGGATTGTTGGGATGTCAGTGTCCCCTCAGGCAGGAGAGTGCATTACCCAGACTCAGAATTGGTGTGTGATGCACTCAAGGAACATCCTGGATCACGCCCAGCTCGCTGTGCTACACAGCTTGCCTGTAGTGCATGCCAACCCTTAGGTTTCCCAGGCTGCCTCACTCTCTCCTTCTCCCCTAAAAGACCCATTGGTGGCTGTTTCTCAGGGACAGCTCCTTCCCAGCTCAGCCCCAGAAGCCTCCTTCGCACCACCCTCCACCTGCAGCTCTGCCCCTGCCTGTGCCCTGCATGGAGTTGCTGGGATCCACTGCAGCGGTGTGGCCGGTGCTCACATGCCTTTGTTTTTAACCTGCACCTTGCCATTGTCAGTCCATGTACAAGCTCATAAGAACACTCCCTGTGATATGTGCTTCGAGATTTCATTGTTTATTAAGTGAACAATATGCATTTTCCTTTACTTGTCGAAGTCATCACAGGGTTCATGCCTGACCCTCTTGAAGAAGAGTTTAAGACATTTTAAAGGATATTCTTTCACTTTGTGTGTTTCTAGGGCTAACAGATTGATGCTTCTGGTGGCCTCTGTATTTTACAGATCTTTATTTCGAATTCCTTATTTTTAAACTTAAAGTACTATTTCTTATATGAAAATTGTCTATCAAGGGGTGAGAGCTTTTTTCTCAAAGCTTGAAAGAAAAACAAAATAAAACTTTTTGTCACCAGAAGATGGTGCTGTGCAGTGTGATTTGAAAAATACGTATCAGAACAGCCACTGATTATAATTGTTTTCCTGTTTTGGGAGCCTGATATCTGAGGTGCATTTCGGCAAGTCTTTATTTGGTTTAGAAGCTGATTAATCTAGGCAGGATTTCTAACCTTTACAGCAGAGCTAGTGGTCAGTTCCACAGTCTGTCTTTGAAACTGGAATTCTTCCAGAAATTCCTGCCTGTGCCCCTAGGAGTTTAAAAATGTGAGCGGTGTAGAACCATAGAATCATAGAATCACTGGGTTGGAAAGGACCCACTGGATCATCGAGTCCAGCCATTCCTATCAATCACTAAACCATGCCCCTCAGCGCCTCATCCACCCGTCCTTTAAACATCTCCAGGGAACGTGGCAATGGAGTGTCTGAGGCTGGAAGTTGTCTCTGGAGATGGTCTAGCCCTCCCCACCAGCTCAAACCAGGGTCAGCTAGGGCAGGTTGCTTAGGGCCGCATCTACCTGGACATTTTAACATCCTGTTCACGTTTTCCATCACTCTCACAGGGAGAAAGGTGTTGAACACTTTCCTGTATTTCAGCTTGAGCATTTGTTTCATGTCCTGTCACTGGACACCACTGAGAAGAGTCCAGCTCTGCTTCTTTATTCCTCTCATCCGTTATCAGAGTTTATGCACACTGATAACACCCCCTGAGCTTTCTCTTCTCTAGGCTAAACAGTCCCAGCTTTCAACTGCTCCTCATATAACAGATGCTCCTGTCTCTAAATTGTGTTGGCTGCTGTTCATTGGACTTGCTCCAGCATGGCCGTGTTTCTCTTGTAGTGGAAAGTGCAGAACTGGACATGACACTGCAGCTCTGGGGGTGCCATCTCTGAGGAGAGGGGAAGCACCACCTCCCCTGACCTGATGGTGAAGCCTTTTCTAACGCAGCCTTGGTCTTCTTTGCCAGAAGGGCATGTTGTGTCCTGTATATTTACTGTTTATTTTGCAAATTTATCACTTTCCTGTGGTGTACATCATCCAGGAAAACTCCAGGTTTAATCTGTTCACTCAGCCATGAGGAATAACAGGCTCCAAGTACTCATTTTGAAGAGCCACAAAATAAGTCAGGTATGAGAACTTAACAATACTTTCTGATGAAAATTCAGGCTGTTTTTGATGAAAAAAAATAGTAGAAATGGATGCCTGAATTAAGCTCCTGAAGTTAGGCATATAAACCAGTAGTCTGATTCTCTGAATGAAATCTGAGTTATTTAACATTTTCCCTGTATGTGTTACAAATCTATGATGGTCCACATCTATCACATACTCAGAAACATACCTAGCTTGACTGTCCGGGGGAGCAGTAGTAAAGGTAAGTGGTAAAGATATCAAGCAATGTTTGCAGGTGTGGGACCTTAATTCACCCTTGCTTGTGCACAGACCATGGTGTGGCATTGCCTGCAGGAAGGTGGAACTGCACTGCAGTTCCTGGGACTCTATCATAGAATCACCAGGTTGGAAAAGACCCACCGGATCATCAAGTCCAACCATTCGTATCAGACACTAAACCATGTCCCTCAGCACCTCATCCACCTGTCTCTTAAACATCTCCAGGGATGGTGACTCAACCCCCTCCCTGGGCAGCCTCTGCCAGTGCCCAATGACCCTTTCTGTGAAAAATTTTTTTCCTATGTTCAGCCTAAACCTCCCCTGGCAGAGCTTGAGGCCATTCCCTCTTGTCCTGTCCCCTGTCACTTGGGAGAGGAGGCCAGCAATGGAAGGAAGTTTTGTATTGTTTAGGAAAATAGTGTCGAATTCCTAAATACCTTGTGAGGCACCTGCATTTGTTGGGAGTGCAATTTGTTGTGCCTAGGGCCAGCTTGAAATATTCAGGTGTTCACTTTGGCATTTTCTCAAGCAAATCCTTGTTCTCCTTCTGGTTTGAGTTTTTGGGACATAGCTGTGGAATGTTTTCTAGATTTTAATCTGTAAATGTGCCTTAAGGCTAAAATCTAACTGGAAACTTTCACAATGCCTCTCCTAATAAAGGCAAATTATTGAGGAAAATAAATCTCTAGCTCCCTCCATACAACTGTTTATTTCAGTTCATGCAGGAAGATTTTCTTAATACAATTTGAGCAGTTCTGGTCCATGCTGACACTAAAACTTTCTATTAGAAGGGCTATTGAAGCCTTGTCACTTCTGTTCACCATTAGGTACTGTGTTAGTAGGTAAGACCTGCTAAATGTATAAGCATAAGAAAAAACGCAAGTGGTCTGCTTTTCTCATATGAAGTGGGTATTTTTTTAAAAATTGCCTATAAGACTATAGAAACAATATAATGCCTGTGCTCTGAAAATCTAGTTGCTTGGACTTTGATTGCTAAGGTTTGCTTGTACAAGCAGAGCTCCGTTATGATTAGTGTTATCTGATGAAGCAGTAAGGATCCATCTAAGAGAGAGAATGAAAGGAGAATGAAGGTTTCTATTTTAGTAATTATTTTTTTATAAATGTGATTAATTACTCCCAATAGCATTAAAAAAAAATCTATGGTTTTATCCTCTTCTTGCCTATATTTGCTCTTCTGAATTCTCCAGATGAGATATTACCTTGTCCAGGAGTGTTTACAGACATTACTAACATTCTAGTGATGGTTATTTATGGTAACCAAAGGTGATGCTGGTACTTCTGTCCAGAAATCCTTATGCAGTGTGTTCACGATGCAACTGTTACCTTACATATTAGCTTTAATTATCTATTGGTATGCAGGCTGTCATCTTCATCTCAAATGCCACATGATCTTTATGGGAGAATGTTAAAATTAGTCCATATCTTAGCCAGATGCACAAAATTACTACAATAACTGGTAATTTTAGGGCTCTCTTTTCTTATAGAAAATAATAGCATATGTAATACGTTGTTCACACTTAAAAAGAAAGCACTGACATGTTCCTGTTTCCAAAACGGTACAAGAAATATTCCATGGCATTTTGCACATTCTGGTGGTACAGTGGTTGCTCTGAGTTTGCTTCTAATCTTTGTCACGTGGCTATTGCAATATGCAAGCAGATTCAATAATCTTGAGTGAACCGATTCTTACAAGTATCACCCAATATAGTCAAGAAATATTACATTATAAGCTTTCACATTTGTCCTGTTCTCTATGATGCCTCATTCCTGCATTTTTTTTCTTATTCTTTACATGTTTTTATTTGCTACTCCCTCTATCACTGTAAAAGGGAAGACCTGTTTTTTTTACATTCTCTGTTCTTGCCACATCTTGTTCTTGCCCTCACTGTTTTCATAGTCTTGAACAAGCCATGAGCCAGGCACTGAGTTGCTGGCTTGTCCTGCGTGCCTATCTGCAGTTTCTAAGTAGCAAGGGTACCACTGCAAAACTAATCTTTATTACGATCAAAGCACCTTTTCTGGAATTGGCTGCATTTCGTTGTTTTTCTATCTCATATATGAATTCTGTGCTTTCCTTCAAAGTGTATGCAGACAGCGCAGGATATCATATCATATCATTCTGGCTGTGTTTTCTCAGACCAAGAAAATATGCTGTAGCTTGTTTTAATCATACTGTTTAAATGAAAGCATCTTGATAGACGCTTTACTGAAATTGTAGGTGAAGAACAACTGTCTGGTGATGAAACAATAACATCTTTAGACAAGCAAAGTATCTAATATATAGGAATTTCTATCTCTTCATATGCACAATTGTAATATTTCATGGTACTTCAGAAATCTTCAGAAAAACATACTTCCTGCTCAACTAATGTGCTGTGTGTATATTTACATATTTGCACATCTGCATATTATATTCTACATTTGAATTTCCTTTTAAACATTTTTCCAGCTGCATACGCATTCAAATTGCTAGTTTGCAAGTGATATGCAGCTGTGGATTTCAGTACTAAGAGAATGTGCCAGGCCTGGCTCATCACCCTTTTGGGTATAGTAACACTTAAAGGGCTGAGTTATCTGTCTCTGGTGAAGTGCATGTGGATAAATTCCCAGAGGCTACAGAGTGATGAATGGTTAGAACTTGACTTGTAGTTTTATTAGCTTATTAATGGCAACAGTTCAAATGAAATTACAGCTATTATGCTCCATTATAAGTACTAAACAATTTACTTCTGCTGAAATTCCTACTGACAACTCTGCCTGCCAACATCCATCTTTTGTGGGTGTGTGGATATTCAGGAGAGCATGGGGGAGAATAAATTACTCTCTTGGCAATTTTCTGAGTTGTATGAAAGCGAGAAAAAAGCTTTTCAGCATGAAAAATCCATGTTCTTTTTCTGTCAGCTGTGCGGAGAAGCTACTGAAATAACAGGATATGTGATCTCATTGCTGAAAAAAATAGGATATATAAAGAATTAAGAACTACTGCTACTTTTAAAACATCGTTTTCCCCTATGCTGTTTTTCTGTGGAAATTTGTTTTGTTTAATCATGCAGCCTGTCTCCCTGTCTGTTCTTTCCACTAGCCCTATCGGCCACTTTAAAACTAGGAATTGCAGAGCAAATAGTCTGGGCATACTGGGATATCTGCTGAATGAATACATGAGGATGACTTGAACTAATGTCCCTTACTGATAGAAAGACAGGGAGCATTCAGCTTTTTTACAGCACGTTGGAAAGCAATAGGCTGAAAATTCAGTATTTGCTGGCTCTGCATACTGGAGCCAGCATGTTCTGCCTCTGCCCTGGTCCGGTTCATAGGAGATCTGATGGGTAGGAAAGGCTGGAGTTAAATTAATAGAAAAGTTAAGAACAGAAGTCCTAAAAAAGCATTTGTAATTCTGCTGTTCATGGAACAGCCAGTTAAATTGCAAGCAAAGTTTGTATGCTTTGCAGTTTGTCTAAGTATACAAGAAAAAATTGTGGCTTAAAGTAGCAGTGTACGGTCGGGTATAAATCAATATAAACTGGGAAATCTAGTTGTAATTTAAAGGAATGCAGTGTGTCCAAGGACATGGAATAGAAGGGGATTTTTTTGCTTAAAAAAATGGACCAAAGGTCAGGCCCCTAACCATTTCTGCAGTCTGAAATTTGCCAGGCAGTGAAATCACGAGATTTTGGGTTGTGCATGCTTGTATCTCTATTTCTCTCATCCTTTTTTTCCTTAGAATATTCTGGCTTTGTGGATGGGTGCTGCACTGTATTTAATGAGACTAACTTCTTCCATCTCATTTATTAACTTTGGTTGTTACATGCACAAAAATAAAGTCACCATGGGCTTCTGGAATTTATAACGCATCCTCTGCTCTCAAACCAAAAAATGGTTTGAGTCACTGCTTGCATGGTACATTGCACAAATAGGAAGAAAACAGGCCCTCAGCTTAAAATTAGTAGTTTGGCAGAGAACAATATTTGCTTAAGTGAAGCACTGCAAAAGCTCAGAGCTCTGTGCTAGTTTGTTTGTTTGTGGAATGCTGATCTAAAAAAGTATTATTCAAGTGGGATACAGTTATGTGAAGTGAGAGACAGATTCAGCTGTGTGACTTCCAGGGGATATGGATTCTTCAGATTCCAGTAATGTTCTACAGTAATTAATTCACATTTGTGAATTTACAGTATCAGACTTCTGAAAGCAATTCTTCATTCTTCTTAATGCAAATAATCCTGTTGCAGTCATTGCATAACTTGGATAAGGAATATCCCTTCTATTTGCAAACAGACTTGGAAGATTTCAGCACGTGTAATATTAATACTGTAAATAAAGATGTCTCAGATTAAACCCTTGTAATTTAAAGTATTTCAGCACATGCTTCTGTTCAGCTTTATCAAAGGACGTGTCTTTAAACGGGTGAACTTTAAAAGTGCAGGCTGAAAGATATATATGCTTGTGTGATATGGAGAATTGAGGGGTTTGCTATTTGCTATGTTCCTGAAATCTTGATCTTCCACTGGGACAGAGATGTAATCCAGTAGAAGTGCTGAATACATCTCCAGATTATGCTTATAACAGTTTGTTTTAATTGAAGCAACTCCTGTTAGTATGTTGGGTAAGGCCATATCTTATTTTCTTTTGTTTCTCCACGCTTTTTAATCCTTATCCCAAAAGCAACTTCTGTCTGACTAGAAGAAATATGGGGTTTATTTCCTACTTCTCTGATGTGTCTGCCACTGGTTTTCCATTTGCAGAGCCTTGGTATTGCAAATACCAGCCTTTCTGTAGTGAACTCAAACTTACTAGTAATGTTTACTTATTTCTAGTCTGTCTTGGATGCCCTTGGCAGTGCCCATAGATTTGCAGACCTGACTAGAGATTTACTGAATAAATCAGGAGTTGGGAGTCCTTCCTGTGGTAATTTTGTAGGAAGTGTTAAGCATATGGTTTTTAATCAAAGTGGGTGCTGCTTAATGATGACATTAAAGTTGATGGAAGATGTTTACATGAATAGTGAGATTTGCACATGTACCAGCAGAAGGTAGCTTTTATCTAATTCATAGGTTTTTAATACTACCAGTGAGGTAAAAAGGTAGTCAACTACTAAAAAGACACTTCTGTATCAAGTGATATTCATCCACCAAGAATTTTACTTAGATAATGGAAAAAACTGTGTGAGAATGGTTATGTCTTAGTAGGATTGCTGGAGACTGATATTTTCTTTAAGTGAGAAGTTTGAAAGACTAGTTTTAAAGATATATAGGCATTACTGATTTAGATATTCAATAGGCTGATATTTTGCCACAGTCTTTACAGTATGAACACCAAAACTACTCTTCTATTCAAAAGGAGACAGAATTTTTGTATTTTTACATTGAAACAGACATTAGCAGTGTGGTGACAAACTGTTCTCAGATGCATACAATGTTTTAATTAGGTCAAATATTAAAATAGCAAAAAGCAAATCAGTGGAATTAAGGTTTTTCTTTGTGGAGAATGCTCTTATTGTGAAGGCAATATAAAACTTTTGCCCTTGCTATTAATTTCTTCCTGCTGAAGTACTTGAGATTTGCATATGTGTTTTTTGGTCATACCAACTCAAAGCTGCTTTTTCGATTTTTGTTTGACAGAGAAATCAGACTCAACATTTTTCCTTTAAAATGCATTGTTTGGATATTTGACATTCACAGACATGGGGTATTGATAATAAAGCAATATGCAAATGTCAAGAACCATCAAATATTAACATGCTAATAGTTGGTGTCTGAATGAAAGAAAGTGTTACTGAGTTTTGCTCGATACCAAAACCAACAGCATAAAATGTTAATTGTGCTTTGAAAAGCTTTTATTTCCCTCCAATCTTTTTTTAGAAAATTTCTTAGTATACTATAGGCTATCTTAAAATAAGCATGTTTCTAATAGTTGTAAGACCTTCTAAATCTCTTTAAAACCTCTTATGTGAAAGCATATTGGAGGAAAAAAAAAATCAAGCTATTGATGTGTTTTCCAAATGTGAAGTCATGTGGAATTCATTGTTTTCACTTAAGATGCTTCTTTCCCATTTTCTAGTGCTTCATAGATTCTGCATTCCCTCATTCTTGTGTTGGAATTATAATTCCTATTTTTGGGGCAACTAGGCCTTTCCTTCAAAGAAAAAGTCACTGAATTCATCATCCAAATATCCAAATCTAAGAGCAGTGTTTTGCAAAGCAGTAGCTTCCAATGAGTTAAAAGCACTTTACCAAAACCCAGCTATTATTACTAACATCTTTGAGAATCTTTAGTCCTCAGTCAAGAAAACTGAGGTAAACACTCTGGTGTCTGCTAAAGCTTAGACTTGGCTACTGAAACGCTGTTGAAGTGTCAGCGGAATGTGGTACCACTTTGTCACTGACATTTTGACATTTGATTCCTCTGACATGTTTGCTTAATTATGCTTATGCAGTTAAGTCTAAAAAGTTGTTTTCTGTGAAATAAAGACGATTAATTATGTCTTTTATCTTTTTTCTTTCTTCCTGTTTCTGTTGCCTATTTGTCTTTGGCTTTCCTTTTCCCTTTTTTCTGATGTAGCTAAGTGTCTGACTTTGTCCTAGAACTAGTCTGCTTCTTGGGCAGGCTGGCAAAGGAAATCTCTTTCAAAGAAAAGTTTTTTAAGGAAGCATTTCAATTTACTGGTACTTTAACCTGATGTATCAATTCTGTCTTCCGAATGATAAAGTGCAAGAGGTAGGAACTGCAACACTTTATTCCATGAATAAAGTGTACTAATTCAGGGCAGTCAGCAATGTTCACTCCCAGCCTAATGTGGAGTTGATTACTCTATAGAGTAACTCCCACAGAGTTCAGGGAGGCTTTTGAGTGTCCTCCCTTAAAGGACACATTTCCTTTTGTAAGATTGTTATTCAGACAATGAGAGCAAGTGATGAGGTCCACTGGTCTTCATAACTGAATAAAACAATTTACAGTTTGACTTCATAGTAAAATCTAAACAGATTATGATGACAGTCATTAAAAAGTACAGGAGTGAGCTTCTTAATGTTGTAAAAATCTCAGTCTAGAACAAAGTTAGAAGTCTTAGCTTCTGGTAGGAAGGTGAGGTGAGTATGTGGTCTAAGTTATGAGAACTGGCTATTAAGTCATTATGGAGAAGGAGAAGACTCTTCTATAGATTTCATAGGAGAGCAGGCAGGTAAATCCTGCCTGCTTTACAGGTAAATCTGCTTTGAATCAAAGATTCTTGTTCAAGGCTGGCATTTTTCATTATTTCTCAGCCAGCACCTCCTGAGAGGAAGACATTGAGAGAAGCTTCTCTAAGCATTAAAGTTATTTTTCCCATGGTCGTGTACAAATATGTGGAGAATTTTGTCTAAAACATTGCTGTTGGTTTTGATTTTCTTTTAAATTTCTATGCCAATCTGCTGATTCATAATTTCATCCTGGATACTTCATGAAAAGTACAGATATGCTTTCTCACAAATAGAGTAAAAGCCTGTGCTACCAGCCACACCACTTTGGAAAAACACAGAAGGTTCTTTTTTATATTAAAATGTTACCAGGAGCAAACTTTTGTCCCAAAGACACTTAAGTAACTGTCATGAAAACTTTAGAAAAAGGACAAACAAGTGAAATCAGTAGTGTTGCTCATTTTCAGATCTGAAGTACTCAATGAACATCTGTTAAACTGATGTGTTTTAACACTTCAGGTCTACTGTTTGCAATGGAACATGAAGGAATATCACTTTCTTTCATTCCATAGTGAACACCAGTAAACTTTTCATTAAACTGAATAACTACGGAAATGGTAAGCCCATTCATGCAGGCGGCATTCACAGAAGGAAATAAGAAGCTAGGCTGTTATCACTTTATCAGAGGACAAAAGTTCATAAAATAGGTTTCATGTTTAGGATTCCAAAATGTTATAAAAGAATGTAAGCAATGAATGATGGAATAGTACTTTTATGAGGTCCTGTTTGAAACTTGAGTTACAGCTTCACTCACAGACCTTATAAAAGTACTACTCTGTCGTTCATCGCTTGCATTCATTTATAACATTTCACTCACAGTGAAGCTGTATCAGTAAAGTTTAATTCTGCAGTGGATTCCATAGGTTAATTCTGGTTTATGTGACAGTTATTATATTTGCTTGTATTGTATGTAATATTTATCAGGATTTTCAGTCAGTCTCTTCCTGTCTCTGATTTTTCCAGGTGATCTACTTTCTGACTCTTGACCATTTACAATGTTTTGTTATTTTTGGGTGGACTATTGATAAGAATCCTTTATTCATTATTGCTGAATTTTAGTAAATAATAGACATGGGAAAAAAGTCAAATATTTGAAAGTTTTTATTTGGAATATTATTTAATCATCAAAGTAATGCATAAAAACACTCAAACTAGTCAGCTTTTGAACTTATTTGGAACCTAGCTATGCAGTAAAATGAAATTGGTAAGTATTGTGAAATGTGCCAATGAATTTTCAGAGCACCAGGGATTCTGACACTGCCACTACTGAGAACCTGATTCCATTGGTCTTAGGATTGTTCAGGATATGTACAACTTGTGAGCAAACGTGACCATGAAATAGAAACTCAGGCCACTTCATCAAATGTTGATGAAGTTGATGTTGATGTTGAGGCTCTGGAGCGAGTCCAGAGAAGAGCAACGAAGCTGGTGAAGGGGCTGGAGAACAGGCCTTATGAGGAGCGGCTGAGAGAGCTGGGGGTGTTTAGCCTGGAGAAGAGGAGGCTGAGGGGAGACCTCATTGCTCTCTACAACTACCTGAAAGGAGGTTGTGGAGAGGAGGGAGCTGGGCTCTTCTCCCAAGTGACAGGGGACAGGACAAGAGGGAATGGCCTCAAGCTCTGCCAGGGGAGGTTTAGCTGAACATTACGAAAAAATTTTTCATGCAAAGGGTCATTGGGCACTGGAACAAGCTGCCCAGGGCGGTGGTTGAGTCACCTTTCCCGGAGGTGTTTAAGGGACGGGTGGACGACGCACTGAGGGACATGGTTTAGTGTTTGATAAGAATGGTCAGACTCAATGATCCACTGGGTCTCTTCCTACCTGGTGATTCTATGATTCTATGAAATGCAAACCTTACAATGACACTGAATGTTAATGTGATGAAAATTTTCCACAATTCTTGTTTCTAGAATGGCTTTGGAGAAGGAGGCCTGTGCTCCTGCAGGGGGGTTGGAAACACCCACAGTCATTCTGCTCCAACACTTAATGCCAAAATTCACCTACTGGCTTTTGTGTTGTCTTCCAGGCTTTGCTTTGAATTTTAGGGGTTTGAGAACAAACACATTTTGGAAGGGGGGAAGAGGTGAGAGGAGAAGAAAAGAGAAGGGAGGAAAGAAAATTCTCCAGATGCAACTCACTTGAAACCACTATGTTTTGTTTACCTTCAAAAAAATAAGGGTATGCAGAGTCTTGCACCTATGGAAGAGGAGGCTGGCCAGCTGGAAAGCAGCTTTGAAAAAAAAGGCACAGTGGGTCCTGGTGGACACCAAGCTGGCTGTGAGCCAGTTGTGCACCATCATGGTAAAGGCCAGCAATACCTTCGGCTATGTTAGGAAATGTCTTGACAGCACGTTGGGGAGGTGGTCTTGTCTCTGCTTCTCAACACTGGGGATGCCATGCCTGGTGCTGTGTCCATTACATGGGACCTGGCCATAATGGAGCAAGTCCAATGAAATATGGCAACATGAATAAGAGACAGGAATATCTGACATACAAAGAAAAATTGAGAGAGAGAGAGCTAGGATGGTTTAGCCTGGGATAGTTTTTAGAGAAGAGAAACCTCGGGATGGTGGTGTTATCAATGTGTATGATTAAGTGATAAAGTGACCAAAGAAGATAAAGCCAGTGTCTTCTCAGGGGTGCCCAGTGACAAGACAAGAGACAATGGACACAAAATGAAGTACAGGAAGCTATGTTTAAATATAAGGAATAACTTCTTTCCTGTTAGGGCAATCGAACACTGGAACAGGTTGCCTAAAGAGGCTGTGGAACCTCCATACGTGACATGGTCCTGAACAAGCTGCCCAAGCTGACCCTGCTTTGAGCAAATGGGTTGACCTAGATGTCTCCAGCGGCCCATTCCAACCTCAGCCATTCTCTGATTCTCTAATCCATCTCAAGACAACACAGGTGAAACCTGAGACAATGAAACATTGACCTCAAGCTAAATCTATCTGTGAAACATAGCTTTCCTAATCCTTTGACTCATTGATCTAAGTGTTTGTAATGAGACTTGGGATTCTGCTTTATCCTGTTAGAAGCTCCATACCCATACTCAGCTACATTTGGAATGAAAGTCCATCTTCAGAATAGTTGCTGACATTCAGAAATGTCTCAAGCTGCTAGAGTCTTGCCCATTTCTGTTTTTCGGGGGGGGACATCACCCTCCCACTCAAAAAAGAAAAACACCAAACCTCCAAAACCCACACAACAGGAACAAAAAAACCCCCACACTCCCCCCAACATAATTGATTACAGATTCTACAGAGCAGTTGTTTTTCAAGAGGAATTTGGTGCCATCGTGTGAAGTTTTGTTTTTGTTAAACCTAACAGTGGAAGCGATGTGACTGATAGAAGTATGAATAGACAAATTTTGGCAGGATGCTTTGGCAGAAGTGGCTTCCAGAAACCCCCATAGAGCAAGGAGATGACAGGATGATATTTTCTGCATACCTGGATCGCGGGTTTTCCAAAGCCTCTAGTTTGGCTACATTCAGTCTCGCATGCCCTTAAAAATTCAGGGTAATCGTCACCAGAATGTTTCTATGTGCATATCTGACAAGAAATACTAATTGGCAGGACTGGTTTTACACAGCATTAACAAGCACTACAGAATGTCTCAATAGGAATAGGCAAGAAAATAAAATTGTATCGTCCTACTTTAGCCACTTATAATAGGCAGCTAAATTCCCTGAGTAGTCAGTGAAAGGGTGCACCTCCAGATGTTGATTTAGAGCCAGAGATTATTTTAATAGACTATCTAGTAAACGGATACCTGATGCCAGTCTGGACTGAACAGCTCCCCTAAGTTGCTAGTAATTTTCATTGCATCACTTACTCAAATGGAGAAATCCCAATTCTATGTTCAGTTTTTAAAGATGTGAATTCTTCAGCTCAAGTTAATAAATGAAGCCATTAATGCAGTTGGACTCCTCAACCCATTTAGTATAAATATCTTTAACCTGAAAAATGTACAAGGAAAATAAGTAAAAGTGTTACCAAGCTATCTATCTCTCTCCCTTTAAATAAAACAAGGGTTTGCATATACTTTAAAAATTCTTCTCAAAAACTTAGATTTTATTGGGAATGTCAATGTTTGGATCCGTTTTAAGAAAAGTTAGATGTGGATAACTTTCTGAGAAGAAAAAATGGTTTTCTTCTGTAATAACTGCTTTTAATTTCCTTAATGCACTCTTCACTGTAGTTTTTTCTGAATAAACTTTTATTTTTTGTTTCTCCAGACAGGATCCTGCCACAAGCAGTTTTAAATCAGACATTAATAGCATAGTTCACAGTTGTTACTGCCAGTGCTCAGACACAAATACTACATGTGTTTGGAGGAAAAAGCAAACATCAGATCTTAATTATCTACATTTGTGCCTTCTTCTGTGCCTAAACAATCTGACATAAGGAGTTTACATTAATATCAGTTAACTGTAAGTCTTTATCAGGATCACCAGCTGTGTGGTTTGCATTGGTGGGGCTTTTGTCCCATTTTTTGCTTTTTTTTAAATGGCAGACTTGCCAGGGAAATGTGAAGTTTTGTACAATTCCTTCATCAATAAGGAAAATAATAGGACATACTTTTGTATTGAATGCTTAACTGAAGTAGATTTTTTGCAGACTGTTTGCGAATGTTTTTTAATAGGATTCAGTATTATTGAGCTGGCTAAGCATCAGTACAGAGCTCAGAATTAGGAAGTCCTGTCTTCATGGCTCTGACCTGCACTATAACCTCCTCTTATGTTCCTGTTTCTGATCAGACAAATGATGAGTTTGTCAGCTCTTTGGAGTATGGATTAAGTTTCAGTCTGTCGTGATAGACCTATTCTCCAATGGATCACTAGAATTGCATCATAATTATTTCTTCTTGCATTTTATAAGGCAAGGGAGATGCTGAACTTCAGCAGGAGTAAACTCATAAAGTCATTTATTCTTTGCAAAGGACTATAAATGAAAACTCTCTAAATGTTAAAGAAGATCAGAAAAGTCACAAAGAAAATTCTATTACTTGTTGTGGAGCTTGGTCTGATCTCATTTGTAGAAATAAGAATATAATTAGTTGAGTAATTAGTTGAGTGCCAGGGAGTGCCAAAAGAAAACCAGCAAGGACTCTGATCAAATCACTGCTCAGACTAAAAAATTTTTCACAATAAGCTTTCTTCTTGTAAGTAATCTACCTCTGGCATTTTCTGGTTTGCTTTTTTCTAGATGAGGAAGATAAAAGAAGAAGGAAGATAAAATGAAGAAGATAAATAGGGAGGCAAGCTAAATATGAAAGAAAACTTTGACATTTCTTATTGATACTTATTCTTCAGAAGGAAATGGACATCACCATAAGTTAACAAAAGGAAAGTGCATGTATATTAAAGAGGGTTTGTTATTCTTGCCATGAACATAATGCCTTGACTAACAATAGTTGGTTTCATGTCTTGGAATTGGGGTCAGGGGCCAAGAAGAGTTCCTGTAACATTTTTTTTGACCTGTCTAAAGCAAGAGTTCATATGGTATGCCTGCTTCAAATATGCTCATTTGATGGCTTCTTTACTTTGTGGTTTGTAAAATTCATAGAATCATAGCATAACCAGGTTGAAAGAGACCCACCAGATCGTCGAGTCCAACCATTCCCCCCAATCCCTAAACCATGCCCTTAAGTACCTCATCCACCCTCACCTTAAACACCTCCAGGGAAGGCGAGTCAACCACCTCCCTTGGCAGACTGTTCCAATGCCTAACCACCCTTTCCGTGAAGAATTTTTTCCTTATCTCAAGCCTAAATCTCCCCTGGCGGAGCTTGAGGCCATTCCCTCTCGTCCTGTCCCCTGTCACTTGGGAGAAGAGCCCAGCTCCCTCCTCTCCACAACCTCCCTTCAGGTAGTTGTAGAGAGTAATAAGGTCTCCCCTCAGCCTCCTCTTCTCCAGGCTGAAAGTCAGTCAGTGCATTAAATCCATGCATTTGTCAGTCAGTGCATTAAATCCATGCATTTTGGAGATGTTTTTAACTCTTCTTTATTTACAGTTCGTGTATCGGTGGTAATATATCTGCTGCACAGAAAAATTCAAGGTGCTGTCTAAAAACTAAGCTTTGAATTCTGTGCGAATTGCCATGGAAGTAGGCCCCATATGACCTGAAATTCTCTCCAAAAATGTCATTAGCCCAGAATTACGTGTAAGAATATAGCTTTATTTTGGATAATCTATGCTCTCATTTGGCAACTGGAGGGGATGTTGTGGATGTACTGATGAATAAAAGAATTCTTATAAATAATCATGTGTTTAGTAGACCCTGGAACTAGAGAGGCATAACAGTGATTCAGACAAATGTGATGCAGTATCAGCAAGGATACAACGACCCAAACTGCATTTTCTGTTGAACTACCATTAAAGATCCCTGTTTTCATTCATACGCTAAACTTTAGGCTCATTGAATTTGTAGGTAATTTTGCCACTGAGTACGGTATGACTAAAATTTTAACTACAACATGCAGCACTGCTGGGAATTTCTGCTGACTTTTCCCTTTGAATACCTGACACTTCTATGCTTTTAGTATTAATACTATAGGTGGCTTTAGTGTCTCTAGTTTGTGAGTGTTTACTTTTATTTGTAGGTTTACTTGTTATGTCTATTTTGAATTTAGAAGTGTCTCTTCTTCTTTTGCACTTATAAAATCATAGAATGGTTTGTGTTGGAAGGGACCTCAAAGCCCATCCAGTTCCAATCCCCTGCCATGGGCAGGGACATCTCCCACCAGACCAGGCTGCCCAAAGCCCCATCCAACCTGGACTTGAACACCTCCAGGGATGGGGCAGCCACAGCTTCTCTGGGCAACCCGGGCCAGGGCCTCACCTATCTTATAGGGAAGAATTTCTTTCTAATTTCTAGCATAATCTAAACCTTCCCCCTTCCAATTTAAAGCCATATCCCCTCTTCCTATCACTACATGCCCTTCTAAACAGCCCTTACCCAGTTTTCCTTTGGGCCCCCTTCAGGTACTCTAAGGCCACTATAAGGTCTCCCCGGAGCCTTCTCTTCTCCAGGGTGAATAAGCCCAGCTCTCCCAGCCTGTTTTCATGTGAAAGGTGCTCCAGCACTTGCATCATTTTTGTAGCCCTCTGCTGGGTCCATTCTGACAGTTTCATATCCTTCTTATGTTGAGGATTCCAGAAATGGACACAGGACTCCAGGTGGGGTCTCAAGAGAGTAGAGTAGAGGGAGAGAATCCCCTCCCTTGCCCTGCTGGCCACGCTTCTTTTGATGTAGCCCAGGGCATGGTTGGCCTTCTGGGCTGTGAGCACACACTGCTGGCTCACATCGAACTTCTCATCAACCAGCACCTCCAGGTCCTTCCTGATAGGGCTGCTCTCAATCACATCATCCTCCAGCCTGTATCGAAACTCTGTATTGCCCTGACCCAGGCGTAGGGCCTTGCCCTTTGCCTTGTTGAACCTCATGAGGTTCATGTAGTCCCACTTCTCCAGCTCATTCAAGCACCTCTGGATGACATCCCATCCTTCGGGCATGACAACTGCACCACTCAGCTTGGTGTCATCTGCAAACTTGCATCTTACAAAATTCTTACCAAACAATCAGCAGACCAAATAAATACTAAATGGAACTAGCCCTTGTCACAGCCATGTCATAAAACATCCCAGCATATCTCAGTGTCCAGTGATGATAGCACAGCTTACAGAAGCATCAGAATTAATTGATCCTACACATGCTGATCCAGTGTGAGGATATACCTCATCCAATGCACTCTAATTCCTTACTCTGTCACAATAGTTCTTCTTACTTGCTTCTGTACCACTGATAACAACTCTTTTTTTTCCCCCTTTCAGGTTGTTTGAAATAACTAGGCCAAAATAAGAGGTTTTCTAACCTGGTTTTGGCTTCCAGTTTGCTGCTGCTTTGTCAGATCTGATACAAATACTTTCCCCCAAATCCATTCTGTTTTAGTGGATTCATTACTCAGATATTTTCCACTGGAAACTTGGATAAGCACAAAAAAATTAGGTTTTCATGACAAATTTGTAGACAAGATTTTTTAAAGGTCAAGGGTGATCTTCAAGTGCTTAACTAGCATTAATTGAGGAGCTTGATTTCCTAACATTACTCTCTTGTCTGGACACTCAGACACATTTCATATGGCATGATATAATTACTCCAAAATTAAACCATGCAGAAATATCAGAAACATTTAAAAGATATAGCTGTAAAATGGATCTAAGTTATAGAATCTAAGTTTTTCTTCAGAATGCACTGTTCATTGAGGCAAATATAATCTTAGGACAAACAAGCCTCTTATTGAAATTATGCTTTTTAGAAAAGCACTGCCTGTAACAATGATATGCGACTTCATATACTTTGTGGTTTTCATCTCCATGTGTTTAATAGTTTTCAACTGCCAAGCAAGCTAACACAGATGAACAAATGCTGATTTGTGCTTTTCGACAGCTTTGGATGAAGAGAGTGAAAAGCAGCATATTTCATATGAACAACTTACAGGGAGATGTTGGGTGTTGTCATAGCTGTTACCACTCAGCTGATCTGAAGAGTTATATCACCCTGACTTCGAGGGCTGGATGCATTTTCTGTCACAGAATCATAGAATATCAGGTTGGAAGGGACCCCAAGGATCATCTGGTCCAGCCTTTCTTGGCAAAAGCATGGTCTAGACAAGATGACCCAGCACCCTCTACAGCTGAGACTGAAAATTCTCCTGTGTTGGGGAATCCTCTGCTTCCTTGGGGAGATTATTCCAAAGCCTGATTGTTCTCATTGTGAAAACAATTCCTCTTGTGTATAGTTTTGTGTCAGACCTTCTTATTGTAGAAGCAAAGTGCAGGATAGTTGTGTTCTCAAAGAAATGAAATCAAGGCAGAAGCAGAGGAAGAGCAGACGAGCTTTTACTGTGTTTTAAATTATTGATGTATGAGTCTCAAATTTCTAATAATATAATTTGTCAAAG
Organism: Clamator glandarius; assembly: GCA_033459285.1. NCBI lineage: Eukaryota > Metazoa > Chordata > Aves > Cuculiformes > Cuculidae > Clamator > Clamator glandarius. The sequence continues at coordinate 789,557 of JAUNZM010000086.1, forward strand.
TGCTGGTCCATTCTGAGACTGCTGGATTTTCTGGAGCTTTATGTCCTACCTAAAAGTTGTCCCATATGCAGGCTATAGTATTTTCAGTGATTTTTCAGTTTAATACTTGCAGCATGGATATCTGTATTTGCTGTTAACCCATTCTTCTAAAACTATCCTGACCAGGAGCAAAATCGGCTACTCTAGTCTCCTGAGTGCTCCAGCTTTTCAGCCTCTTCGATAAGAGAAGAAGAGCCTAGCTTTTGCCCTCTTACTCTCTTTATTCACTTAATCTTTTAATCCAATGTACAAAGAAAAATAAAGTAAGCTATTCCACCCATCCCAAGTGTATGCCCTTAACTGCTCCAGCACTTATCCTGTCCCGTGTGCTTTTCTCTCAAGCTGCATTGTCAGAGTCAGCAAATGTTGCTTCTGCTTTTGCAGTTTTTGCTGCAAGATGTGGTTCCACAGCAATACATCCACAGTTAAAGCTGCTATGGTGCTGTGCTCCTATTTCCTTTTCCAGACAGTGGTCCTTGACATTTGTGTGATTAGGGCCCGAGTTTATTCTGCTCAAGATTAGTCAATCTTCTGTTGGCTAACTACCTCTTCTCTCTGAGAGCAGAGTATGTTGCTCAGGATGGAGAAATGTGTGAGGCAGCAGAACCTACAGTTCACATGAGAATGAACTGCTCTGGGACCTCTAACTGTGAACACATCAGAATTATGGCCACGGGAGAAACTATTCCCTGTTTGTTGCAGCACGACAGGGCTCAAACTTTAAAAAGTTTTATGACAGTATCTTTCATTTTCAGAAAATCACTCTAAATTTGTGGTGAGCAGTTAGGACTTCCCAAATTCTGCTGAAAGAAGAGTGTAAATAACAGTATGCAAGATAAACAGATGGCAACATTGAAATTTGGAGTGAGCAATTCAGCTTTTCCCTATCTTCCCACATTGTGAGCAATTAATTATTTTCCCTGGCTTATTATTCAGAACTATTAATCAAAAAGCTGTGGGCATTTGTTCACGGTATGTAGCTTGCACATAGGCTATTGACTGCATACATTTGAAATCTCAAATTCTCAGCTGGTATTTTTGATTGGATGTTTAGGTCAATGATGTGTTTCCTTTCTCTGGCTTAATGAACTTAATTTCTTTTGATTTAAGTTTCCTCAGTAAATGTTTGGTTCTTAAATTATCGGCAAATAATTCGTCGTACTTATGAATTTCCCTGTTTTCAGCACTTTTGCTGATAAATTAGAGTACTGCTAAGCACCTACCTGATAGCAGCCCTCCAGTACCTAAAGGGGGCCCATAGGAAAGCTGGGGAGGCGTTTTTTAGCAGGGAGTGCAGCGATAGAATGAGGAGTAATGGTTTTAAGATGAAAGAGGGGAGATTCATATTAAGTTATTAGGAGGAACTTTTTTACTGTGAGGGTGGTGAGGCACTGGGCCAAGTTGTTCAGAGAAGTCATGGATGCCTCATCCCTGGAGATGTTCAAGGCCAGGTGAGATGGGGCTTTGAGTACCATGATCCAGTGGATCTTGTCCCTGCCCATGGTCGGGGGGTTGGAACTAGCTTATCTTTGAGGTCCCTTCCAACTCAAACCATTCTATGATTCTATCTGCAAACAATGGCCATCACCTCAGAGACCGAGACACAAATTTGTGGGTGAAAAAAGAAACAGTTTTTTCAGTTGTGCATCCATCCATCTGAGTTTGAAAGATCATGCAAGTCAGTGAGGATGGACAAAGACATCATATTTGTGCCATTCTAGAATATCATTTCTGGCTATAACAAAATAATTGACAATATTTTATGTTTAGAGAAGGATATTGGTACTTCTAAATTTAAATGTTTCCAAAGGAAAGCAGCACTTTTTCTCCTTATGGAATGTGCTTTGGAGCTGCAGTGCATTTTTTACAAGCAATCTTTCTGTCCTAAACAATTTCCTGTCCTAAACAAGCTCCGCCAGGGGAGGTTTAGGCTGAATATTAGGAAAAAAAATTTCACAGGAAGGGTTATTGGGCACTGGAACAGGCTGCCCAGGGAGGTGGTTGAATCACCTTCCCTGGAGGTGTTTAAGGGACGGGTGGACAAGGTGCTGAGGGACATGGTTTAGTGATTGATAGGAATGGTTGGACTCGATGGTCCGGTGGGTCTCTTTCAACCTGGTTATTCTATGATACTTTCAGCTTCTCAGCATTTTGCAAATCCAGAAAATGCGCTGTGTCGTTATTCTGGAGCCTCAGCATTCAAGGAGCTGATGATTTTTCACAGAATCATAGAATCAAAGAATCACCAGGTTGGAAGGGAAGATAACTCAACCACCTCCCTGGGCAGCCTGTTCCAGTGCCCAATAACCCTTTTTTTCGTAATGTCCAGGCTAAACCTCCCCTGGCAGAGCCTGAGGCCATTCCCTCTCATCCTGTCCCCTGTCACTTGGGAGAAGAGGCCAGCTCCCTCCTCTCCACAACCTCCTTTCAGGTAGTTGTAGAGAGCAATGAGGTCTCCCCTCAGCCTCCTCTTCTCCAGGCTAAACACCCCCAGCTCTCTCAGCCGCTCCTCACAAGGCCTGTTCTCCAGCCCCTTCACCACCTTCGTTGCTCTTCTCTGGACTCGCTCCAGAGCCTCAACATCCTTCTTGTGGTGAGGGGCCCAGAAACTGAACACAGGATTCGAGGAGCGAAAATGCAGAGTGTCCTTATTGTGGAGCCTCAGCATTCAAGGAGCTGGTGACTTTTCGATCCTACGTTAGAGGGCGGCCGCTGGCTGCCGAACGGCAGAGCCGCCCCGATCCCTTTGCGCTGTCGCCTTGCCACCTGGTGGCAAAACGTGGAAGGCTGCAGCCTGAGGAAGCAAAGCTCTCAGAGAAAGCCTCTCTTCTGCTTGCACCGAATCCTACCTGTTTCCCAACAAGTTTAGGTTCTTTATGTCTCCAAGTGAATAACTTTATTTAAAATAACACGGGGCTTTCCAGGAGCTTTCCTGCTCCTTTTCTCAATGTCACCTTGAATTGGTTTTGTGCTCTCTGTTCGAGGGCTGAGTATGACTCTGCTTTTGCTGAAGTAAACAGTAAAACTTATATTGACCTATGAGTTAGCTGGTGGATGAGAAGCTCGACATAAGCCAGCAGTGCGCTCACAGCCCAGAAGGCCAACCATGTCCTGGGCTGCATCAAACGAAGCGTGGCCAGCGGGGCGAGGGAGTGGATTCTGCCTCTCTATTCCTCTCTTGTGAGATTTCACCTGGCTACTATGTCCAATTCTGGAATCCTCAATGTAAGAAGGATATGGAGCTGTTGGAATGGGTCCAGCAGAGGCTACAAGGATGACTGGAAGGCTGGAGCACCTTCCATATGAGGAGAGGCCAGGAGAGTTGGGCTTGTTCAGCCTGGAGAAGGGAAGGCTCAGAGAAGAACTTATAGCGACCTCCCAGTACCTGAAGGGAACCTACAAGAAAAGTGGAGAAGGACCTTGTAGAGAGTAATAAGGTCTCCCCTCAGCCTCCTCTTCTCCTGAGGTTGTTTAGCCTGGAGAAGAGGAAGCTGAGGGGAGACCTTATTACTCTCTACAACTACCTGAAGGGAGGTTGTGGAGAGGAGGGCGCTGGCCTCTTCTCCCAAGTGACAGGGGACAGGAGAGGAGGGAACGGCCTCAAGCTCTGCCAGGGGAGATTTAGGCTTGAGATTAGGAAAAAATTCTTCACAGAGAGGGTGGTTAGGCATTGGAACAGCCTGCCCAGGGAGGTGGTTGAGTCACCATCCCTGGAGGTGTTTAAGGTGAGGGTGGATGAGGTGCTTAGGGGCATGATTTAGGGATTGGTGGGAATGGTTGGACTCAACAATCCAGTGGGTCTCTCCCAACCTGTTAATTCTGTGATTTTGTGATTCTATGACCTTTTACAAAGGCTTGTATTGATAGGACTAGGGGCAATAGCTATAAACTGGAGACAGGCAGATTTAGACTAGATATTAGGAGGAATTTCTTCCCAACGAGGGTGGTGAGGCCCTGGCCCAGGTTGCCCAGAGAAGCTGTGGCTGCCCCATCCCTGGAGGTGTTCAAGGCCAGGTTGGATGGGACCTTGGGCAGCCTGGTCTGGTGGGAGGTGTCCCTGCCCATGGCAGGGGGTTTGGAACTAGACGATCTCTAAGGTTCCTTGCAACCTACACTATTCTATGATTCTATGTCATTTGTATTAGAAGTAAATATAAAGTTTGCTTATATCTAACAACTTCAGTGTTGTATTATAATGTGGTTGTCTTTTCTGTTAATTTTTTTAAACAGCTACCACACAGTAGCAGCTGGAATGCACAGAAACAATTTCTCCACATTAAAACAGACAATGGCTCTGGTACATTGGACAGAACATGGTGAGTTTGCAAAGTTCTCTTTTTAATGACAGCTACTGTAATTTTAATATTCACCGAACTGTTTCTAAACTGAGATGACACGTTCCATTGAGACAGGAATTCTGTAGGTCTACGACAGCTGTTCTAGGGATTCTTGTGACGTTTCAAAAATACTTAATGTCTGCAATATTTTGTTGTTTTTTTCTGAGTCCTATGCAATTCTCAGCAGTTATTTAGCTAGGGAAATAAGGTATAATCTCAGTTTTTAATAATCTTTTTGGTATTCTATTTCTTGACTAATGCAGGTCTTATCTCTTCCCTAAGAATTCCATTACTGAGGCAGTAATAGTATATGTTTTAATTGCTACCAGTAGTAAATACATGCTTATCTGATGCAGTTTGGAATATAATTAGATATATGGTGTAATACAAGTTGAACTTTTGTTTTTATGTGTATGTACAAATATAAAGCATATGGGTATACATACAGATATTCTAACATACCTCCTTCAGAGAAAAGTATTATTCCATCATATGCTCAGAAACGCTGCCTCCAGTTAATGCTGTTTTGCTGTTGGTTCTGTTATGCTGCTTAATTTTTAATGAAATTAAAATGTAGCTCTTTCTTTATCCTTGGACTATTTCACATCAAATTCCTCCAGGAACTGTGTAAGGGCAACATTAGGTTTGCATTAGTGTCGTGTTTCAGATCATGCACATTTTGCAGTCATTGAGAGTTCAAAGCCAATGACAGTTTAAATAAGGTGGCCATTTAGACTGTAGACCTGAGAGCTTTTCAATTTTTAATGTTTGATTTCTGAATAAGAAGATGCTGGTATAATTCAAGATGAGTTACTGAACTGAACAGAGCGAACTGCTCATGATGAAGTAGGCTCCACTGAGGTAACCTTGGCAGTGGGGCTGATGGGATTCCTGCCAGTTAATCAGTCTGAGTATATGAATTGGAATCCCCAGTTGTACACTGAAACCTGGACGTTGGCTTTGGATAATTATTGTGTCAGAGATATTATCAGATAGACAGGTTTTCTGTTTACCAGCAATGACTGCCAGGACATTCATTCTTCCAAAGCATGTAGTCAGCCTGTTAATCTGTTACATTTGTTTAAGCAAGGCTACAGTGGTTTCTCAAACTACTAAAAACATCTTCAGCTTGCAAAGTAACTTTGCAATTCCACAGCTTAAGCTGACAAGAAGCAATGCTGCTGCTAAAAGAGGCAATTATACTCTCATTCCAACCAGCTGGTCATTCCAAGCATTTCATTCTCCCTTCTTCTATTCCAACTCAGCTGTTAACGCACATGGTAAATCAGTTCAGAGTGAGCTATCTTTAAAAACAGTAAACTGACCAATCTTGATATAAAAGAAACTAGAGAAAAATAGAGCTTGTAGTGTAAATGATGAGTTGATTCCACGATCATGTGGAAACAGTGATATGGCCATATTTTGAGTCATTTATGTAATCAACAACCTCCTAAGAACATGGTATGATGATAAAATTATACTAATGCTACACTTAAGGAGACACTTATTAGATAAATTTTGTCTGCCATAACTAGCAATTCAGTTAAAAGGTGTGACTTCTTAATTTTGGTGTGCTAAGTCAGTGCCTGTGGAAAGCGTGTCTTAAGCTCTGTCACCTTGATAATCTGATTACTCCTAACATTTTTTTTCTTGAGCTTCCCAATGCACAGAAGCAAATCTGGGTTCTGTTCTGCTTTTTATTTGCTGATGTGAGGGTTTGAAAACAAACACACACGCTACACTGCAAGCATTGTGCATTGTAGTTTCATTGGCCATATTTTTCCAATATCCACGTAAGTAATGAAAAACCTGGTGTAATGTGCAATGTATCAAAGATGAAATGCCAAAACTGTTTAGTTCACTGGAACCCAGGTATTCAATTCAAATATTCAAGTGTTAAGGAAATAGCTCTGCCGTTCATTTTCATTGTGATTGGCTGAAGAATACTGATTATTTTTCATGCCTGTACCAACTGCCAACTGTGCTTTTAATGGGTGACAGTGCAGCAAAACTCCATCTATAGTTATGTCTGAAACACGCTTGCAAGTCAGTCCAGTTGCATCTTAAAATGTATTTTAAAAGTGAGCCGAGATGAAAGCTTGCTCAGTGTTGGGATGTATCCCAAAGGTCTTTCCCAAATGAACAATTCTAAGGTTCTGTGTAGTGGACAGATACTTTGGACTCAACGATCTCAAAGGTGGTTTCCAACCAAACACTTACATGATTCTGTGAAAATGTTCAGTTGTGCAGAGCTGGAGAATACTATGGGAAGGTCAAAAAGCCATTGTAGAAAGCCAAGACTTGTATTTACTTGAATTGTTATGATCTGGTTACCATTTTACAAGAAAGAGCTAGTGGTTTTGGTGACAAAATACTTAGAAACCACAACATTTTTCATAGGCAAGGAGGCTGAAAATATCATGTTTAGTTTGAAATGGATGAATAGCTAAATGTTAGTCTGAAAAGAAACAGCAGCTAGCATAGATAGAGAAGGTAGAGATCTTGTTTCCATTTCTTAAATCAAAAGGAATCCAGGTAGTGATAAGTGATGCTCTTATCAATTTTAAGAGCAAATTTATAATTAACCCATGACATTCTGCTACAAGGTACTGAACAGCTTGAGTCAGAAAAACTTGAGGCTATTTTGTGGCCATGAGAATTACTGTTCCATTTCAATGGGAAGGGCATAGAGGAAAGAGATCCTTCATTTTGGGGGTGTGAGCAGAATTTATAGGTCTTAAACTTTTATTACAATCACCTTTCCTGAAGTCCTTTGGATTCTAGCTACTAGTAGACATAACTGCCTGTCCCAAACTTGTTTGAATTATTCCTATGATACTTTACATATAAGCATCTCATTTTTTATGAGTCCATGTGCCGTTTCAACACAATTTACTGATCTTAACACAAACAATGAAAATAGTCTATAAAACTATACTTTTCTCATTTGTCAATTCACATTTTTTCCTTAGTTATATAATACAGTCTGACACAATCCCATTCCTTCGTAATTATGTACATATATGTGTGTTTATATATACTTAGAAATATTTGTCATATATATGTGTGTGTGTAGTATATATATTTTTATGTGTGTTTATATACTTAAATGCTGTTTGTTATTAATGGCTGGTTTAGCTTAGTGAAGTGACAATGAAGAGACAATTTGAGAGTTTATCTTTTATGGAAGAACTAGAGATGGAATAAATATGAAAGCAGGAGAAGTTATTTAAACTGAAAGAAAAAGCTGGCAAAGAGCAAAAAGGCATAAAATGGTTATAAGTAAGTTCTGACAGGAACTTAGTAGAAGGCTCCACACCATCATTAGAGTGAGGCTTTAGAATGACCTGCTAGTTTTAATTCGGAATGTGATGAATGTGAATGGGATAAGATTAAATCAGCTGTAGATTGAACTTGTAACATAGGAGGTCCTCCCACAAGTCCAGTATCACTCAATGAATAGTTTCAGGTGCTACAGTATGATGGAGATGCAACATAAAATTCACATTATTTATGATAAGACTCTTAAATATGTTAATACAACAAAATAAATTACAGTTTCTTTAGTGTTCAGCATATTTTGTTTTGATAGTAAGAGAGAACTGGTAGAACCACTCTGTAAAACTGCCTTATATGTTGCCATAGCAATTAAATCACAGAGTTCTACAGTGTTCCTTTCTTGAACTGTAATTCTATTGTATGATTTTTAAAATAACAAGCCAGTATTTCACATTTTATCCTCGTTTTTCTGGCTAGTTAGAGAATAGAGCCAAATATTTTATAATTCTTCTGTTCTTTGCCATAACTGTACTAAATCTATCGACTCTTTTAGTTTACCCATGGTCTGGATTCTTTCTGTCTGCTTAGATTGCTCATGTACATTGCAAACAGCACAGGGCAGGGCTAACAATTTTAAAAGCTTTCTAATACTTGGGGATCTTTTCCCGTGTTTTAACCATTGTCTTTCTGCATGGTTCCATTTGGAAGCACTTCTAAGCTGTATTTCTACTCCAAAAATAATAATTGGTGGATCTTTCTTTTTCCCTGTCTGCTTGCTGTTGATCCTTACGGTTATGAACTCAGCCAGAACTTAATAAGAAAGCTCTGCTTAGACTGCTTACTTAGTATAACTTTTCCCAGAGGTCGCAAATCAGCACACAACAAAAGATAACTTCTATCCTGGAGTGTATTCAGTGTTTCTGCTATAATGGCCAAGGTGGAGAAACCTTCTTTGGGTCCTTGCCTTATTGGCAAGACTTATTCCGACATTGCTTGCGATGAGTAAATAGCTGCTTCCTTCGGTACTAATAAGGTCATTAGTGATGACTTTTGCTGGAAATGTGTGTTTAATAGAAAGCCTTATCAACTTATGTGTGGTAGGAAAATTATATTAGTTTTATTACAGTAATTTATTTTGTATTAGGTTTCATTTAGCAGTCTCCTCTGAAGGGTCCACGAAACCTGAATGGGTTGTTCAATTTCTTAATCCATAGGTTTTCTGTTGAAAGATTATATCTTTTAGCAGAGCTTTAACAGAGCTCTGATCTTGTTTTCTAATAAGCTACAGCATCTTAGCTGTAGTCTGATGTCATCTGTAAAATAAAACATACTTCATCTTCTGAATTTTGATTCAGGATGTTTCTTCCCATTGAAGTGAGAGCCTGTTTGATGAAGCAGCTTCCTTGTCATATGCCAGATCTACATCTGTATTTGGAATGTGTCAGGTGGCACTTCCTCTGGTTTCCTTATTGGATGGTATCACCCTATGTATTCTGGCATCTCTCTGGGCTCCTTTTTGGCCGTGGAAGAACATCTGCACTTTATGCTGCATTTCTGAGCCAGTCAGAAATACCTTTTTTCCCCCTGTTATGAATCTCAGGAGCTTGAGCTGTGTGGTTTCTGGCACAAGCACATCCAGGTGTGCATGTTTGCTGATCAGTTGTATCAACAGGGGAAAACTGCAGAGCTTGCCTTGGAGCAGGAAAGCTGTAGTCCAAACTACTGTTTCCTGGATGATGCCCTTAGAAGAAGAGCAACTCATACAAACCACCTAAGCAAGATAGTGTCATGATGCTCCCCCTTCCCGAGAAAACAGGTAGGGAAAGGCACACAGTTACTGCTTTTGGAGTGCCTTATGGCAAAGCCTTCAGCTCAAACTGGGATTGTTGGAGACTAAGCTACAGAAGCAAGAGCCTGTGAGGTCTAGTGTAACTCTGTGAGGTTAAAAATTCCTGATCTTGAATGCAAATCTTTAATATTCTCCTATTTCTAAACTTACTTGCATATTGTTGCTTTTCCAGAGTTAATGTGATTTTTGCCTGTAAGAAACCTGCAGTACATACATACTCGCATTGTTTTTCTAGAGGCTCAGACGTTGAGCACTGTGACTATCAAAGTGATATAAAAAGAAATAATCAACGATCCACTTCAAGGGAGCCGCATGTACATTTTTCTAGCAAGAACCGGATTTGTAGAATAGGTCCTGGTTTTATTGATGGCATTTGGGAAAGAAATGTTCTCCAGCTGGAAGCATGCAGCTAGGCATCTCAACAAGTCACATCTTAAAGTATTTGTCTTCCAGGCACCTGCTTTCCTTTTACTTTTCTAGCATTAACAGTTCCAGTGATCTGCACAAACAAGGGGCAATTCAACCACTGCAACATCTGAAGACTAAAAGATGCTCTTTTGATTCAAAATGAGAAAATTTCCCCGTGGCAATGCAAGAGAGAGGAATTCCTTTCCAAAATGTGGGAAATGGCAGTCACCAGTTCCAAAATAATACTTGCAGCATCTGGCCTCTCATTTTGCCACACATCCCTGAAATACCCCTGCCCTCCCTTAAATATTGGCTCAACAGCTACCCCTCAGTTCCATCCAGGCGGTATTGCGGTTCCTGCTGTGGCAGCCCTTCTGCCAACATGTGGAACAGAGTCTCTAAATGTGGAACATCCCATTGGAAGAAAACAGAATCTTAGATGTCTTAGTTCTAACCCTTCCCAAAATAGCATTGTCTTCTAATGAACTATCTCCACTGAACGGAGAAAAAGGTTCTTTACATAAACTTTGGATTTTTGGGAGGGTCTTAAACATTTGAAGAGCAGATAACATTTTCTATCTGAGCGCTGCCTTTTGCACATGTAGAACACAGTGTATGTTTATGTGTTTATGCATATATAGACTTGCTTGTGTGTCTATATATGCACGTGCATACAAATATAAATCATGTGTACTTATGAATCTTCCCAATCTGTTTTCCCAGGCTTTTCTTGGGAAGGAGTGGGAACTGGATAGGATCTGAGACTGATGGCTTGGAAGAGCAATCTTTTGGCTCGGATCCAGTTTGTAAACACTTTGTATTATTGCTGTGCCAAATGTGAAACACGTGTTTAGAAAATGACAACCAATGTGTTTGCGGTAAGGGCATTCTTATGCATGAACTCTACTTACTGTTTAATTTTGAAGCAAAAGTCAATGTGTCTATGGTCATCCAGTACAGTTTTAATCCAAATCAGAAGCCCTGTACTCCTCCTTTTATACTAAGTGTCCAAGTGCAGCTGACACTAGTACAAAGCTGATGGTGCCCAGGCATTTTATACTGGCTGAAGATCTCATCTTGTGATCTTGGAACAGTCAGATGTCATGCCAAATTCTTAGGTTGTTCACTCATAAAATGATTTTTGTGTATAAATGCAAGTTCGAAGAAATGTCTCAAATGTAACAATCTTTTGTTCTAAAGCACTAACTCTTCAATTACCAAGCAAGGTCCACAATTACTTACATTATTTTCTCTGTATTCAAATTATATGGTTTATAGAGGGAGTTGGATATAATACCATACTCCCTCCCTCTACTCTGTTGATGTACAGAGAACATCAACAGTCAGTGCCTTGGAGATGACAATGATGAACACTTAATCACCTCCATAAAACTCTTCCATTGATGAGGCAAAGATAAAAAATATCTTTCAGAGGTCAGTGTGAGTCCTGTTTTCTAGACAAACAACAGGAAGTAGTTTTCACATGTACAAACCTTTTTTCAGGTTTGTACACCTCAGGTTTTCAAGTTTTTCTTTTCCTTCAGGATCATGAAGCCAGTGTAGCAGTTTTTGAGACTACACTTGACTTCAGGTCCCTTACTTTTCCTCCTTCTATGATTTGTTTGAGAATAATTTACATTTTGCAAAGAAACAGGATGGTTTTACAGTGTAGGTAAGGGCACCAGACTTGCCGTCAGCCTTATCGCACATCTTTCATAGCAGCAATCTATTTTTGCAGTTTCTCAGTAATGGTGCAACACTGGAAGATTTGGTCTTTATGAGGGATTCATCTTGACTCATGTCAGTTCACAAAGCACTTGTGTATATGAAGCCAAATATTTGCTTCAGGAGGAAGCTTGCTCGAATCTTGTAGATGTAACACCCCTGTTGTCTGCAGTAGGCTTGGAAAAGTTAGGAACCTGATGCAAACTCTTAATTTGGGATATTTGGTTTTTGTGTTTTCTTAAGATCTACTTGGTCCCTCCTTTGTGCTACTGTAACTGGTTTCATTTGTGCTTTTTACATATTCATAGAATAACTTTTCACGACTTGAAGTATAACAAGCCAATGTTGCATTCTACCATGCACAACTACCAAAAATATTAAGCATTTTTAAGGCTCTTTTTGTGTTAAAGCACAGTTCAGTAAAGAGAAGGCAGAAATAATTGATGCAAGCTAAATATCTTCTAGAATTAGTATTGAGTATTAGAATAATTAAATAAAATTGAATTACCGAGAAACAGAAACCTCTGCTCTTTAAAATCTGTATCAACAATATGATACTAATTACAAGAAAAAAAAACCCTGTCTGTTTACTGGAAGAGAGGCTTTGTCTTTGAGATTTCTTCTATTCCTTTGGGGGGGCAGGAGGAAAGCAACCCACAACGTTATAATGCTGTAGATAGCTAAAGACAGAATTGAGTGTTGTGAACATAATATGGGTCTACTCATATGTATAAAATTAGGAAGATCACTTCTGTTTGCAGGCTAGAGGCCCTTTTTTTTGACATCCAATTTGTTAGTTAATAATTGTGTTTTGTCTGTGGTAGACTAGACAAGCCCAAAGCCATTTAAACACAGATGTTTTACTGACTCTATGAGTGTCATTTCAGATTAATTTATTTTTTGCAGACTTCGGTGTGACTACTCTTAGCATTAGTTAGTTTGATGTCCTTTCCTATACTTTGATATGCTGACTAGAAGTTGCTACTGGCCTTCCCAATCCAGTGTTTGAGACTTCTATCAAAGCCACTGAAGAGACCTTCTCTGACTGGATCTGCCCAGGATTACTCAGAAAGATTTATACATGAAACAAAGTTAACCCAGCTGACTTTGATTGTCACAGGGGCACTTCCATGGCAGCTCTTCTGCTATGATGGAAACAAGAGAGTAAGAACAGGTAGAGATGACCAGACCGTTGTAAACTGCTCCACCGGCACAGCCCTGCGAGTCATAGGCCTGAATACACCCTAAATACTGCAGAAGGCCAGCTGATGCTAAATCCCTTCAGAAAATATCCTCTCACATACACACACATTTGCTCTAATTGATCAAAAGGACTTTGGCACAAAACTCAGCTCAAGTTTGATACATTTGTAAAAGAAATTGGTAAGGACATCAACAAAGGAGATTACTTGAATCTAACAGCACTTTGGCACTGGATGTGGCCAAGTGCAGGCAATAAACTTGCTGAACTGGGTACTGTGGTGATTTAATAGTGGAGTCTATCAGTGTCTCTTCTCCATGGTGACTTTAGTTCCATTCTTCATAGCTGTTTTCTGCTGTCACCTGGATATCTAAATAAGGAAATGATAATTTGATACTTGTGTTCCTTCTGTTTGCTAGTTTGCTGCTTTCACGCCCTGCAGGGTGTTTTCCCGTGGCTACTTCCAGTGTTGAGCAAGCTGTAGAATCAGTGGTCACGCAGTACGGGCAGTGCTGCCTTCAGCACTCTGTGCCTCTGAAGTGCCTGCTTGTTAGACTGGAGCTGTCATCTCCATCAAACAGCTATTTAACTGTGATTAACAGCCGCTACTTGTGATATGTTGTTCAACTGTATCCTATTGGACCTGTGACAGGCACGCGAGCTATAATACACAATTAGCAGATCTATAGCAAAGCTGTCGTGGCTGATTTAATAATTTTTCTTCTAGTGAGGCTTGTGCTATTTTCAGTGAATAGAATCAGGTGTTTAATGATATGGAATCTAGGAATGAGTAATTTGTAAGGCAAGTGACCTTGGGTTGCTAAAACACCGTAGGCTGCACAGTCTGTTCATGCTATAGAAATACTTGAGGGTTTTGTGGTGGTGTACTCTACATGATTGGTTCACTACTTAGAAGTCTTATTAGCATGCTTAATCTCCTGAGCTGAGTGAGGAGTGGAGAAAATTTATACACATCGTAATGTACTCATAGCTGGTATTGAGAAGGGGCTGAAGCGGTATCAGTGGGCCGTTCTGATGGTGGATTCAAAAAGCGATGAAGTGGTTGGTTGTTCTGCTGCTAAGCATAAAGAAACATAAATTTCTGTCATTCTGTAGGAAAAAAAATACACTCCTGGTTACCTGTTTGCTTTTCAGAGGGTTTTAGTTAAGATTTGTAAAGCCTGTATTAGAAAAATGGACTGTATACTGACAGTCCTGAAGTGTTAATAACCAAAGATGTGAATGAAGATGACCTTTTTAAAGGCTATAATTTTCAAAGCGAAAGATATTATTTCTCAGTTCAGGTTATTAAAAATAAAAAAGGACATACCTGTTCATGCTCCTTTATGATATTTTGTGCCAGTTTTGCAAAGCTAAAGGGCTTTCAACATAAAGAATTGCTGCTTTCTATGGATTCTGAGGAGTGATTGATATTGTGGGGCTTACCATCTGTGTGATGAAGGGGAATTTTCAGAGATGGCTGGGAGATGAGAGGAATACTGTAGGAAAGGTATTTTGCGTTGTCTGGTGTGATATAGCACTGCAGTCACACTGTCCATCAGGCAGTGGCTTCTCTTAATGGCTCACCTCTCTGGTAACTGTTTGTTTGCTTTTTCATTTGAGAACTTCATCTTGACTTGCCTTTTTTCCACCCTTTCACCTTGCAAGTAGGAAAATGTCAGCAGCCTAGATTCTCACACAATCTATACTCCCAGACACAAGTGCTATAATAATAAAGGAGTTTGTGAAGTTTAAGGTGATAATCAGTGCAAAGGACTGGACTTACCAATTCTCCACCTACACACATGGGTTATGTAAGGGTTAATAGTGATTAAAAGTTGTGGAACTTTTTCATGTGGGTGAGTAAAGTACTTGGCTGAAAGTGGCTTCAGAACAGTCAGAAACACATTCCTAAATAAATGTCCTTATAAGTCACTTTGGTATAGGTTTATTCACTTCTGATATATTCAAAATAATGCAGATTTAATGTCCATCTGGACAGTAGGTTTTTGCCAACTGCTACCAGACCAGCTGCAAAATTCACTGACAACAAGCTATGCAGCTGCCACGTGCAGTCAGTGCCAAGAAGGAGCATGCTGCTAGTGTTGCTTCGAGTGCTTGGGCTGGTATATTGTACTGGAACACAGATAACCAGGAGTGAGACACCACACAGGGAAAACAAGGGCTTATGTATGAGCAGGCACCTTTCTTTTAGGAAGGTCACTTGGAGAGAGAAGCCAGCTGAGATCTAATCACTTTTCCTTGCAATGGTCCTCATGATTCTTGTTGCATTGTTCCCTATTGTCAGCATGTTGCTGACATATTGTCTACACTATATGTGGCATATTGTAATAATCAGAGCTACACAAATGCATACAATCTCCACATACCTGTGATTTTGATGTCTTCTTCTGGGCGCTTTTGTTTTTTCACTTTTCTTAGCCTTCCCTGGCTTGCAGGCTGCTTATCTGAATTAAACAGCATACATCCAACCTTCAGGAGAGATGCCTGTCAACATCTTCAGACTCTTTTGGCCCCTATGGTTTTGGCCTCATTTGCCACTTAAATATTGGGGATATTCCCCATTTCCCTGAGCAACTGGTCTGCTTTGTTTGCCACTCAGGATTTTGTTGATGTTCTTCCAATTGCTTCTAACTGGTATGGAATGTGTGTCTCAGGGGGCCTGAAGATGCTGAGGAGGAGCCTAGGGCTAATGCTCTGTAAATTGAAACGAGTAGCTCATAGCAAAGGCAATAGAAACTCTGATGACAGGGGAAAATACAAAGTCTAAATTGGAGATGGATCCAGGATTATTGCAAGCTTTTTTCATTAAAGAGGGTGTTCTTTACCTTCAGGGAGATATCCATGCTTTTTGGCCACTGATATTTATTAAATTGGCTAATACATTTAGATCACGCCTAAAACAAAGCCTGTGCTTTGGACACCAACTGTATACATTGGCTATATAAAGCAATGCTCAGTTACAGAAGGAATATATAAAGAGTTCAGCTGTGCTAATGTAGTTATCTTAAATTGAAGGCATCTGATATTTAGCCATGTTCTCCAGCTGCTTAAAGGTTCAGAGCAGATTTTCAGCTGGCAAGAAAGAATGTCAGCTTTTTGACCACATTGGATCTATGCAGGTTAACATGAGCTGAGAAGCCAAACCTTGTCTTGGCATGTGTGTGCCTGGGTAGGTTATGTGCTGCTCTGTTCATGTTGTTCAGCAACCCTAACACTGAGCTTAAAAGTTTTCATGAGCAGGAGGAACAAGCATGGTGATTATTTGTACTGTCTTCTTCCAGACCACAGTGCATGGTCTGGTGGGAATTAAGTCTTTGCTACAGAAAACAGCATCATAATACCTTAGTGGGGAGGCGTGCACAAGTGTTTATACTTAACTATGAAATGCATAACTAGCCTCTTCAGCAATAAACTTTTAAAAAGTTCTGATTCTGGGAGGTTGGAAGTTATAGGTGAGTGATGAAAGATTTTTCTTAATGTCACTTACATTGCACTTCATAAAAAGTGATTTTTTATTAAGCAGACTAGGCTAGACTGGCATGCAGCTTCTGGACATTTCAGGTTTTGTGTTCAGCTCTCAGTTGTGGTGGTCTGGCTTTTCATACAAAGGATACAGAAGCTGCCCTTAATGCTGGACTTCAGGAAATACAGGTTGTTACATTAAGGTTATGGCTTGCCTCATTTCCACATTTTCTCTTTGCTTTGGAATTCTGATAATGTTTCATAATGTAAACATTTTGCTGCTCCACAGGACTTTTAATCCAATGGTTTTCAGTTTTATATGGAAAATTTGCCATAAAATTTGGTTTTAGTAATTTTAATAGAACTCTTGTAGCAGGAATTGAGTCCTGAAAGTTTTTAATTGAATCAGAAAAACATTTAATTTAACTTCAATAGTGGATTTTACCCAGAGAGCTCAGGTGTTATACATTGTCAGTTGAGAAGCAGGATATGGAACAGGTTGCCCATGGAAGCTGTGGCTGCCCCATCCCTGGAGGTGCTCAAGGCCAGCCTGGATGGGGCCTTGGGCAGCCTGGGCTGGTGGGAGGT
Organism: Clamator glandarius; assembly: GCA_033459285.1. Classification (NCBI taxonomy): domain Eukaryota; kingdom Metazoa; phylum Chordata; class Aves; order Cuculiformes; family Cuculidae; genus Clamator; species Clamator glandarius. The sequence goes on from JAUNZM010000086.1 coordinate 806,469, forward strand.
GCCCCTGCCCATGGCAGGGGGGTTGGAACTAAATGATCTTTAAGGCCCCTTCCAACCCAAACTATTCTATGATTCTGATTCTGTATATAGCACAAATATGACTTAACCAATACAGAAAGCAAGGGTAATCTATGGAAACCGTTCTGCTGTGTCAGTGCGACTGCCCCTGGCTTTGATGGTTGTGGATGTGTTTGCCTGCTGTACCAAATGAGAACCCCAGTTCTGCCATGCAGCTCTGACTGTAGTGTGTTGGCTTTCCATTTGTGTAAACTCAGCAAGGAGAGGATATAAAGCATAATCTGGATGTTACAAAACACACATCAAAATGGAAACCAACAGACATAAATAGAAATGATCGGTAGATACTTAAAGGAGTGCGGTGTAGAGGTATGAAGTCACAGAATAATCTAGATTGAAAGGGACTTCTGAATTCTTCATTGTAACTCTGCTGAAACCAGGACCAACTTCAGAGATAAACTCAGTTCAGAGTTGTAACACATTGCTCAGAGTCACAGAAACATAGTTCTGAGTAACGCCAAGGCTGGAGATGCCAGAGCCTCTCCTGGAAGAACATAGACACCCTTGGATTCTCGCCTGTTTACAGGAATCTGAAATAAGACTTTATTTCTACTGATTGTGGATATGAACAAAATTAATTCGGAAATGCAAATCTGTTACATTCCTATCCTAGTCACCACTGTGTGTCCCAAGACAATCCCATCCCAGGTTACAGTAATAAATACTCACAGGTATTAAGCAGGAGTGGAACTATGTTGAAAGTGATGGCTGCGTTGCATCAGAGCTTGGAAAACTCTTCGTCATATACACAATCTTCTTCACAAGAAGATAATTACTTCTTTGACGTTAATGTCATCTCTGTACTGTAATTTCATCTCAAAACAGAACAAATAAATGCTAATGTTGTTCCAAAATTATGACCTCTCCTAATGAAGAGAAGGATTAAGAAAGAGAAGGTTTAGCCCACTAGGCATTTATGCAAGCTCGGTCAGCACAGCAATAAAAATTGGTTTTCCTCAGCCCTTAAATTAGCATTTCTGGGGTTACTCTGCTGTGCTCAGGATGCCTTATTCTGAAGAGAGGCATTCTGGAAGGATTAGGAACAGAAGAGCTGTGAGGCAGTCAGAGCTGGAAGACAGTGCAAAGGCTCACCTGATTTTGGAACATCTACATGTCTGACTTTTCCTTGCTAGTCCTGCTCTGTCCTCTCCTGAGGTCAAAATGTGCTCAAGGTTGATTTTCAGGGCACCTTGTGTAAAGATGGTCTGTTCCCTGGCTTGTGTCAGATTCACTCAGGGAATAATGTGATGACAGATTCTGTATTCAGCCTGAAAGAGTGAGCTATTAAAGATTACCATGTTTTTAGAGAGTGCCAACCTCTGCTTGTGTTCTTCATCTGCATGTTCCCACTGGGAGCTTTTTTCCAAGTATCTCTGGAGCTAGACTGTCATTCCTTTGGGAACGGGGCCTAGACAAATTGTGAAATATTGAGTTATTTAGAGTCATTCATCTTTTTTTGAAGGAAAGAGTTGTGAATAGTGGTTTCAAATTGCTTTTTTACAGCTGTTCCTAGAGATGAGAATTCTACCAGTTAATGAGTCAGCTCAAGCTGCTAGAAGGCTTAGTGATGACCCAAGCATTTAAATCATATCAATGAAAGCAAATCTTTCATTAATTCACTGTGAGCATAGTTGCAATGCTTTGTTATGTGCATAGAAAAAAAAGGAAGGTGGACATATTTTATTATACAAAGGAAATTATAGGGTTTCAGAGGAGCATAAGTTTCCTGCTTGTTGTATTTACCCACCATTGTAAAATATGTCACTCTGGGAAGAATGCTACTAATTAAGACATCACAAAATTTTGGTTCTTCTATTATAATTATTTTGAGTCAAGTAAATCACCATATAGAAAATCAGCAGAATTCTTTCAAAACTGAATTCAACATGGAGAATTTATCCCAGGTCCTAGGCACTAGAGCTTGCTGCTTAAAAGTGCTTTTAAAAGATTCAGAACTTTCAGCTACACCCAGTTTTATGGATTTCACTTTTAGATGTCCAGTGTCTATGGAGAACGAAATGTGCTTTGAGCAGGTCATTCAAACAGTTTGTTTACTGAAGTCAAAACTACTAACCCCTAGAATCTGTGCACACTGAGATTTTATGAAATCTCTGCATGTTTATGATGGGCTCAGCCAGCCCTCAGAACTGAACTTCCCTGGTTGCATTTAGCTCAGCCCTGTTTCTGTTGAAATCCGTTTTATGAGAACAGGTGCTAACACAGCCTTGTTACTAGGTAAAGCTAATGAGTTGGAGACGCCCATTATGATGATGGGGTGGGTATTGAAGTCCAGTAATGGATTTTGATGGTCAAAATGTGCCATTATGGCCCCTAATGTCCCTGGAGGACTTTATTGCAGCTGTAAAATGGGACTTTTAAAATATGAAGTGAAGAATTTACAATTAGTCAAAGATTGCTTTTGAAGAAAATACTGCAATATAAAGTGGCTAATTGAGCAATATAAGCCATAAACACCTCAGGGAAACACTTAAAGGACAGTTTTAAAGCTGACTTCAGAAATCTGCTGGGCTTTTTTTTTTAAGTATTCCTGCCTCTAGCAACATTTATTTCAAAAGCTGACAGGCAATGAGGAAATTGGAGACAAAACTTTGCTTCCGTGAAAGGAAGTGGTACATTCCCATTGACTGCTACTGCTGGTCAGCCTTCATAAAACAAGGAGATGGAGAGAAGGACTGACAGACACTAGTGGAGTGGGGAATAGCTTTAGGAGCCTCAGGAATATTCCTTTTTATGACTTTGTAAAAGTGGTTTTCACATGGGCAGAGGCAGAAAGCAGGTATTATTTTCCACTGCTCATTTTTGAAGGTAGGTCTCTATGGCAATGGGAACAAACAAGATCATGAAATTAATATGTAAATTTGAGGAAATCTTGGGTTTAGTACAGCCATTGATGAAAGTGGCTCTTCATCCCTGTAGGGCCAAGGCTTCACCTCTACTTCATGCAATGTTTGTAACTTTTGTCAACTTGCTTAATCTCTACGTGCATCACCTGCAAACTGGAACAGCATCAATGCAGTTCCCAGAAAACAGTTGTGGTTGCAGAATTCTCCACAAATCACTAGGTTGACCATTGAGGAGCTTCTGTCAAACTTCAAATGGACCATTAATCGAATCAGTGAATTCTAAAGCTCTACAAGATTATCTGCTCTTTTCTTCAGTTTCTCCGTTTGTTAGAGAATATTGAAAAAATGAAACTAAATTGTTAACATATATGTGTTTTTTTAAGTATTCCAAAGTTGACTTCACACCTCCTAAACATTTGCTAGCACTTTGCTCTGTTTTTATTTCGGTTTTATCACTTTCAAGTTTATTACTTTTATATATTACTTCTTAATTACAATAGGATTTTAAAATATATTTCAAATTTATTTAAAACAACTTTCTAGTTCTCCTGAGTTCTGTTAGCAGTGGATGAACATTCTTAGACAAAATTTATTAAGTTTTAATGTAATAAATTAAAAATAACACTTCTAAATGAACTCATTTCTATTATACTGCAATGTGTTGGACAAAAATATATTTTGAGAATGTTGATCAACATTACTCTTTTAATGGAAAATTCTATTCACTGTAGTGTGCCACAGTGGTTACTTGGACCTGACTTCAGGTAGTTGGTGTAGTTCCCCACAGAAACTTGTAAGATCATGGTTTTCCCTGGTGAAGCAATTATTCTGATGACATTTGTAATCACTCTTAAGGCTGAGGTCTGTAAATCACCCAGTTTGTTTGAACTCTTCCAGTCTTTGCTTAGTACAGGAATGCAAGGAAAACCTCTATGGAAATCATTATTCGTACTCTAACAGCTGCTATGGACATATTCAGAACATAAATAGGACTTATTGAAGCCCCTGTGATATTCTGGCTCTGGTGTGGTGGTTAAATAATTCACCATCAGATTAAAGAGCTGATTTGACAGACTTGAGCAGCTATAGGGAATTGGCGGAGATATTGCCAGTATAATTTTACCCGTATAGTAGGATTAATTATAAATCCCAATCAAGCTCCCTTTGGAGATAATGGAAGTTTTAAATGAGCCCAAAATGAGGATAGAGATTTGGGCTGAGATTTCCAATACTACTTAAGGTATTGGGAAATTCAGATCCCACTGAGATTAACAGAAACTGGGCATCAAACACTGTAGGTGGCTTGCAAATCACAGTTTTGAATTTTGACAGTAATCTTTCAGTCCTACTGAGACGTATAAAAGGAGGCGTGAAGGAGATAAATAGAGGCTCTAACCCAAGCCTGGCATCTTTGTAAAGACAGGCTATGCCAGAACACATGCAAATTGCAGGCATATCCACATATTTTGCCTAATGGCACAGCCTATTTGACTTCTAGTGGTGTCTTATTACAAAATTACTGATCGGGTGAGGAGCTTTAATATATTAATAATCAGTGCCTTGGGCCAGGTATCTGGTGGCTTTTATTATGGCAGTCTGTGTGGTCTCACATTTAACTCTATGGATACAGAAGTGAAGAAACCACTGTTACCTTCATTTATTTTTCATGTCAGATAGCTGAAAAATCATCTTTCAAATCTCTGGCCCATAAAGTTTGCGAAGCAGTTCCCTTCTGCATTAGTTTGACAAATAAGAAAGAGATTTCTGGCCGGAGATGGTTAACTACTTGCATGTGGACAATCCTGCTGTTAGCATCAAAGCAATTCTGATCATTCTGTCATTGTTTTCCTTTTTTTAAATCAGTGTAATAAGACTCCCAGAAGCAACTCAGCACTGTTTGATTTTAGTGCCAGTTAGCACTGGAATGGACTTCAAGTATTACATCAATTAGCACTATATATAACATGAAGAATTTATATCCTGAAGGAAGCAGATAATGCTTTATCTTAAAATAATATTTAATTAGGAAAAAACAGAAAGCAAAATTAGAAGTGATGTTTCATTTTTAAAATAATGCAGAACAGCAGAAAGAACTGGCCTATTTGACTATATTGCTCAAGAACCAATTGAGTGATGTGGGGCAAGCGGTACATTAAAACCCTAACGTGATGATTGTCTAGTATTGGTACAATAAGAGCATTGGATAACAAGATTATTTTCCCTTTTTCTCTTTACCCACAGACTGGCATGAAGATTTCATTTTTCCTGAAGAGAAGAGTCCAGTCATCAAAGTAAACTAAGTCTTGAAAATACATAGAGAAGGTGCAAAACAGGAAGATCAATAAAAGGAAACCAGATTTATTATTTTTATGAATCTCTTCATTTGACTGGCCTGGTTCATGATCTCTTAATCTTTGATACAGGCAGTGCAGTACTCCCTGGTGTTTTACATTTTTCTTGAGTTGTACATGCACTGTTTATTCACAACAGACCCTGAAAAAAAGATTAGCTCGTAGGTAGAAAATTGAGAAAAACTAAATCGTTTGGTGAAGTGTTGATGCCTAGAGGAGCAGAAGTTGGTACCCTGCTCAGAATTTGAGCTCTCCCAGGCAAGATTCTTGTTACTTAGCAGCAGGTCAACTTTTCCTTCCTGCCTCTCATCTCATATTCAAATTTCAGATAGTTTGCTTTTCTTCATCCTGGGCTCGTTTTTCCCCCTTCTTTGTGATGTAAGGAGATCCTCTGAAATATCTCTTAGCCTAAAAGCAAGGCCAGGAGTTCTTAAACAGAAGGAGGTATTTACAGGTGGCAAAATAAGTTTGAAAGAATTAAAAAAAAAATCTTAATCTCTTATAAAACCTTGTTGCCGGAAGTGCTGAGTGTTCTGGTGACTTCATCTGGCTTTGGTGTGAATCAAGGTGACAGTGATCCTCAAAACCCAGGCTTATTTCTTTGAATATTTAAACAGGTTCCTAGCTACCAAATTCCAAACTTAAATGTTGGCTTAAGTTTTCTAGAGCAGGGGCAAAAAATTAACATACTGAACACAGATATCTCATAGATATTATAGCAAACTGTATTGTGTAATATGGAAAAGAACAGTGAAATAGTTTAACGGTTACCGCCTGTCATATAAGAAACGCCATGTGAGACAAAGCATGGGAAGGCTTTAGTGAGGAATGATTGTTTTTCTTGCAAAATGGGAGGCAGAAAGTTGTCATCATGACTAAATATGAGATGATAAAAGTGGAGCAAGATTCATCCTTGGAGGCCTTGAAATAAAGAGAGCATCTTACCCAAGACCTTTCGAATAAAAGCCAATCAAAGCTGAACAGCTATATGAAAGCAAAGAGAAAAGATTTTTTTTTCTTATTTGATTACTGTGTAACTAGTTGCCTGCTTTCTGTGTGTCGTGAAATTCCTGGGAAGTGGATGTCATAATCCAGTATATTCAGAAGAGGGCAGCATCAACCTAAACAACAGATGTGGAACATATTTGATATAAGGATTTCAATCTAAATCGAAGAGCCTCCAAAAGGTAACATAAATCCAATTAAGTTTGTTAAAAACAGAATTTAGTTTGTGTTCTTACATGAAGACAAAGTAAGTCTGTAATCCAAAATTACAGGAACATCATAGTGTCTCTGCAATGACACGTTAAAATTTATTCTGTTTTCCTATAGGAACACACACAGAATCACACAGAATCATTAGGCTGGAAAAGACCCACAGGATCATCGAGTCCAACCATTCCAATCAATCACTAAACCATGTCCCTCAGCACCTCATCCACCCGTCCCTTAAACATCTGCAGGCATGGTGACCCAACAACCTCCTTGGGCTTCTTCCAGTGGTCTTCCAGTGCCCAATGACCCTTTCTGTGAAAATCTTTTTTCTGATGTCCAGCCTGAACCTCCCCTGGCGGAGCTTGTGGCCATTCCTTCTCGTCCTGTCCCCTGTCATTTGGGAGAAGAGGCCAGCACCCTCCTCTCCACAACCTCCTTTCAGGTAGTTGTAGAGAGTGATGAGATCTCCCCTCAGCCTCCTCTTCTCCAGGCTAAACACCCCCAGCTCTCCCAGTCGCTCCTTATAAGATTTGTTCTCCAGCCTCTTCACCAGCTTTGTTGCTCTTCTCTGGACTCGCTCCAGAGCCACAACATCCTTCTTGTGGTGAGGGGCCCAGAACTGAACACAGTACTCGAGGTGCGGTCTCACCAGTGCCGAGTCCAGAGGGAGAAGAACCTCCCTGGACCTGCTGGTCACACCATTTCTGATACAAGCCAAGATGCCATTGGCCTTCTTGGCCACCTGGGCCACTGCTGGCTCATGTTCAGTCGCTGTCAACCAACACCCCCAGGTCCTTCTCCTCCAGGCAGCTTTCCAGCCAGGCTTCTCCTAGTCTGTAGCTCTGCTTAGGGTTGTTGTGCCCCAAGTGCAGGACCCGGCATTTGGCCTTGTTAAACCTCATGCCAGTGGTCTCAGCCCAGCAGTCCAGCCTGTTCATATCCCTTTGGAGCCTCCCGACCCTCCAGCAGATCCACAATTCCACCCAGCTTAGTGTCATCCACAAACTTGCTAAGGGTGCATTTGGTCCTCTCATCCAGGTCATTGATGAAGACATTGCAGAGGGCTGGACCCAGCACTGAGCCCTGGGGAACCCCATTTGTCACTGGCCTCCAGCTGGATTTAACTCCATTTCCCACGACTCTCTGGGCCCGGCCATCCAACCAGTTTTCCACCCAGGAGAGTGAGCGCCTGTCCAGGCCAGAGGCCGACAGTTTCCGAAGCAGAATGCTGTGAGAAACTGTGTCAAAGACTTTACTGAAGTCCACTAAGGCTACATCAACAGCCTTTCCCTCGTCCAGTAGGTGGGTCACTTTGTCATAGAAGGCAATCAGGTTAGTTTGGCAAGACCTGCCTTTCATGAATCCGTGTTGACTGGGCCTGATTCCTCGCAGTAGTGTTTACCATACCTTAGTTATGATTATGACACCTACAGCCCTCTAATTCCAGGCCTTTGGAAACAAAAATGGAAAAAATAAATGGAACAAAATTCTGTGCTTTCTGTGTCTGAAATGCTGCTGAAATCACAGCCAGATGTAAAGCAAACTAATCAGTACAGATGGGGGCATGCTGGTCCTGAGCATCAAAGTTCATAGGAAAGCTCTGAAGGACATCAGTTTGGCTTTGGATCGGGGACTGAATCAGATACAATATTATGGCTAAATCAGGCAAATACTCATGTAATTACATGATGTTTTTAAGCTTGAGTGAATTTGCTAGAAGTTTTGACAGAAGAGGGACTGGACTGAGTCCAGTTTTATTGGGTTAGGCATTCCCCATCTAGCTTCCCATGACTAATAGTGCTCCATGTAATAAGTTAAATTCTATTCCCATTTAATAAGCCCATATGAGATTTTAGTCATTTTACCACAGGATTTTGCTTTAACAAAGTGGTTGCAAATACGCACAAGTCCCACTGATGTCAGTGATGCTGAAGTGTTTTGCTGAGAGGAGAGCTGCAAAAGGGAGTCCAAATCCTTATGTCGTAAGTATAACTAGACTGTCAGCCGCATGGTGGCAATAGGTGATCTAGGAAAAACAAGCGTGAAGGATTTTTGCCGTAAGAGTTAGCTAACTGCATTCTGTATCGGGGTGGGAGGAGTGGGGGGGGACGTGACATGAGGAGATAAAAATGTATATTGTGAACACTATTGTTCTCCTGCTGACTGCATTTCTTAAGTGTCTAGGTAATTACAGATCTTTCCTGGATGAATTTAGAGTTCTTTGGCTGAGGAAGGTGCATATTTCTCTTGATTCCTTTCTTAAAAGCTAAAAGAATTGCAACATGTAAACTTTCCTATTTTGGTGAATCTCAAGGTGGGTTATTTAACCTTGATTTATGTGTCAAAATCCTGTTTCAGCTGAAAGACCACATATGTACACACTTAATCACTAAGACCTTGAAGGTTTGTAAAGAACCTAAGTTTATGTATTCTATTAAATGTGATCTTCACAGACTAATTAGTTAGAAATTTCACCCTTGCTTATAGTATACACCATTTTATGGTCAATAACAGTAAAATCCATGTAAACCATGCTCTTTATTAATAAATGTTATGTGCTTCTGGCTTCCGAATAAGGAAATGGATTACTTGTTTTTCTCTTGTGACTGGCCTGCTGGCTTAGTAAAATTCAAGCAATTACCATTATGGATAGATCAGTTCAGGTGAGATATGAAAACTGTACAGATAATTTTGTTTTCTCTAAAAATAAGGACATGAGTACTGTGCAGAAAACTTAGATAAGCAATATCCAACCTCAGAGACTTTGGGGAGGGTCTGAGGTCTCTGGGATTCAATATTGAATAATATGATTTCCCCGATGTGTTACAGGTTTGGATCAAACCACCACTAGTACTAACTAGAACTGGTTGTTAGCTGCTTCTTGTTGATTCTGTCTGGTTTTTTTAGTGGATAATGCATATACCTCTAAAACCTCCTCCACAAATGGCACTGTTGGCCTTACTAACTGAGGCACTGAAATGGAGTGATCCTGGATGTGCAGCACCCTCCCCATCCCTGCAGGGGCCTCTCCGGGTTAGCATTTGAAAGAAAATATTGAAATGAATGATGTCTGTGGAGCTGTAAACTTGTGTGATAAACTGTTGTTCTGTCAATGCACACAGACATGATCATCTTTTCTATTCCACTCCAGGAGCTCCCCAGATGATGTGTACTTTGGAGGTGAATATAAATGAATAACCCATTTTAACTTTTCAGCAAACAGGATTTTCAGTTTAAGCCATCAGAAAGTACTGGTGACCTAATGTTGTACCCTTCACTTCCCAATGGAGTTACCAAATGGCCCTACATCCTAGAGTGACAGGTTTACTGTGCACCGTAACAGGGATGTATGTTCTATACAAAGAGCGACAAACACAAGACAAAGAACAAATATATTAAAGATCTCTTGTGACAGCAATCTCTTTGTTAGCGACACTATATAAACAGATGCTGCAAATATTTTAATAATTTAGTTAGAAAAATCAACCTAGGAGTTCCTGTGGCTATGAAAAAAAAAAATTAGGTGGCCATTTTAGTTTACCAATGTTGTTGTTTAGCACCAAAAGATGAAGAACAATTGGTTTTTTTGCAAAGAGCTTGTCATATGGTCCTTGTCTGAAGAAAGCAGAGTGTCCAACTGGTTATGAATATGGTTTTGTTTAAAATTGTGAGGCTAGCACATTGTGCATCTCCATTCCCCCTCCAAAGATGTTTCCTGAGCACCAAACATAATTCTTAGACATATGAAAAAGTATGTGTGCTAACATCCAGCTGAGAACTAATCACTTCAACACTTAGAAACAGAGCTGTTAGGTGTGGGACACTTCCCTGTGTATTCCATTCTTCCATTTTCTTTTTTATCAAGTGCAAAGGATATTTAGAGGGACGGCAGCTCAAGAAACTTTTCCTACTAGTTCTTCCGAAAGTACCTAAGCTGAATTAACTTTATGGTTTACAATTATTGCTGAGTTGGGAATTCTGGGAAGTAGGAAGGATGAGTTAACCTTTTCCATGAGTGCTTCTCCCTAAGCCACTTTGCAGTCCCTGGAGCATCTGTGGTTACTTTTTTTTTATTATTTCTTCACTAGACTGTACAATGTCCAGTCTAAGGCAGAGCTGAGTCATGTAGAAATAAATAGTTAACTCCTGTGTGCTAGGGCAGTGCCTAGTCATGAAGTCATTTTTTTTCACAGAATTTAGATTAATTTTGTGTCTGATCATTTCTCAAAAAGGTATCAGGTATATCCAAGTGCTGTCAGTACAGCTAAAAGAGCCTTGTATTGTAGATGGATGTGTGATGTTCTGCAGAGGAAGGGCAAGTATCCTCATGTCCTCTCCTTTCTCTATCATTTTTTTTCCTCTAAAACGATCTTCTTCTGATCATTCAGAGTTTTAGATTCAGAGAGAAAAAAGTCTTTTGTTTTCCCAAACTCCCATTGCTGTTTGTGACTGCTTAATCTCACAGGTACTTAGCCTTTAAGTTCTTTCCCAGGCCATGGGACCTAACTACTAAAGCCCTACTGTATTCTGAATGCTACCGGAGCAACCTAGTTTAGAGAATTTAGGAACACAATCCAGGCATAGGCAGAATACAGCTTCCTTCAAAATACAAGTTTGGAATGGGTCATTAACCAAGCTGATTTTATTAAAAGAAAAGCTGCTGCTTCTGAAAATGCGTTTCCAAAAGTAAATCACTTTTTCTCTAGAGAAATGAAAGGAGGTGTTCAGATCACAGAGCTGAACTTCCATCTACAATAGAAATTTTCTCAGTGTGCTAAAGCATAGGGGCTGTGAGATTGAGCGGATGCTTTTGTTGCTGAACATGAAAGCAAAATCATATTGCTATTTGGATGATGAATTTCCCTTGGTAGGCAGCCACCATCTTGTTTACAAGGAAATCTCAGCCATTAGTGTGTATGCAAACTGCTTATGGTTGGCTGGTTGGCTTTTAGCAGAGATGGCACAAAGAAGAAATGAGATGTACATTGGATCGAGGTAAGCAGTCTCTATTACCACAACTATATTACTAACTTATGTTTAATTGCTCAGCATTTATGAGGTTCATAGTTTATTGTCTTTCTTGCCACACAATAGGCTGGGCAAGTTAAAAAAGCTCCAAGTTTCAAAGGCTAGAGTTTTGGGTGCTTGCCAGCACTGATCTGTTTAACAAACAGGCAGCAGGGTGCTTATTAGTAGGTTGTGGTTTGCAAACCATGAAGCCTGTGGGGCCAGATGCACTGATCAAATAGTGAATCTATAGATCAGTAAGCCTATTAGATGAAAAAGGGGAGCACCACCGAGTATAAATATATTTTTCATGGGCTTCAATTAGGCCACCATAAATGACTTTTGTAACTCTTCTGTTGACCCAGCAGTCTAAATATTAAAGATTAGTATAAGCACCATTTGTTCCAAATTGCTTCTCTTAGAATTTCCCAATGACTTATAATTATACAGTAGTTGGTAGTAAAAGAACAAGTGCCAAATTGCTCTTATTATTTCTATTTATTTCAGTGTAACAAATAGTGCCTACTCACAACTCAGCGTTCTTATATATTATTCATAAAAGCGCAACAAAAATTGGCAGTGGATTAGGCACTGTGTAAGACCAGGTGATTAGCTGGTCTGAATTGGCATGATACCGTGGAAGCCAAGATAATCTATGAGTTCCCTGAAGTCACAGGAGCTACGAAAATTCCTAGTTGTTATGGATCCAGCCAAAGTACTTCGCAAACGACATTTCACTCCTTTAATTTTCCATCTCCAGTTGGAATGAATGAAGTAGCAGTTAATGAAACTTCAGCTATAAAGTTTCTAAGACTGGATTGTACTATTTCAATTATTTGAACTTCTCTGATGATTGGTGTTTTTTTCATTTTTTTTTTTTTTGCCTGTGAATCACTTGCCAATTCTTTGTGATGACTGCTGCTAAAAGTAGTTGATTTTCATTCTGTACTTCATCATTTAAGTCATGTGGCAAGGTTTCCCCTTCCTGTCTGCATACCTGCTGAACCCACGGCACTTCCATGACTTAAGCACTCCTATTTGTCCTTCTTTCAATCGATGTTTTTGCAAACACCGTTTTACTGTTACAGATGCTTTCAAGGAAAAATTGAAAGATGCTGTAATGCCACTGAACAACCACGTTTTTCACGCAAAAATCTATGAACTATTTTTGTAGTGAGTATTCAATTCTTTTTTCAGTTGCCTCCTCTAGAAAAGACTGGTAGAAAAGAAAGCCTTGCAAGAGTATTTTGAAGGTCGAGCCAAGACTTTTTACTTAATAAAGAGGAAAAAGAAATTAGTGCTTAATCTTCTGTTGAAAATGCTCAGAAGCATAGAACAAAACCAAAGTACTCTCCTCTCAGCCTCTTTCCACTCTGTTGTCAGCATCTCCTCTTTGTTTTACTTCTGTTGAGTAACTCAGGGCTGCCCTAAATTTTGAATAAAAAAGAGACTATAATAGACAACATGATGCCAGTATTCTTTCAACAATTGTCTCAGGCTTTGCATAGTTGAATGAATTAATTTAGTTAGAAGGTACTGGTTGTTGGCAAAAATGACTTCCTAATCTGTGCTTTCTGCATCAACAAAAGTGATGTGCTGCACCAGTTTGTAAAGGAAGCATTGAAAATAGTATTACTAGAAAGACATTTAGTTTCAGGTCTTCGCACAATGCCAGAGAAACACCTAAACCCATGATATAAAAAGTAATCAGAACCCATGGCTTGACTTTGTAAATTCTCAGTTTGAATCTGTTTAGAAATTTCTGGTGACCTTTATTTTTTACACTGACAAGTTACCTAAGTCCCCTCACCACAAGTTACCTAAGTCCTCTCACCACAAGAAGGATGTTGTGGCTCTGGAGCGAGTCCAGAGAAGGGCAACAAAGCTGGTGAAGGGGCTGGAGAACAGGCCTTATGAGGAACGGCTGAGAGAGCTGGAGGTGTTTAGCCTGGAGAAGAGGAGGCTGAGGGGAGACCTTATTACTCTCTACAACTACCTGAAGGGAGGTTGTGGAGAGGAGGGTGCTGGCCTCTTCTCCCAAGTGACAGGGGACAGGACTAGAGGGAATGGCCTCAAACTCCGCCAGGGGAGATTTAGGCTTGAGATTAGGAAAAAGTTCTTCACGGAGAGGGTGGTTCGGCATTGGAACGGTCTGCCAAGGGAGGTGGTTGAGTCACCATCCCTGGAGGTGTTTAAGGTTAGGGTAGACGAGGTGCTTAGGAGCATGATTTAGGGATTGGTGGGAATGGTTGGACTCGACGATCTGGTGGGTCTCTTCCAACCTGGTCATTCTGTGATTCTGTGATTCTGTGAAGTACCAGATGTTACGTATTTCAGTCCTTCCATGCTGTTGAGCTAAGGAGGCTGGTATGTTTAGAGCTCAATGTCTCCTTACACTGCTTAAGCTTGTGCAGACTGAGGCGAGGGCAAACGGAGGTGGAAGCACATTCATCACAACACCACCTGATCAGCAAAATTTTAAAAAAAGTCAGGTTGGCATTTGCAGAATGTGTGACTTATTTGGATATTTTTTACCCTTCAGTTGCAAGTCGACTTTAAGTCATATCATCTAAGGGCTACACTAGCTCTTTTTAGGTACAAAAACAGAGTCTGTTGTTCTGTGACTAAATTAGGACTAGAGGCCAGATGAATAAATAATATGATTCACTTTCCAGAATTCTTAAATGTCACTAGGCAAGTATACATCTGTGAGGTTTATTAGCCTCATTATTCCCGTGCAGAACTGACATCTAAGAGCAAAAAACAGGAACAAAGACTAACTCAAAAGGAGCCTAATGCTAATGCAGAAAACCTACATAGCATTAAATATAGGGCAATCTAAAACCCAGGAATCTATATTACAAGCATCTTTATTTTACAAGCTCTAGCACACGAGGAAAATGCTCGTCACTCTGTGACCCTTATGTTAAGTTGATCCCTACATTAAGATATTTTCATTCCCATTTTCTCTTTCTGAAGGCCAAGGACTATAACCCAGCCAGAGCAACCACTCACTTCTCCATGTCTGTGAGCACTCATAGCCCCATTCCGTAGTCCGGTTCTCAAGAAGTTTGTCTTCAAAGTCTATGAAGGCTGCATTGACTGGGAGAAGAGTAAGAGGCAATAGGCCTCACTGTGTTAGCATCCTTTTCTACAATATTCCCAGAAAGAACTGGAGGAAAGAGCTTTCTCTTTTTTTCATGTCAGAGGATGCCTGTAGCTGGAGAGATTCTTCCTGCTTGTACAGCTGGAATAAGAGTAAGTCCTTACAAAAGTGCTGTGCAGGTTTTAATGCTTTTCAGTGACCCTGGCCCACTGAAATTTGCCCTAAATAAAAACAATAATAATTTTTCTTTTCTAGGATGCCTCTGCAGAATAAACAAGAGAACACTAAGCCCACATCTCTTCGCTATGATCTTAATACCTTTGGCTGTAGCCAGCAGTTAGTACATTATGGGAAAACCTCACATGCAGTAAGAAAGCGATGCATAAATTAACTCAAACCATCTCAGGTCTTCTTTGCACGACCCCACACAGGAAAGGGCCAGAACTACTTAGAGTGCTCAGATAGAAAAGTCTTACATTCTGTCAAAGTTTGCCGTAGTGAGTGTTAACTCAGCCTGGCTGAGCCAAGTTCACTGCTTTGATTTAAAATGCCAGAAAAAACATCTTGTGTTTCACTTAGGATAGTACTTGCTATGAAATCTGGATTCCTCAATTATGTGTTACTTTAACTCATCACTTCAGATAATGATAACATCTTTGTAATGTTTTTGCTGCTATTACAGTCTCAGGTAGGAAGTTTCAGCAATCCAGGATAAGAACATTTTTCTTTTTTCTATTATTATATTTTTGATTTCTTTCCCCCCCTCTGATTGGATGTACCATTTGAACCTGATTTACTAAAGGGTTAGTGTTTGCAGCTCCCAAGGTTGCTGAGTTAGAGGTGCTAAGAACTTTTGAACTTCAGTTCTTTAATGATGCATGGGAATACTGAGAAAATATTGACACCGCACAAATGCCACATGCTGCTTGTCTGTAGAGAGAGAAAGAAGAAAACTCTTTTATTCTACTAAACTAGTGGATTATAGATAATGACTTGAAACTGGACCGATGTTTTCATGAAAACAAGTTGCCTTTTTTGAATTCACGCCATGTTGCTTTGCCTCAAATGCTCTATTTGGCTGAAGTTCAGCAGGGGTATTAGGAACTGCTGCTAGCTGAATGCAGAACAAACTCTCACAGCCAAAATTAAGAACAGTGCTGTCTTCTGCAAGGTTTTTAAAACCTAATTAAAGTAAATACTTTGGAATGATTAAAAGGCACACATAATTTTAAGATAAAAGTTTATTATAGTTAAAAAAGGAAGCTCTGTAATTTAAAATGGAAAGTTTATGAAGCTTCAGGATAAACCTCAGCTAGGAAAAATAACAGGTTTCAGATGTTCCAAATGTCATACGTCAATGGAGCACAATGCTCACTACAATCAGCCATTAGCACCCTGTTCCTCCTCTGTACCAAAGCTCCAAGCTTCACAATTTAAAAAGAGGATAGTTGTGTATTTATCCCAAATACATCTGATTTCATCATATCTGGGCATATTTTGAGCAGGAAGTTGGACTGGAAACTTCCAAGTTCCTTGCCAACCCAAATGATCCCAGGCAAATGACTGCTAGAACAATATCTAATGAAACCAAACAATGAGAACATGGCCTGTTTTGCAAGGTTGTAAGTATCCCAAATAATGTCTGTCTATGTCAGAGAAAGGGAGAGAATATTCAAATGTTATTTACTTAAGAATAGCTGTTATTTAATCTACAGAGTCAGATTTATTAGGTTAGTTACTATAATTAAATTCCAACTGACTACTAGAAACATATTGAAAGTTAACAACTATGTAATAAACTTCCTAAGCAACAATTAAGTGTGTTGGGGAGTCTACAAATCTTTTAAAGGTGCTAACAGAAAGGAGACAGAATAAAAATAGTATCAAAAAGCTGCATAGTTAAAAGTACGGGATTAAATTTTAAAGATCAACGTTTGTTTTGTCCTTTTGGGAGCAACTGCCTTAGTATGCAATAAAAGACAGTACAGTAGGCTGTTAATGGAAGGACCTGCAACCCACTGATTGAGGCTTTTGGTGTGCTGTAATTGAAATCTCCCAAAACACGTCAGCCGGGCTCTACCTGCTGTAAGCAAAAGGGAATAGTTAACACAAAATTTTTGTCAGGTGGGTTACTCAAGGTATTTCCTGTTCCAGGATTTACTCCCTCAGCTTAGACCACTAGTGACTGGCATTTTTAAGGCTACAGCAAAGTGCAAAGCCCATTTATCTTTCTTTTTTTCCCCCTCAGATACGTACTTGTTTTTTGAGCAAAAATAATCTTTCTGCTTTTAGCATCATACCCGCTGCTCCTTTGAGCCTGAACTATTAAGTTTCTATGACAGATACTCAGTGTAAAGCTCTGATGAGATCTGCTAATGATCTCCATTGGGCTTGTTTACCCTTAGCTTGCTTTGCAAAGAGCTGGTAAAATATTCTGTAATATGTAATACTGGAACAGGCTGCCCAGGGAGGTGGTTGATTCACCTTCCCTGGAGGTGTTTAAGGCACTGGCGGACAAGGTGTTAAGGGACATGGTTTAGTGTTTGATAGGAGTGGTTGGACTCAGTGATCTGGTGGGTCTCTTCCAACCTGGTCATTCTGTGATTCTATGATTCTATGTTCTCCTTCCCATAAACTGCTGGGATTACTTTTGTCTGCCTAACTCACTTCTTACTTGGAAACGGTGTTTCTACGTGGTCCTATATTTGCTACAGGTGGTTTTCCTCCCTTTGAAGCTCAGAAGAATTACCTAGCCAAAGGAAAGATTTTTCCAAGAGTGGGACTTCATGAATGACATGCCTTTTTTAACACTTCTTTGGTTTTTATTGACCTTCATCACTTGTCATGCCATTGACTGTACCTAAGCCAATCCTGTGATTGATTGTTATTGGACATTTTACTGATTGGGGTGAGGGACATCCTCACAGTGGTGAACATCTGTAGGACTGGGCCTTCAACATGGGATGTCCTTGTGGTTGTGATGCTGTCGACCGCACCTCGAGTACTGTGTTCAGTTCTGGGCCCCTCACCACAAGAGGGATGTTGTGGCTCTGGAGCAAGTCCAGAGAAGAGCAACGAAGCTGGTGAAGGGGCTGGAGAACAAATCTTATGAGGAGCGGCTGAGAGAGCTGGGGGTGTTTAGCCTGGAGAAGAGGAGGCTGAGGGGAGACCTCATTGCTCTGTACAACTACCTGAAGGGAGGTTGTGGAGAGGAGGGAGCTGGGCTCTTCTCCCAAGTGACAGGGGACAGGACAAGAGGGAATGGCCTCAAGCTCCACCAGGGGAGATTTAGGCTTGAGATTAGGAAAAAGTTCTTCATGGAGAGGGTGGTTAGGCATTGGAATGGTCTGCCAAGGGAGGTGGTTGAGTCACCGTCCCTGGAGGTGTTTAAGGTTAGGGTAGACGAGGTGCTTAGGAGCATGATTTAGGGATTGGTGGGAATGGTTGGACTCGACAATCTGGTGGGTCTCTTCCAACCTGGTTTTTCTGTGATTCTGTGATTCTGTGATTCTGTCATTCCATCTTTTGCTCTGCGCACTGTACTGTGTTTATAAGCAGTAATCCAGAGCAACTCTTTGCAGCTACAGTATTCAATAATACATTGTCAGCAATCAATTACAGAAACACGCGATATTCAAACACACTATTTGTGTCATTATTAAAGTACAATAAGCTCTCTTGCTCAGCGGATAGTAATAGCAGATCAGATTTTTACAAAAGATACGTTAAATCCCCAGAGCCCAATCAAAACAGCTTCTTTTCTGTCATTTTCCCTTTGTTAAAAGCTTTCTCTGCTCTTTTGAAAGCGCTGTCATTCTTCCTTAGAGAATGCCTCAATTTTAAAATCATCATAGTAGATTCACGTCACTCATATTTTATGTTCTCTCCCATAAGAAAAGAAAGAAAATTCTCTATCTGCTAAGTCTCGACTGGCAGTTCGCCCCATCTGCTTCTCTCTAGTCCACTCATTGCATTCCTGCTGTGTTTCTTTCTGTGTTGCAGTCTTTAGAAAATATGCTGCAAAACCACAGTCTTGAATCAAGGGTATGCACTCTGCTGATACAAACTTCATTTCAGGATTATGCCCCAGTCACCAGAAAGTTCTTGTTCAGAGTTTTAAATAAATGAACCTAACTGGTTTCTGGGCACGCTGCTTTAAACTGTTAGGTGAAAAAGATCTGCAAACCAGCATATCCTGACCTATTGTATCCACTTCCTAAATGAACTTTATAATATGTGCCCTCTCCTTGCCAGCCTCAATGAGCATTTATTAAATCTGGGTATTAAAACACTTTCTAGTATGAACTTATATGATGAACCTTGGAGATGGTGGAAAGTGCTCCTCAGCCAACTCCCTTAACCTGATGAATTTATCTGTTAGCAGTACAGCCAAACACTAGTGTTTCTGGGTGAAAACTAATGACAAACTTGAGTTTTTTTCATTATACGCTAATACAAATAGCTGCTATAAAGACTTTCCTGTGATTATCCAAACAAGGTACCCATCATTTAGCTTTGGAAATTCTCCCAACTGAGAAAAGGGAAAAAAAAATGTAATCTCACTATAAAGCAAATGACCAAGTAGGCTATAGGATACGTTTTTTCTTTTTACTTTTATGGCTGATGTATTTTACTATTTATTCTTCATTCCTTTTCCTATATTTTCCAATTATTTGGTCATGGGAAGATGTGCTGTACCATTGCTAGTGTACATAGAGGATGGTGTAGTGAAGGCCAGACCCATGCATGTGAATCTGTATAAACCACAAAAATTTTGTAGCTACAAAAATATAAACTATATACAGTATAAACCACAAAAAAGCTGTATAAATTGCAAAAATGCTTTCATTTCATTTAGATTAATTTATAATCAATCAGAGAACCCTGCAAACTTGTCTTATGCACTGGTGTGTTTATTTATATTCAAAGTGTTATATAAAGTATAGGTAAAGATTTCATCCTCTGCTTTGTTGCCTAACATGCAATATTATAATACGTGTCCTGTTCTTTCTCAGCTTGAAGGTGATACTAGTATCACAATTTGGATGTTCCTGTCAGGAGAAATTACACTGAGGGACCTTTTCTAATTTTTTTTTTTTTAATTTGACCATTCTCACATAGGAAGGGTCTTTGGAAAACATAATGCTTGTCACTTGGCTACATTGCTCAGGAGGCAAGATTCAAAGTATTTTCACAACTGCATTAAGCTCCAGTTTTAGGCTGTGCAAAGTGTGTTCAGAACAAGTGAGAGGTTAGACACTTATTGGAAGTACCTTGCTATCTGTCCTCATTTCACAAGAAAAGAGGAGAAATTCATGCAGCAGCACCCTGCAGCTCAAGAAGTGTGGTCATGCCACTGTTCAGAACCTACCACTACATATT
Organism: Clamator glandarius; assembly: GCA_033459285.1. NCBI lineage: Eukaryota > Metazoa > Chordata > Aves > Cuculiformes > Cuculidae > Clamator > Clamator glandarius. Next base: position 826,472 of record JAUNZM010000086.1, read on the forward strand.
TTTATAGGCTGCTTACTTTAATTCTAAAATCAGCCTCTTTGGTTTTTTGTCCTCAAGAGAATTCAAACTTCTGTCTCTTGCAAATCCACTTGCAAGCGCAGGGTCTCTTAATCTTTCTTTCAAAGGTAGATTCTGTGCTTTCACAATACAGAAGGAAATGCCTAAAAACTAGAGGGAAGAAATGTCTAGCTGGCCAATCTCTAGCAAGACAACTTTAAGGGACCTGGTCAGATCCTTCCTACGACTGCTTGTTTAGCAGACAGCCTAGCTGCTTGGAGTCATCTGTCTGCAGTTTAATGAAAGTGTGAGGGATAGAAATCCCTTACATATTTTTTTTTTAGAAAGCCAGTGTTTTTTGACGGAAAGTAGTGTAACCCTTATGAAAATCTTCACTTATTTTTAAGTTAATTTCCTAAACTGCTTATCTTCTTAATGGTAACTTCTGGTCTTATAGTCAATGGTACTCGATTTTTGGCTCCAACATTTCTTTTGAAGTAGATCATCTATTCACGTAGAAGTCAGTTCTAATCAGCAGATGCCGCATGAGGGTATCACCTATCAGTTATAATTCTTTTAAGGATCATTAAAGTTTGCTGCTTTGACACTATAATTAATCTTTGGAGAAACAGCCTAAGAAACAAGATACAGGCAGTGGTGGGTTGGCTGTGGCTGAATGCCAGGCACCCACCAAGGCTGCTCTATCACTCCCCCTGCTCTGCTGGGCAGGATAGAGAGAATATAACATAAAGCTTGTGGGGCAAGATAAGGATGGGGGAAGATCATTCACCAGTTACCATCAAGGGCAAACCAGACTCCACTTGAGGAAGTTACCTTAATTTATTATCAAATTAGAGTAGGGTAATAAGAAATAAGACCAAGTCCAACATGAGTCCTTCCTATGGGCTGCAGTTCTTCGTGAACTACTGCAGTGTGGGTCCCTTCAACAAGGTGCCCCACAAGGTCACAAGTCTTGCCAGCAAACATACTCCAGCATGTGCTCCTCGTGCGTGTAAGTCCACAGGTTCTGTCAGGAGCCTGCTGTGGCGTGGGCTTCCCATGGGATCACAGTTTCCTTTGACCATCCACCTGCTCCAGTGTGGATGGTCCTCCGTGGGCTACAGAGGCACAGCCTCCCTCACCATGATCTTCCTCATGGGCTGCAGGGGAATCTTTGCGTCACACCTCCTCCCCCTCCTTTTTCACTGAGCTTGGTGTCTGCAGGGCTGTTTCTTTCACTTTCTCATATGATCTTTGGTTCAATTGTGTGGGTTTTACCCCCTTCTTAAATATGCTGTTCCAGAGGTGCCACCACTGTCACTTGTTGTTTCGTCCTTGGCTGGCAGTGGCTCCAACTTGGAGCAGGCTGTCATTGGCTTTATTGGGCACGGGGGAACTTTCTAGCAGCTCCTCATGGAAGTTACCTCTATAACCCCACCCCTCCCCATTATTGAAACCTTCTCATGCAAACCCAATACATGAGCAAATAAATTGGATATTAAAAGCATCAAGATTCATGAAAACAGAACTGTTCAAGATTTATTTTAATACTTGCTTGAGATGGGTTGGATTGGCTTTTTGGGCTATAACAACTGTAACATTGTTTAGGAATTATCTTTCTGAGCAGTTTTGCATCATTTATGCTAAATTAACTAATGAAGTATAATTTTCTCTGCATGTAATTTTGTATAATCTGATAATGAGCACAGTTAAAAAAATTGGCACATGCATCATATTTTCAGGGATGCAATGTAGATTTAACAGCACTTCATGACCTGCTGTGAATTAGTGTGTGTCTGAATGGGACTGAGGACTGTTGTATCCGTGGGATCTCAAAACACTCTACAGCGCAGCACATTTTTTGAAGTAACTTGATATGAACTGGGAACAGAACACTAATCAACAGTCTTCTGACTGCTCAGCTTTATCCACTTGACTCCTGTATCTCTCAGGGTCTTAAGCACAAGGAGGTTTATTGATTTCTTGATTCCAGCTTTGACACAGTTCGCGTTATCAGCAGCGCTTGCTGTGCTGGTAGTGGACATCAAAATAGGTGTCCACTGCAGGATAAATGGAAAAGCATAGTCGCTCACTTCAACATACAGATTCGTAATGAGAACGTGAAGTTGTTACCCATTATACATACTATGTGTACCTTGCTGGTTTGGAGAGTAAGGCTGTTGCCCTAAATATTAAGACTGGTGGAACTCTGCTTTAGCTTAAGTTTGGGGCTCTTTTAAATTGATGACTAGATTAGCATATTATGCAGTAGTTTTGGAGCCTTGTCAGTGACACCATCAGAGAGCTTCCTAAGAGAAAATGACAAGTTCGAAACGAAACCCTATTTCAGCTGAAGGTGTTGCAGTAACTGTAGTGAAGTAACCCAAGTCTTCTAATGATGAATCCCATTTTTAGGGCCTTCAAAGTCTGAGAGACTTCTACATTGAAAATTTTCTGGTTTTCCACAGCAGACCTCTGCACAAAGGTGCTTCATGATGGCACTCAAGATCACCTGTTCCATGACTTTTCCCGGCAGTGAGGTTAGACTGACAGGCCTGTAGTTCCCTGGGTCCTCCCTGTGACCCTTCTTGTAAACAGGTGTAGCATCTGCCAGCCTCCAGTCAAGTGGAACTTCCCCAGTCAGCCAGGACTGCTGGAAGGTGATGGAAAGGGGTTTGGCCAGCACGTCTGCCCACTGCCTCGATACTCTTGGGTGGAACCTCGTTCCTTGCGCATGCTCCCTGGGTCTCTGGCATTCCTCCCAATCCCAAAGCCATTCTCAACCAGTTCGAGTTGCTTCAGGCAGTAAATTTTGCTCCTTATCAGGGGCTAGAGCTGTGTTATCGGGAGCTTCTCTGCTAATAGGCGCTGGGCTTGTCCTTTTGTCCTTGTACTGTCTCAAGCTAAATAGTGGCAAAAAACTTAAAGCTAAATAATTGTTATTATATTCAACCTTAAATGTTAAAACTTACATATCATCAGTTGTTAGTCCCCCTAGCCCTGTATCACTAGGATCATATAGACCAGGGCTGCTCATCACTCATGTACCTCCAAATATGATAAGCCAACAAAGGCATGTTGAGACCCGATGTGAGCCACTCTGCTGCGCAGAGGAACGTAAGACAGAAGAATGCATGGAAGTACAAGGGAGTTGACCTCAGGGTGTTGCACTGGTCTATGGAGTTCTTATAGTTGGTCTTCAGCTCGTCAAATGCTATGATTCATGTGCCAGATGGTGAAGAAGATGAGCGCGGTGGTGAGCAGCAGCGCCAACATGTAGGAGAAAGCGACGAAGGTGAAAGTCATGGTAGCCCAGGGGGTGGCGGCAGCACCGGTAGCCAAAAAAAAAGTGTATAGTTATACCCTAGAAATTCTTGGAAGCATGTTGTTTTCTTCTGTACCCTTGCAAAGGGTAGCACAACAGTGTTCTTTGAGGTCCTCAGTAATGTGTCCATATGAATGAATAGTAGACAACAGCTGCTTTGCTTGTATTTGGAATTAGGAATTCAGGTGGAGTACCTGGGGTGCTAATATATAGGTGTGTCTGTGTGAACATACAGGGAAGGCAAGACAGAAAGATGTTCATATTGCATTTACAAACAGTATTTGAATGATCTTAGGTATGAGGGCACAAGCAGACTGAGCAAAGGCAAATATTCAGACTTCTGATGTAAGGATGTGTTAATTAACCTGAACTTTCTGTATGTAGGAGCATTTGGATTTCTCATCTGCAAATGTTCATAATATATTCAAAGGAGTAGTATGTAACTGCTGCTGTTGAAAACTAACTGAAGAGATTTTTTTCAAGGAAAGGATATAGTTATAAGGCTGTGGTTAAAAATCTTACTAAATACTAGTATAGAACTGTTTATTTGGGTGGAAAGAGAACTGGGAGTACAGCCTGTTTGTTCGCATTGGAAACCCTCAAAAATCCAGAGTCAAAATTTCATCTCCTCAGACCTACGTGCAGCCAATGGACCCAAGTTGGCATGGAGCTCTGCCTGTGAACACCTGTCTGCAGCAAAAGTCCCTGGGGACAGTGTTTTTTGACAGATTGATTGTGGGTGCTGCTTTTTAGGTGTTGCCGCACCTATGCAGTTGCACCCATTCTCTTCTTACTGGGAAGGAGAAAGTCACTGTGGTTTTAAAATACTTTAAGGCAAATTAACTTGCTTTTCAATGGTTAGAATTTGCTTGCTATATAAAGCAAGCCATTGGTAGCAGTGCAGATCAGCCACCAGTCCAACCACAAACAATATAGCTGCAAGCTTTGGCAGAATGAACCCGGTTCTGCCTCATTGACTCCACGCTTTTTGTGTCAGTGAGGATTTTATTATAGATGAGTGCTTATACTGATCAACCTGCACTATCCGGGTGTGCCTCGGCACTGGTGAGGCTGCACCTCAAATCCTGTGTTCAGTTTTGGGCCCCTCACTACAAGAAGGACATTGAGGGGCTGGAGCACATCCAGAGAAGAGCAGCAAAGCTGGTGGAGGGTGTGGAGTACAAGTCTTATGAGGAGCGGCTGAGGGAACTAGGTTTGTTTAGCTTAAAGAAGAGGAGGCTGAATGGATACCCTATCTCTACAATCTCTAAAAGTAGAGACCTAGTCTCTACAGTTACCTGAAAGGAGATTGTGGTGAGACAGGCATTGGTCTCTTCTCCCAAGGAACATGTGATAGGACGAGAGTAAATGGCCTCGAGTTGCACCAGGGGAGGTTTAGATTGGATATTAGGAAAACTTTCTTTACTGAAGGAGTGGTGAAGCATTGCAACAGGCTGCCCAGGGAAGTGATGGAGTCTCCGTCCCTGGAGGTGTTCAAAAAAGCTTGTGGACATGGCACTTCAGGACATGGCATGATGGTGTTGGGCTGACAGTTGGACTTGATGATCTCAGAGGTCTTTTCCAGCCTTACTGTTTCCATGATTCTGACCTTTGCTCTGTGGACCCTGCACATATATCTTTGCCATCAAGCAAAGAAACAGAACACTGGAAATAAAGGTAAAGGAGTGAACCCTTTCAAATTTGTATTGGTTTATAAACAGAGTAGCTTCACACAGAATGGTGATAGTTCTTCCCGCACTCCCACCCCAGGAGCTAGAATATATTTCTAGATTTTTGTGAAAGCCTGTGCTGAAGTTTCCTAGTATTTAAACAACCCTTTCTAGCTGCGGATGCTTCACCAGAGAGATGGAATTTTAAGAGGTGTACGTATGGCAAGAGGAACAGAGAATGATATGACCAGGACCACCCTGCAGCTCAGCTGTGGAGAGGGTTTCCCTGGCGCTTGTCACTAAAACACCCAATTTCTCCAAAGATGGTCTGATAGTGCCCTGTCTCGACTGATCACTCAGTAGCCTTTTATTCTCTCCACAATCTGGACAGTGGGAGAAACAGCAATTCTCTTCACAAACTAAGAATTTCTTACCCACCTTATCCTCTTAGTCCTGATGTGGAGGGGCCATTAAGGGCAATTCAGCCTACATTGTGTATCTGAGTTTAGTTTCTCAGATGAGGCTGCCAAAGCAGAGAACAGTTAATGCCAATTACAGTTAATGCCAATTACAGTCGTGGCTTTTGTGTGAAGAACATTAGTCCAGTAAGAGCTGTCCTGGGACCACCAAACTGTTTTACAGAAGCCAGCTAACAAGCAACCCAATGGAAATCATTTTGTCTTGGAAGTACAGTGTCTTGCCAGAATATTTGGAAAAGCTATTCCAAATGCAAACTTTCTTTGCATATTGAAACCAAGAAATTCCTTTCATGGCCTTGGTTATGTCTCCACCTTGAATATTTTGTTCTTATAATGCACTGCTGTTTTTTCAGGAGTGCTTTAAAATGATCTGCTAAATGTGATTAAATTGTATATGTGCTTGAGGCTTTCATGAACAAAACAGATTTTAAAGTGACTTTTCCTGTTAACATAAAGTTACACACAGCCAAGAGGCTGTGCCAGATCGTGCTGGGTGAAAGCCTCTGTGCCAGGTGGGTTCACATTTCACCATGGTAGCATTAATTCCTTCTCACTCCTCAGTTTACATTTCCAAACATATCAGTACACAAGTACTGGAAGATTAATTTTACATCTTGTAAAGAGGCTAGCATTGTTCATGATAATGCACAGTCTTTGTTATAATTACAGCAAGTCATGGGAAGGTTCAACTATTTCATTAGCTGACTGAAGACAACGAAGTCTAAAGTTTCATTAAAATCAGATGTAATGCTTGCGTTCCAAGATCAGTTGGAAACTAATAGAAATAATCTAAGCCATAATATCCCAACTAAGGCTGAGCTGTGCTAATCACATTGGGGATCATACTGCAGTGATTCTGCATTAAAATATGTCATATCACACACCCAGTCTCCGTGTGTAATCTCCACGAGATGAGATGAATTAAGGCAAGAAACTACGTGCTTAACTTATGAAAACATTTATGTGGGGCTCTTTCCTGCAAACAGCTAGGTTAACTAAGTTAACTAGGTTAAGGTAGCTTAACTAGGTTAAGAATCTGACTTGGGTACTTCAGTTTTATCTTTCTCAACTTAAGCTGTCACAAATGGCAATTGGAGTGCATAACAGATTGCCTGAAGATGCACCAGCAGCCCGTGGGCTCCTGAGTGTGAGGCTGTGCAGAGCTGATGCAGGGATTCCTGCTCCAATTACTTTTTCCCAGAAATAATTTTGCTGGTATATAGAAGTGAAATACAGCATCATGATTACTAATGGTCGCATTTGGCTTTTCATTTCTTCTTGCTCGAAGAAACCAACTTAGAATCATAGAAAAACCAGTTTGGAAGAGACCCACCGGATCGTAGAGTCCAACCATTCCTATCAATCACTAAACCATGCCCGAACTGGATGTCAGATCTCAAGAGTCTGTACCTCCAACTGAACTCCCAGGACAATGTGAAGGGAACACTGCATCGACTGCTAGAGCTAAGCAATAAAACAATTCCAAAGCAACTGTGCCCTTCCTTTTAAAGGACTATCCCTCAATTTCTAAGTTCTGTGGAAATCAGAATTTAAAACTGTAATGCAGAATGGCCTGAGAGCCTCGTGGCCGAGGTCAGTGAAGTCAAATAGCTCAATAGCTAGGACAGAGTTTTTGCTCATTCATATTCAAAGATTTGAAATAGATCAGTGCTTCGCTATATTCACTATAAATTTTTTCACTAGACAATCATTTTTATTCCAATCATAGTTTTAATGACTGTTCATGTGTATTGAAGCTACATCTGCCAAGAGTTTTCTAGCAGGCCTGGTGGACAATCCAATTCAGGCAGCTATGTACATTCTCTCTGAAATGCTGCATGAAGCCTTCTCATCCTGTGTTGCCAGCTTTGTGATTACTACACCTGAACGTCTATGTACAGGAATTATAATCTTATTCGCACTGCCAAAACAGATATGAAGATTTCTACAATTGGGCAACTCCTTCCCCAGAAAATAAACAGTAGCATGTGATCATAGGTACTTCATGTTTAGAAGCCTGGAATTCAATAGCAGCTCCTGATGGTTAAGACAGGGGGATCTGATTGTTGTCATCCAAAAGAAGACAGTCACTTGAACAGCAGCCGTGCTCACTGCTGAGCTTATAGCTCCCCTTGCTGGACAGGGAGTTATACCCCTCACGCTAGCATGAGCTAGATGGCTACGTTATGATGGACTCTTCCAACTGGATTACTCTTGCATCAGCTTCTACTTTTTTAGGCCAAAAAAAGTAAACAGACAACAGATCCCTACATGTAACAGAAGAGAGAGCGATCTCCAGTTTCCCCATCTCCATAGTCCAGACAATAAATTCTCCTCCTGCTTTATTCCCCATTACAGATGGTTTGGCCTATGGAGAGCAAGATTTTAAAATAAAGGAAACAGGAGGATTTAGTTTGTTCCTTATATTTAAAAAAAAGAAAGTTTTACCCAGCCTGAATGTCAAGGCTATAATTGTGAAGTATATAAAATAGTTGCACATAATCTAACAGAAAAAAAAATGAGCCCTTTAAATTTTTTGTTTGTTTTTTGAATATTTATTTAACTTCAGTAGCTAACACAGCTGAGGAAAGAAGCCCTTGTTAGGGAGTGGAGAACTATGCCTGTTAAATTGTAAAAGCTTAAAAAAAAAGAAAAGAACATTCTACACATTCTGATGAAAACGCAGGAAACAGGGAAGTTAGGTCACGATAACATGTTTAAAACTAAGGGCCATTCTGATAAGAAACACAACTGCCACAGCAACAACACAGCGACATTTGAAACAACAGACATCAAGAAACTTGGCACCAGTTTTAGCCTCCTTCTTAAGAGGTGTGTTATAGCCAAAGGGCTTGGCCTCGCTGGCTTCTATCAGTACGCTTCTCATGCTGAAGCAATAAAAAGTAATACAAATCACAATCCATTGGTTTTATGTAGAAATACATTGAGAGCTCAGTGAAAAACCTACTGAAACCAAGAGAAAAAATTCCCAGAGCTGACAGTGGCTTGTATCAGATACAAAATCACTTCAGGTCTTTGTTCTCAACTTAGGAACTGGAACCTTGCCTTTTCATTAGCTCCTGAGAAGAAAAAAATCTGCTGTGAAGTGGAATGAAACGCGATAGAATAAGCTGTGTCTGAGCTTCAACTGGACAATGCTCCCCTCTTTGGGCAGGTATAAAGGAGGCTGCAAATCACAGAACCACAGAATGCCAAGTTCAAAGGGGCCTCAAGGACCATCTGGTCCAACCTTTTAAGGTGTTACCTAGTTTAAATGAGATGGCCCAGGACCCTGGGAAGCTGAGCCTTAAAAATGTCCAGTGTAGAGGAATCTAACACTTCTATGGAGAGATTATTCCAATGTTTAACTGTTCTCATTGTGTAAAATTTTATTCCAGAATCCAATCAAGATCTTCCCAGGAGCAACTTACACCCATTACTCCTTGTCTTTTCCATGTAACTCCTTGTGGAAAAAGGAGTCTCTATCCTCTTGGTAGAAGAGATACTAGTAAAGACCAAAGCAGTCTTTCCAGTGGTAGCAGAATTTATTGCTGTGCAGGAAGTGAGTGTTCAGCTTGAGGAGCTTCAGAGACCATTCAGTGAAGGAACAACATTTTTGTGACCTGCTAAATAGGAGAGGTCAGAATCCCAAGGGAACTTTGATGTGCTGGTGGAGAAGTGATTTGTTAGAAAGTGGGTCTGTGATAAAGACATCTAAGTAGTGCAGGAAGCCTGACTGGGTTAGAAGAGAGCAGAGAATGTAGAAGTCATGCCATATATCCTGTGTTTTCATTCAAGAACCCTCTCATGGAATGAGCAGAAGTAATTAAATTTCACAAAGCATTACAGCCTTAGTTGTGTCTAGGCACCTTTCACCACACAAACCGATATTCAGCCCAGAAATAAAACATTAAATCAGGGAATATAAAATGAAAAATAAGAAGCAGGACATGTGACTTTTGACTAGATTAATTGGCTGTAAAAACTGGGGTGAAAATGTGGTATGGAATTATGAAATCTCTTTGCATTTTTGTAGCATTTTCTCAGCCACAAATATGCTCTCTGACATGAGACAGTAACTGTGTTTGTTTGTAGAGCTATCATTAAGTACAGCAGTATGCCAAGCAAATATAAGAGCTTTGAATACAAACTATTAATGTTTTCTTTCTTCCTTTCTTTGGAAAAAAAAAGTGGGAGGTCTATTTCAATTACACATTTTTAACAGATTCAGACTACAAAATAATATATTACACACACATAAGAAAATGAAGATGCTGAGAATTTCTTTCAGTAACATGTTTCTAAAAGATCTGTCCTTTCCTGCGGAATGTGTATGTGAGGCCTTTGGAAAGGCAAAGAATATTTTCAGCATGCAGATAGCAGTCTGCTTTCTAATTCCACTCTCCCTGCCTGGCCTGGCTGGACTTTCTTCCTGACCAGTAGTGATTGGATCATGCATGAAAGCATAGGGCATGGGGCTGAAGCAACGGTAATTGACTGGGAACAAGTATTACAACTGTACATCTGAGGTTTGTTTCATGCGATTTTGGAGCCCTGTTAAGTTTCTTCTTCATAATTAGATTGTTGTGAGCAGCAGGGCTGATGAAATGTAGTCATCGCAACTCCATCTAGGACTGGGGTTGCATTACAAGAAACATGAGTTATGTCTACATGGCACAATGCTGCATTGTGTAGTTATAGCAAACTAGCCTAGGAGCAGAAGTAGCCTTGTGAGCTGCAAGGACACCTCTAGTGCTGTGCAACAGAGGGCACTCAGGAATGTAGACTGATGGCAAGGTAGCCACAGGCAGGTGAACTCAAAAGGTTGTGTTGCTCTGACCTCACTCCTACTGCTCTGTTGACTTTCACATTGTTTGCAACCAGAGAAAATGGCAGAAGTGCATCTGTTCTTTCCATGCTAAATGTAGTTTCCAGTGCTAGGGATGTATTGGAATGAGTTCTTCAAAAAGGTAGCACTCAAGATGAGGATTCTTGGGATTCATGGCCTATGTTCCTCAAGGTTATTGTGTGTAGCCCTGGCCTCTAGGAATTGGTCTGCTCATTACCTCTTAAACCAACTGCAAATTTCATAGAATCATAGAATCACCAGGTTGGAAGAGACCCACCAGATCATCGAGTCCAACCATTCCTATCAAATACTAAATCATGGCCCTCAGCACCTCATCCACCCGTCCCTTAAACACCTCCAGGGAAGGTGACTCAACCCCTTCCCTGGGCAGCCTCTGCCAGTGCATAATGACCCTTTCTGTGAAAAATTTGTTCCTAATGTTCAGCCTAAACCTCATGATGAGTTTCATTGTCTGCTTCTTTCTTATCTTTAAGAGACACATAAGTTTAAACCTCTTTCCTTTATCTTATTAACATATTGTTCTTTTAAAGCTGAAAAACCCGGCTGTTTTATTTATTGATTCATGTGCAGTTTCATCCCGTTACACAATGAACTGCCTTGCTAGGGAGTAACCATTTGGTGGTGATGCGGGTTGTGTGTGTCAGCTCTCATCTGGAATATTTTAGAAGAGGATTAATCACTTCCCAGTTTTGTTGAACCTGAAACAAGACTTTCTGACTAAAATGCACTTAACTTAATTTTCCTGTGGTGGGCTATAAAAACCACCAAGAAATCATGCCATCCAATGAGGATATTTTAATTTGGTTTTAGAGAGAAAGAGACTCAGTTTGGCACAAAGTCATGGGGTAGTGGAAACAGTCATACAAAAATAATAGGCAGGCTCCTTTTTTTTTTCTATGCCCCTTATGCAGAAACTTATTTCAACTTGCAGAAGCATGGGCTCCCTTGCAGGGGTTTCCTTGTTCTGAGAGAAAGTAGAATCAGTGGGTAACAATCAGAACCTTGCTCTTTCAGTTTCATGTTGCTTGCAAGTGGAGCAAAGGCAACAACACAGATTTAGCACTGGAGCGAAGTTATTTGATTATGAAAAGTAGGTATATAGAAAAAAGAAAAATATGGTCTGCATTTGGGAGTAGAACATGTACAATATGTCAAATGCTCTGGGGAAAGGACATTTTTCCACAGATTACTTGCTGGAGCCTGTCCTATTGCATCTTCACGGCAGTTATTATCAGTAGATGAGGAAAATAAGAGCTAGCCTAAATATGCGCAGGTAGGAATGGTTGGACTCGATGATCCAGTGGGTCTTTTCCAACCTGGTGATTCCATGATTCTATGATTCTATGCCATTAGTTTCTGTAATCTATCTCCAATGCAACCAATTTACCTTGCACCTCCTCCATGGAGTGTAATAGCAGATGTGTTTAGTCACACAAGAAGCAGATCAACAATTTGACTCTCACTTCTTCACACTTCCATGTAATTAGGATGTTGTTTTCTCACTGGGATATAGTGCAGACCTACCACCTTTTCCAAGGTGGATACCCATGAGGAAAGCACAGTTAGCTAGCAGACTACTGAAACCCACCATCCCATGTGTGTTGCATGTAGAGTCATGGAGCAGAAGGGAGGCTACAAAGTTGTCTGATGTCTAAGGCTGGAGCCACATATCAGACTCTGTTCTCCAAGTATAATTGTCTGAACTGTCCAGTACAATGACCTCTCTTTGTTACATAAATTAATGTGTCAGATGGAGTAATCAGCTCAACAGGACATGACACTGTCTTGCATTAGAGAATAATCCACCTTCTTTCTAAAGATTAATTAGAAATATGCTCCTGTTGAGAGCCATCTTCAATTCCACAGGTAAATAGCCCTCTGCTTATTTCAGAGCTCCTCTTGTCCCACTGCTGTTGGGATGCAATGAGGAAAAACTTATCAGAAGCATGGAAACCATCTCTCGCTGTTGAATTGCTCAGCTTGAGGCAGAAATTACTGCTGAAATGTGCTGAAATGCCCTAAAGCATGCTACAAACCACTGACAACTCTCAGACAGCAAATTCTTCACCAATAAAAGGCCAAGATGATTCTAAGAGTAGAGTTGGCCAACAGTTTCCTGTCAAAAGATTTTTAAATCTAGAATGGTCTATGTTTTCTTAGCAAGAATTTTTCATTTCTGTTAAATGTCTGTTTTTTACAGAAGAGATGTGGTTTTAAGGAAAAGAAAAAAAGAATCCATATTTTTCTGAACCAACAACTAAGTATGATATATTGAGACCTTTTTGCAGAAAAAACTGGGGGCTTTGGTTTCTCCTAAAAAAAAGCAGTAAATGTCACAAGAAAACCGATTCTACAAATAACGTGAAAGGTATATTCTGTATTTGAGCTTTTCCTGTTACTCTAAGAATAAGCCTTTATTTCATTATAAACATCATCAACAGCCACGTGTTTGATGAAGTGCCTTACAAGCAAATAAAAAATAGTTTGTGTATCTGGATGAGATCTCATTCACAAAACAGCTTTTTAAAATGAAAATTCAATTGAACATTTTCCATAATGTACTTACTTCACTAAAACCCCCAATAACACATCAGGAACGCAGTTTTCATTTCTTAAACTGCTAGGACATTTATGTTTTAGTGTTTATATCTTTATGGACATAGAATTCTGACTCGAGCAGGGTATCACGTTAAAGAATTTATGCACTTAGTGTAGTGTCAAGTGCAAATATTGGCATTTAAACCTAGCATTTTCCAGACTGCCAGCCAAACCTGTGTTTAGATTGTCTGGCTGTAATCATGTAAATGGCTGGGGGGTTCCTACTCTTCTGTTGTTGCAGGTTGCCTTTTATGGCTGACTCTTCAACTTGCTATGTCAATGTGAACATTACCTTTTAAAATCTGAATATTTGAAACAATTTCCTTGTTTATCTGAGTTGGAATTTAGACATCTGAAATAAATGGGTTCACAGTATGATGTATATTGTGTAGTTCCGAGTGTCACAAGATTTATGCCTAACCTGAAGCGCTTGAAGAAACTTAAACCAATTTAAAATGTTTCAGAAAGGCCAACACGAAACTGAAACTGTAAAATCACTTCATACACCTCCCACTTAAAACTTTGCCTCGATCTACCTTGCCTTACCTTTGAGAAGTCCAACTAGAACAAAGACATTAAAGCTGTGTCACTTAGCCAATGCAGTAAGTGACGTGACAGCCGAAGCACACTTTGCAAACAGAAGAGAACTCCTATTGCTCAGAACAATCATTATTGAAATGGGGACAGTTAAAGAGAGCTGGTGAAGGGGCTGGAGAACAAATCTTATGAGGAGCGACTGAGAGAGCTGGGGTTGTTCAGCCTGGAGAAGAGGAGGCTGAGGGGAGACCTTATTACTCTCTACAACTACCTGAAAGGAGGTTGTGGAGAGGAGGGAGCTGGCCTCTTCTCCCAAGTGACAGGGGACAGGACAAGAGGGAATGGCCTCAAGCTCCGCCAGGGGAGATTTAGGCTTGAGATAAGGAAAAAATTCTTCATGGAGAGGGTGGTTAGGCATTGGTATGGGCTGCCAAGGGAGGTGGTTGAGTCACCGTCCCTGGAGGTGTTTAAGGTGAGGGTGGATGAGGTACTTAGGGGCATGATTTAGGGATTGGTGGGAATGGTTGGACTCGATGATCCAGTGGGTCTCTTCCAACCTGGTTATTCTGTGATTCTGTGATTCCATGAGAGAGCACATCCTGAGAAGTGAGCCCAAAACACACAAACACATTAAGAACTGCATGTATGTTTATAAATGTTATTCATCCTGTGTGCTTCATCACTGATGAGGGCATTGCTGCCTTTGACTGATTCCCTGGAGGTGTTTAAGGCACGGATGGACGAGGTGCTGAGGGGCATTGGTTTAGTGTTTGATAGGAATGGTTGGACTCGATGATCCAGTGGGTCTCTTCCGACCTGGTTATTCTATGATTCTATGATTCTATGATCCTTTTCCAGAAGTCCTGAATGTGGAGAGCAGCACTGTCTCATGAAAGTATGTATGCTGTACTAATCCATCAGTACTAAATCCAAATTCCCACTTTTCATAAACTTGGTATTCAGAGACAACAGCACCTTCAAACAATCTAAGCAGTTTATGATCCTGAAATAAGATGTGTTTCTAGATCTCCTCTCTTTCCTGGAACAAGGCAATGTATTCTCAGTGTTCTATACTTCCAGAAGTCCCATCAGAGTCTCATCTGTCCTCTGACTTTGCACAAATTGAGGTACAGATATACCTGTGGAAGTATGTAAAATATTATTTCTGATTAAATGAAAAATTGTACTTTTACATAGAAATAAGAATATAGATTTCTGTGGGACTTTCCTCATGCTTGCTATGCTTCTGCCCAAGTCACTGGATGAGGTTGACTCTATTTCAAGCATGGAATGGATAGTCTTTGGAAAAGAATGGTTATAGCATTTTTAATACCAAAGGACCTCAGCGCAATATGTGAATGCAAATACGCAGCACTTTGCTTATTGACTGCACTTTTTCCAAAGTGCTCTAAGAATTGTCCTTTTGGTAAGTATAACATCAGTATCATTGTAAATAGAAACTAACATTTCAGAAGAGGATTATTTATCTTATTATATGATATGCAGACATATTATTCTCAATTGTCTTGATGTAGAGCCCTTATGTGTGGTTTCCTTGCATTTGTAATCACATTGCAAAGATAAGCAGAAGAGAGCTCTGTGTGGCTGCCTAGATGCTTGAAGAGTGGTCATTACAGCAACTGTAAAGAGAAGAGGAATCATCTTTGCCGTGTTCTGTGCTGCAATAGCAGAAGTATAAGTGTGCTCATCAAATTCATTCTGCAGCTGGTCCCTCGAGGAGATAAGTGTGGTCACCTCCCAGGTTTGCTAGTTCTGACACATCTGCTTTAAGAGTGTCAAATTAAAACATCTGTATGAAGTGAAGTCCGAGAGCACATGGCCTGCATGTGAAGCTGCGGTCTTCTCAGGATCTCAGAGCATTCTTCACATGGCAGTAGCGTGGGCCAGCCCTCTTTAGAAGTGATGCAAGCAGGATTTTCCAATCCCTGCCAGACAGTTAAAAGGCTACGGAAAAATAAAAACTTCTGTGGGTTCCTGGAAAGTTTTCTGCATTGTCCCTAGCCGGTCTGACAGACCTCCAATGACTCCCTGGGAGGAAAGGCAATGTTCTCATAGCATCCAGTCTGCCTCTGGGCTTGCAAACTTCTGCTAGAGCCATTAGTAGAATACGAGGCCTCTAGAAAGTGTCAAAAACCATAATAAAAAAAAATCCATTTGTTGCAGATAGTGCAGCCTCCTGCTGGAAGGCACAGGACGCTCATGATATCAGTTCAGTGATATAAAAGTACTTTAACACCAGGAAAACATCTTTGTCTATTCCTTGCTGGAAATGTGTTTAGCATCAAATTAAATGTTCATGACAGTTCACCACAAGTTATTATATGTTATTTGCTGCCACATTGCAAAAGCCTCACTGGTGGCAGGGTAACATGAATTCATAGCATTTAATACAAAGAGCCTTTCAGAAGAAAGATATGCAAAGACCTTTCACTTTATTTTTTTTCATTCATGTCATTCCCTTAAACAGATATGTGAGATCAATTAATCCATCATGTCTCATCAAATCTTTTCTCACTGCCTAGCTGTGGAATTTTAGGATATTAAGAATCTTGTGAGACAGGGGCGTTGACTGCCAAGTCAGTGGAAACTTTAGAAGTGGGTGTCAAAACTAAGCTTGTTTGACATGCAGGACCAAAATATTTGCAGTTGTATAATGTTGAGGAGGCTTTGGCTTTTGTTTTTGGTTTGTTTTTTAAGTAGTTCTGGGATAGCAGTTCTTGTCCTGTTTTGCAAGGCACTAATATTAGAGGCCTCTTTGATGTGGAGAGGAAAATGCTAAGCCATGAGGATTCTTAGTGACTGACATGTCACCAGGAAGGCTTGAAGCTAGGCTGGCAGTGGCACGAGGAACTTTTTGGAAATTTTGGGCTCCTTTGGTCAATTTTAAAATGAAGTGCTTCTTATTCATTGTAAATAATTAAGAAATTATCTATTTTAGTAGCTACTACTGTATGTGTTCCAGCACTACCTGTAACAGAAAAGCAGACCTGACACTTATTCCAGGTGACTCATGTGTTCCCAGGGAAAGATGTTCAGGGAAAGAGAAACGAGTAGTAGCGGTTATCCTGTCTGTTCTCATTGTCTCAAACAATGCTATATTTAGGTATGTGATTAGTGGGACTGTGCTGCTCTTTTTATCTCCTACAGCAGACTCTCCTCCCTCCCACCACCTCATGAGCCTTTTCTTGGTGAGAGGCTTGCGTGAGGAAATAGGCAACCAATACACAGCATTAATTTGCCTTGGCAGCAGTCCGCTGTCAATCCAGGGAAGCCACGGTCTCATCCAGGGCTCTGGTTGATAGTGCTAGAAACAGAGGATCCTGTGTAGTCTTTCAAACATCAGTTACAGATCCAGGGATTCTTGGAGTTGAGCACTGTGCAGTTCTGGAGAGGGAGAAATCCCATTACAGAATCATAGAATCACTAGGTTGGAAAAGATCCACAAGATCATCGAGTCCAACCATTCTTATCAGTCACTAAACCATGCCCCTCAGAACCTCATCCACTCGTCTTTTAGACACCTCCAGGCATGGTGACTCAACCACCTCCCTGGGCAGCCTGTTCCAGTGCCCAAGGACCCTTTGTATGAAAAAATTTTTTTCTGATGTCAAGCCTGAATGTCTCCTGGCAGAGCTTGAGGCCATTTCCCCTTGTCCTGTCTCCTGTTACTTGGGAGAAGAGATCAGCTCCCTCCTCTCCACAACCTCCTTTCAGGTAGTTGTAGAAAGAAATAAGGTCTCCCCTCAGCCTCCTCTTCTCCAGGATAAACAACTCCAGTTCCCTCAGCCACCCTCATAAGACTTGTTCTCCAGCCCCTTCACCAGCTTCGTTGCTCTTCTCTGGACTCGCTCCAGAGCCTCAACATCCTTCTTGTGGTGAGGGGCCCAGAACTGAACACAGGATTCGAGGAGCGGTCTCACCAGTGCTGAGTACAGAGGGAGAATAACCTCCCTGGACCTGCTGGTCACACCATTTCTGATACGAGCCAAGATGCCATTGGCCTTCTTGGCCACCTGGGCCACTGCTGGCTCATGTTCAGTCACTGTCAACCAACACCCCCAGGTCCTTCTCCTCCTGGCAGCTTTCCAGCCAGACTTCTCCCAGTCTGTATCTGCACAGGGTTGTTGTGCCCCAAGTGCAGGACCCGGCATTTGGCCGTGTTAAACCTCATGCCGTTGGACTCTGCCCAGTGGTCCAGCCTGTTCAGATCCCTTTGGAGCCTCCCGACCCTCCAGCAGATCCACACTTCCACCCAGCTTAGTGTCATCTGCAAACTTGCTAAGGGAGCACTCGATGCCTTCATCCAGGTCATTGATGAAGACATTGAACAGGGCTGGACCCAGCACTGAGCCCTGGGGACACCACTTGTCACTGGCCTCCAGCTGGATTTAGCACCATTTCCCACCACTCTCTGGGCCCTGCCATTCAGCCAGTTTTCCACCCAGGAGAGTGAGCGCCTGTCCAAGCCAGAGGCTGACAGTTTCTGTAGTAGAATTCTATGAGAAACTGTGTCGAAGGTGCTACTGTAGTCCAAGAAGATACATTCACAGCCTTTCCCTCCTCCAGTAGGTGAGTTACTTTGTCATAGAAGGCGATCAGATTAGTTTGGCAAGACCTGCCTTTCATGAACCTGTGTTGACTGGACTTGACCACCTGGTTCTCTTGCATGTGCTTCATGATAGCACTCAAGATCACCTGTTCCATGGTTTTTCTTCCTTTCTTCGTTTCTTGAATGTTGACAGGCAATTTTAGTGTGTGCTAGCAGTGCCACTTTAAGCTGTTGTGATGATGTGGAGCTCTGATCTGAAAGCAAAAGCAAGTGTTGTATGAGCTTTTGACACGTGCTCGTCATTCAGGCCAGAGAAAGTGTCTGTTGCAAAATCCTGTGTAACTCTCTGAAGGTGTAGTGTTGGCTGCTGGTAGGAAAGCTGAGAAAGAGTAGATGGAGTTTACTCCAGCTAATATGCATGCAGCTTTATGACTCCTCATGTGCACTAATGCAACAGTGCCAACTTTCACACAGTTGTATCAGGACACTGCAAGTCCTGTTCCATAGTGGTGTGGAGTATTCGGTGCTGTAGATGCTTGAATAGCATCCTGGTGTAGAGAAGCTGCCAGCTGAGAGGGGCACACACTTTGACTGCTGAGTATTTTTCTATAACAAGGCAAGCAATGATTCTATGTGTTTAACTCCACAATGCAAATGCCTCTTGCCAGGAACCTGTGTTCTCATTTTAAAGATGTGTCAATTGAGTAATAGGTGGTATTTGTCACGAGGGAACAGTATGTCTCAGGGATGTCTGCCACTGAATCATGACAAGTTCTGCACAGCACTGTTTTTTCTAGCAGCAACATCCCTGCTGCACAGTGTGGGTTCTGCTGTGGCTATCCTTCCAGACAGGACTGGCCATAACCCCTGGAACAGATCAGCACTGTGAGCTTTGTTTTGTTATTGTGGTAACCCTTGTAACCTGAGAAGTCAATAGCTGACTTCTTTAGCTTAATTTATCTTATAATACAGAAATGGCAATGTGCTTCTGGTAAGGAAACCCAATTCTGTTTATTTTTTGCAGTCCATAAAGAAACATTGTGTTCACCAGATCTTGCTACTTCAATCATTTTGAGACTACAGTCTTGAGATTATGCCCCTCGCAAAACCTATGAAGGATTGCTCTGTCTAAATATTCTCAGGAACTGGTGATCTCAAGGTAATTATTGTATGGTTTTAGTTCCTGCCTCCATCTAGGATATCAAGTCACTAATCTGCAAGAAATTTTGGAAAACAGATTGCAAAAGATTGTCTTGAGATGTCTTAAGCAAGCTTGCCTCTCCGATGATGGATATTAGAACTTACTAAAATCAGAGATACATGAGATCAGATACGCGAAATCACTAGGCAGTTTTGAAAGTGAGAAACACTCACTGAGTGCTTTTCCATGATGTATCATGTTGAAATATTACTTATTTTCTAAAGCTCGTAATACTTTAAGACATCTAGAATTATATGAGCTATAGTTTATAAAAATGTGTTTTTAAAAGTTGAACTTAAATTAAAATCAGACTATTCCTGCTTCTGGGATACATTTGAAAAATATTGTACAAGTTTGTAGCAGCAATGACTCCATTGATTTTGATGTTAAATTCCTATCTGCTATGTGGAAACTCTGAGGTGTATTTTCTACTCGCATTAAAAGACACCGTGACTGACCCCATCAGCAAACTTCTTACAAGTTAGTGGATCACAAAACCAAATTGCACACACGGGCACAGTTCTGAGGAGCTGTGAGGAGACAGGAATCACAATGCCAGAGTTGTGTAGTCGTTGCCTACAGCAGGAGAGCCTTGTTCAAATTCCCTGCTGTTGTCACTGTTTCATTCACAAGAAAGCTTGTGAGGCAAAGTCACCCTTACTCACAGTGCCTTAATAACTTCTGCAGAGGTGTGTTGCTTCACCTTGAGTAAAGTTTGAGGATAGGAAAGTTAAATCACATTTTGGGAGTCAATGAAGCCAAGCTCCTTCAGTTAGAATCCAGACTTGCTCGCATATGACCGATACCAAAGAATAAAGAAGGAGGGAGAAGGTAACAGAGTGGAGACAAAGGGGTAGAGAAGAGCCAGAACAGGAAAATGGGTGTGGGAAGAGGAGCGAGCGTGAAGGGTAGTCCCTAATGTTTATTGTCCTAGAGGATATAAGGTACTTTCACTTCTGCTTTTATGGTGTCTCTAATAGAGGAAAGTTTTGGTGTAGGTATTTAAAAATGTTTTTTAAGGAGAAAAAAAAAGCCCCACAGTGCCTGGTTTTTAAAGCACAGGAAAAGAAAATCACACTCCTGTTTAGTTGGGTCAGCCCTTCAAAACACCTCAAGAATGTCCCAAAATCACAGACTTAAAGATATTCGTACACCTCTAATACTAAACCTCTGGTTTGTCCAAGGCTGAGTAGTGTTTCTGGTTCCTTGGGGGATAAGACAGATTTTGTTCTGGCTGACAAATTGAGCAAGGACTTCATGGTGAAAGAGCTTTGTTAGATGACAATATACAATGTTTTCTAACACTGCAGGTCTTATAATAGCTCTTTTTGAGACATACTGTTTTTCTTAACAAGGAGTTGCCTGAAGACCTTGAATAATTAACTCAAAATATATCTAGAATGTACTGATTACTTCTGCTGTTCATAGCTGGCCCACTCAGTTATTTGACTGTAAATTTTAAAATGCATAACCAGTCCTATTTGTTGTATCTGAGACTGCAGTAGCCTTAACAGCAATAGCTACAACCTGTTTATTTGCATTTACCTTCCATGTGCCTCTGACCTCTTATAAGCAATAGAGATTATGAAATAGCTTCAAAGCTGTATTAAGAAACAGTCTGAGGATGTCCTCTCATTTTTGAGACTCCTCCCGTAGGCCTCCATGGTAGGTATAGCTGTTTTATCTGAAGTTCTTTTGCCTTAATTGAACTAATTCATTAACTCACGAAGGAGAGAAATAGGCATTTGGAAAGCTACCCTGCAGCACTTTATGCAGAGAGAAGTGCTGTACTGTCTGAGTAAAATTTACTCTCACTGTTTATTGTTTCCTTTAATTCTAATTAAGCTCTTCAGGTGAAAATAACTGATATGTTTAATCAGTCCTATTATTAAGGCTACACAAAGGTTTCTGTTGCCCAAGAAAAAGTTTAGTGGAGCCATCTACATGTTAAGATCTGGTGTAACAGCACAAGCTACCTGTCTTTCAAGTGGAACGTCCCTATGAGACCTATTTCCTTTTTTTTTTGTTTTAAATCATATTCTCTAAAGAACGACTAAGGAAATGAATGAGAGCAGGAGGGTTTCCCTCACACATTCGAGTGGACTAGCTGATGATACTGACTTCAGAAAAAATATTCTCATTTGGTGTTTTAGTCCAGTGCAAGCTCTTCATGTGCATTTTGGATCCAGACAGCTACTCAAATTACTCAGGTATATCAGAGACTGGAGAGGAGTTACCTCCTGAATAGTCAGAGGAATCTAAACTGAGAGGGACTCTTAGGAATAATTGGCATAAAATTCTAGAAATTCAGTTATATTTGAACTGGCAGAGAAGCATTAAAGGTGCAGAGACGGCCAGGGGTTACCCTAGAGCGTGTGTCATTTCTTCTAGCTGTGCATCTCCACAAGCCTGGCTGCTAGTGGAAGCAGGAAAATGAGGAGCAGCAGGGTATGGAAGCTGAAATACATCAACCTTTGTGTTGTGTACATATGAAGAAAAGGAAAGAACAGTGTGAAGTAGCTAATAACATTGTTGTGTGGTTAATGCAGGTGTGATACACTTGGAAAAGAAATTTAGACTAATGCTACAGTGAAGGAAAACACGTTAGTTTGGCGCTGGCAGTATGGAAAAAGTGGCTGCACCTCTCTGAAAATTATGTTTAGGGCCAGGGCAAGGGCTAAGTCTAAAGGTCAAAAGATTTGCTCTTTCCCTCCCCTCTGCTGCCTCAAGTGGTTTTTTAGATCTGGGCAATTAGACAACAGGAATGGAACTTCGGCTTTTAAGTATGTTTTAAAAATTTTATTTCACACAAGCATTTGTTAAAGCAAGAGCTATCCTGAGCATGTTCACATTTTTTTTTAGACTCAAACAGCTCCATTTTCAAATGGCCTGTGATAAACTTAAGACTGCCAGTTTGAAAGTAAACTCAAAGCCATGCAAGTGGTCTCTAAAAGGTGTTGTGTGTTTTGCATGCTGTGGGGAGAATTTCTCTTTAAGAGAAGAATAAATGGGATCAAGAAAGAATTAGCTGACAATGCTGATGCTCTGCTGGGCAATTGTAAGTGATTCTGCTTCCTTTGTGGTTTATTTGTATGCTGGCCAGTATTGCTAAATCTGCTCTCCAAATTGCACTGGGACCATCTCAGAGGTCAGCAGAGCAGGACTTGAAACACAGTTTCCAGAGTAGCTCAAAGGTATTCACCAACTGTTCAGCTTCTTGGGGACTCCAAGGCACTAGGACTCGTGGCAATGAATATACTGTCTCAAGTGAAGGGCTCAATTGTGTGACAGTCACTGGGAATGCATTTTGTGAAGAAAAAAAAAAGTAAGGCAAAGAGTTTTCTGCCAAGTCAGCAAGGTGAAGTAGCTCACCAAGGAGTCCCCCAAAGGTTCCTTTGCTAAGAAGGAGAGAAAGTTGTGTGATCAAGAGGAGTCGAGTGGGTGTAGGAGGAGCAGCATCTTTCCTTTTCAGCAATGGAGAGCTGCTGGATTGGCTTAGTTTTAATGTAGTCCTTTACCCTGCTAAAACATTAGGAAAAAAATGGTTGATGGGAATAAACCCTAATGGAAAAATCATCATAGAATCACTAGGCTGGAGAAGACCCACTGGATCATTGAGTCCAACCATTCCTATCAATCACTAAACCATGCCCCTCAGCACCTCATCTACCCGTCCCTTAAACACCTCCAGGGAAGGTGACTCAGCCACTGGAATGACTGGAAGTGTTAAGATGCTCATAAAGAGGTATTTCCTACGTGGCCATGAAGGCTACTCACTGGTTCAGAATGTGTTAAGTCCCTGAAACCAGAAACCAGAGAATGGAAACTGGATCCATAGCTAGTTCTGCCTTGATGGACTTTGTCTGTTACTGCCATCTTGATCATAGATAAGAAAAATGTTGTGGTTACAGATGTAAATCTGGCACATGGAGGAAGCAGTTTTGATTTCCTGTTTCATCACACATTTTCAGTGCTGTCTTGAGGAATTCTCAGTCATTTAATTCTTCACTTCTTCATTTGACAAATGATCATTAGAAAACATAGAAATTCTCCATTTTGTGGAGTATTCTGAAAATAAATATATAAAAAGTAAGAGGTACTCAACCTCTATACTAACAGAGACCATACTGTGATATTAGATAGATGGCATTATGCATTAATTTCTGCTTAGCAATGAGCAAGAGGATTCATTTCTCCAACCCTTTTAGCTTTTTACTGAAGTATTGTATTGTCTCAAAAATATGCATTTCTTTCCATCAAGACTTTCTAAGCTAAATGATTCATGGAGGAGGGGAAAAAAACCCCATATTTTAATGTGATTATAGATAATTCAATTTCCATGCTGGTGATCACCAATTAATTAGTAGCTGCAAGCATTAATCCAGTCAGTGAACCACAAAGCTACAGTCTATTCCAATGACTCCAAGATAGAGCAAACCTTTGGAGCCAGTTTAGTAATATAAGTAGAGCACAAATCTGACCAAAGTGATCTAATGAAAAAGTTCAAGCACAACCCAATGGTCTCTAGAAAGTCAGAATTCCAGAATAATTGGATTCAGAGTAATTTCATCCATTTGTGTGGGCTTCTGTGAAGTGGGAGATGGACAGGATTTTTATTTCATTCTGGCTCATCTAAAGAAATCTTAGACTTTTCCTTACTGATCCGATTACCTCTAGTTTTCAGCACGACATTTTGTAAGAGTTTGTCACAACTGTCTGCTATTGTTCCTCACATAATCTTATGGAAATTCTGGGTAGAAGTAAGCACAATGGTTTTACCACCACAATTGGTTCACATTTTCCACATGTGATAAATGTGAGTGATTTGCTAAATGCTTGCCAATTACATACCATAACTTTCCCTTTTATGCAATTATTCATATAAGCTAGAGACTTCCATCAGTGCTAGTTCACAAATCTGCCTTTATAACAATTAAACCAATTGTGGTATTGAAATGAGATCTTGTATCTTCTACTGGCAGCTACAATTTTGGTTAGGGGATGGTGGATATAATCTTCAACAGTTCCAAAAGGGGGAGGTACTGCAAGTAAATTCCAGTGCAGTTTTCTAGTCTGGCTATTTGCAAAGTTCCCAGCAACTTCCATCTGTCTACCCTGGCTCCCATGTAATAAGTTAATAGTGCAATAATAGCTGATGAACTGGGAGGGAGCAGAGGAAGCAGCAGAGCTGTGCTAAGAATGGAGCAATGTGCCCTTATGATGATAAACTGATCCCATTCCATTAAATCACAAAGCTGTCTCCACTCTTCTCTTCATCCCACATGAGCGGCTGAACAAAAAATCATGGAATTGCTATCGCTCACTGCAGCTGTCATGAAATGATACTAATTAGTTTAATTTGCAATAACACAAGCACTTAACTCTCCAAATAATCTAAGTTAGTAAGTCAGTTTTTATATTATGACAATGACATGTTTAAGAGCCTCTGGAGCAGTGATTTCTTTAACCTCTGACTCAAATGTCTTACAAAGGAACACAGCAAAACTCTTTGTCCCATGTTATTGCAGTACCTGCTTGTGAGGGCAGTTACTCAAATTCTGGCAGCATTACTTAAAGAGGAGAGAACTGAACAGCTATTACACGCTGGTGTTCTGCAAGGCAATGTCAAGTAAAAAACTCTTATTTAAAACAAAAATCCCTCTCCTATGGTATTAATTACTGTAAGGTAATACTAACAAAAGATGGTCAAACTGACTTTTTTTCCTCATTTTGTGTCTTTGTGCTGTTTCTGTATTTGGTTTGTTTTCTGGCATTCGCCTGCTTGCTTTCTGATATTGTGTGTGTTTTTAGTGCTTCTGGCCAAGGCAGAAAATGTTTATGAAACATTTGGAAATATTAGCAAAACTCAAAAAGAAAATAAAATTCACTAGGTTGGCTTGAAAATGATACGAATTTTTTAAAAAAAACCTTACCTATAAATAATATTGGATTTCCTTGCTCGCTCTCTTTCTTTAGATACTCATAGGAGGTTGTTCGATGTTGTGAAATTCTTTGATACAATCAGCAGCAATTTAATGTAACATCAACACATTAGCTGTAGAGTTATAGAGTAATCAAACGTTGGAAATGAATGGGCCACTTTATATCCCTTCAAGCTTAGGTTTCAGGCTCTATGCAAACTCAAATACTACATTAATTAATGCATCGGTTGTGTTTTCAGTGATGACTTGGCATTTGCTTTATATGATGATTATAATGATCGTGTGGAGAAAAAGGAGGAATGGGCACATACTGCCATGGCTAATCTTTGTTTTTTTAATAGAGACTTGCATTTTTGAGCAGAATTTTGTACAAAGAGGAAAATTCAGTGTCAAGTTGCCCAATGATGGAATTGTGGAAATTGGTGGCCCCTGGAAACAAACACAGTAAGCTGATTCAAGAAGCCTTGACTGTTGTCTTTTAAAGGCTTCAGCTAGACTTTCAAGATTGGATTTTAAGAGCTTTGTGTAATCTGTACAGTTTCACTGTACAGAATCAACCCCACCACACTCAGAACCTCCTCTGATTCTTGAGTTTTATTTCAAGACATCTCTCAGAGGCATCCTCTCCCAGCCTTTACAGTCCAGTTTGGCTCTGAAAAACCTGAATGGCAGGAATGGTGGTAACAGTTCTCAAAGTATATCAGGATAATAAACAGGGGGAAAAAAGGTCTCTGTAAACAGGAAAAAAAATAAGAAAGAAAAATCTTATTTACTGAAAAAATAAATCCTATAACTCCTCCTTTGTCCTAGTTTCTTTGAACCTCATAATTCAGTTTATCAACTGTCAATAACCAAATGCATGTTTCTCTTTTCCCAAGAGCTGATTAAAGCTGTGGTCTCCTCCTGTAATTCATGGCATTCCATTGTGTTTGTTTCTCCTGGAATTTTCAGGCTGAATTACTGTAACTAGTATACCACTAACTCTGTACTGCAAAAGCCCTGACCTTTTGAATCTCTCCTTCTTAGTAGAAAATTGGCATAGAAAATTTCAACAAAATAAATGCTTTTAATGTTTTACTTCATCCTAATCCAGAAATACACATATAGCATCTTATTAAGTTAGTTTGCCACCAGTGTCAGGTTGGGTTAGAGAGTTCTGAAGATGAGGAGATAGGAAAAGATGAACTATTACATTTGCAGTGGATTAACAATAACTGGGAAAAGACGGAAAACATAGTACTTTTGGCCCTGCTCTGGAATGGGACTATACAGTTAACAAGTTCCCATTCACACACTGAACACAAGCTCTCCCAGAAGTCCCTTCCCTTTTGGAAATATCTGCTTCAGAAACAGTTGGAGAAAGGTTTTGTAGCTGAAAAACTGATTATCTGAAATACGGTTCTGATTATTTCTTGAATTCAAATCATGGCATTAGCTCAAAATTGAGAAAGTGTTCCAAGTGGCAGGTGCTGAGCATCTTTGCCAGGCTAGCAGATACCGTCTTGTGGTCAGGGGCACCACGTCAGGACTGCTGCTTACGGCAGAGCCTGAGCGACACAGCGCTGCAGGATGTGATATTGAGGTAGTAGAGGTTTGCAGAAAAGACAACATCTATGGTACTTGGAGGGTTATAAAATGACAATCATCTGGGGATGCTTATGTGCTGGTTGAATCAGTTTAGGAACTCAATGTTGCTATTGAGCCTGCTTTCTTTTTCCTAATGCTGTGAAAAAGCAAATATTGGTATTTTTCAGGCTGTAGTTCTGTAGTATGTTACTTTTGCAGACACATCCTACACTGAGGCAAAAGCAATAAGCTTTTTATCAGGGTAGCAAAAAACATAATGTGAAATTACCCTTGGCAAGGAATTTTTGTGCTTTCTGGGTAGCATTTTCAGGCAGAATAACACATATATCCTTGTGAGTTTTGGCTAGGCTGCAGGCATGGTGTGTGGCAGGATAGACAAATGACTTGAATCTCAGTATGAAAAAGCAAAAGCCAGATAATTCTTGCTCTATGGGGCAGAATGGCACTGCATGATTCCTTTGAAGAGTAAAACCTTCCTCTGCATGTGAAAAGGAAACTTCGAACTAAAGGAGAGTTACCACTGGAGAACCTCACTGTACAAGACCAGGAATAAAGCAATATGCTGCATTTTTTTCCTAAAGGGATATTTTCTGACACTGTCCTCTTTAAGCTGGAGCTAGTTTAATGGCATGAGGTTTAACAAGACCAAATGCCGGGTCCTGCACTTGGGGCACAACAACCCTGTGCAGCTACGGACTAGGAGAAACCTGGCTGGAAAGCTGCCTGGAGGAGAAAGTCCTGGGGGTGTTGGTTGACCGCGACTGAACATGAGCCAGCAGTGGCCCAGGTGGCCAAGAAGGCCAATGGCATCTTGGCTTGTATCAGAAACAGCGTGACCAGCAGGTCCAGGGAGGTTATTCTCCCTCTGTAATCGGCACTGGTGAGACCGCACCTCGAATCCTGTGTTCAGTTCTGGGCCCCTCACCACAAGAAGGATGTTGAGGCTCTGGAGCGAGTCCAGAGAAGAGCAACGAAGCTGGTGAAGGGGCTGGAGAACAGGCCTTATGAGGAGCGGCTGAGAGAGCTGGGGGTGTTCAGCCTGGAGAAGAGGAGGCTGAGAGGAGACCTCATTGCTTTCTACAACTACCTGAAAGGAGGTTGTGGAGAGGAGGGAGCTGGGCTCTTCTCCCAAGTGACAGGGGACAGGACAAGAGGGAATGGCCTCAAGCTCCACCAGGGGAGTTTTAGGCTGAACATTAGGAAAAAATATTTCATAGAAAGGGTCCTTGGGCACTGGAACAGGCTGCCCAGGGAGGTGGTTGAGTCACCTACCCTGGAGGTGTTTAAAAGATGGATGGATGAGGTTCTGAGAGGAGTGGTTTAGTGACTGATAGGAATGGTTGGACTCGATGATCTTGTGGGTCCTTTCAAACCTGGTGATTCTATGATTCTACGATTCTAGTAATTTCAGGTAGGACAGCTTGCTGGTTTCCCCCCACATCTTTTCTCATCCGTTGCTGCTGATCCTCATCCTCAATATAGCTATTTTCCTGTGCTGACTTCAGTGTTATAAAATATTTAGCTTTTTGAGTCTAGATCAAATAAAACACCCAGAACCACTTTACAGCTACACTAGACAAATCTCATTACAGATGGATGTTACAAAAGCAAATAGATAAATCACTCAACAAAATGAAAAATCTTAAGATTGTTGATCAACAACACAAATTCATTATTTAAATACAGGATTTTAAAAAATCTGCATTAAAGGGAAAAAAATAAGTTATTTAAGGAAAAATCTTTTGTAGCCTTTGCAATGTTTGTACATTTAGTTAGAATCAAAGTGAAAAGTAGATTTTTTTTAATGAGCCTACTCTCTGAGGACAGCAGTGTAGCTGAATTGAAATACCCACATTCTTTTTGCTGTTTTGTTGAGATTTTTTTAATAGGTTGCTATGTTCTAAACCCACAATGAAAAATATCTTCTCCTAAAGTGTGTAATTACCCTCTGTCATTCTCAAATCTCCTCTGGCTTCTGAGCTCATTTAATAATAGTGAACAGATGAGCAAAAGTTACAAATGAAAGTACTATCAATTTGATACTCAGCACATAAATACCTATAATGATAGTGTGCTTGTCAGCATCCATTGTTTCCAGCTCTGCCCATTTTCTGTTTCTGCAGGGAGTACCGTACTCTTCTGCAGAGAGTAGGAGACCAACAGGGTTTTCAGACTGGATAAAAAGGGGCCCAAAGAACTAGAGAGTGTGCGTAATGATATCTGTGTTCACCAAGGTTTTAGATTGCTGAATCAAAGAGTTTTAACTTGAAGATTCACATCTGCACAGATCCAAGTCAAATCTGGACTGATTTGCCCACTTACAAGGAGGGTGTTGAAAGAGCGGATCGGGGCAAAAGGTACAGGCTTACCTCTAGTTCATCAAATGCACAAGCTCATTTTGTATGTCATATTCCACTTAACCTGTTTCGTATCTAAATAGACACAATAACAAGGAAATGTTCAGAGAAGTGTGGTGGAAATCTCAGAGAGGATGACTGTGGGGAGGTTTGTGAATGGTATTATTTTGTATGGAAAGGGGTGAGTGAAAGGATATAAATCTAAAGGTATAAAACGAAGAATCCCTAATACAGATACTGCTTTTTTCTCGCCAACTCTCAAAGCTTTCTGGCAGACACCATACAGTCATAGCAAGCATTTAATTGCAAATATTAGGATAGCAGTTGTGCTCTAGTGGGCTGTTCCCCTGATAACTGTGGGCATGTTTAGCTTGTTCTGTTGGTGCCATTACAAATTAGAAAGTTGCATGGACCCGTGGAGTGTGCCCAGTACGCATGCAGGGCTGGTGAAATGCTGGGATGGAAGGAGCTGTGCTGTGTGCTGTCTTGCAGGTTACATGCAGGTGGGACACTTCAGCCCATAGATTGACTTGGAAGGTTCTGCCAGCGCAAGAGCTCCCAAATCTCAAGTGTCTGGGCCTATAGAGGCAAGCCTGGTGAGGATTTTAGCCTCTCATGTTAGCCTGGAAGTGCTGTACAGGGTTTTTTTCATTTTCAGACATGTTAAATTTGCATCCATATCCTACAGTCTGTTCTAAGAGGAAGCCTTAACTGGCACTCCAGAGTTTGCTGGAACTGAAGAAACATGACAGACCCAAACTTAGTTTGTTCATATGCTTCAGGCCCAGCAGGTCTGGGTTTTGCTTTTTTTAGACAAAGGGAATATGGGGTACATATAGGTGAATTCAAACATGTCTGGACCCTGCCACATCCTACGGCCCCCTTGCTTGATGTAGTTCTTGTGTCAGACCTCAGATCTTACTGTGTCCAGTGAGGGTACAAGGTGAGCCAAGCAAGGCAGAGTTACTGGCTGCAATTCTAGTAGAAACTCTGTGAGCCACGGGGGTACGTGTAAGCACATTCATTTTTCCTGTTGAGTCTCTGTTTACTTCAAATGAAGACAGGGTCTGAATCTGCTGTTTCACAGATCTGCTACTTTTTTGCAGGTGATGCACCACTTTGTGATCTGCTCTTAATATATTCATTTCTTAACATTTTAAACTGAAAAAAAAATGCCACTTTGCTGTGTAAGGTTTGAAACATCACTCTTTACTGCCTAGGCTTCTCCAAATGGGTTGCACTGATGTTGCCCTGAGAAAGCACACTACAGATGGGATAAGGCTAGGCTGTGACATTTTTTATGAGCAGTGGGAAAATCCCCTCAGGGCAATCATTTGCTTTGCTACACACAGACATTCCAGGGCAGAGTTTCTAAAATATCTTCCTCCAGAATACTTCCTTGTTATTAGGATATAAAATGTTGGGCTTCGGCAGCGCTATCTAGGCAGTGCTCCCATAAAAATTATTTATGCAGAGCTCCATTGTTTGTTTGTTTCTAGGGAGATACCCCATGTATCTTAACTCTGAAAGGAAACCCCAATTGTTTGGTTTGTTTGCCCTATTATATTTTCCAGAATTGAAGGTACAGTCAGTGGAATTTGAGACATACCTAAAACCCACAAAAGAAAACATTCTGAAGGCAAATTAGACTTAACCTCTGAAATACACCACTGCATGATGTTATTTGGGATCACTTTTTAATAGATTGTTTTATCTGTCAAAGTCATGCTGGGGAAACAGTTTTTAAAAAGATGAAAATCTTGAAACCGAAATCAACTAGATAGGTAATGCCTGGCAGGTGTCATCCTAATGTTTCTGAAGATGTAATTTATCTGTTACTTTTCACGTGCTTTTAGTAATATCTCCTTAAAATGTTTGCTATGTCAAACTTCTGGCAGTTAGAAAAGTACATGCCTGCCTTCTGATCGAACCTGAGCATTTTGTTGAAGTCTGTCCCCATTCCATGACTGTTGTTTCTTTTAGTATCAGAACCTCAAGCTTGTGATTTCTGTTGTATTATTAAAGGGGAGTGTCTCAAAGAATCGTGTTGTGGATAAACCATGCAATTTTGGTAAAAGTAAGGAGGACAAAGACGAGTCCTGCCTAGCAGCAGTTCTGCTCCCAGCCTGCACTTCTGCTCCTTCACTCAGAGGGTTCCTGTGTGAGAGTGCACACGTGCATGACTATGCGTGCACCTCCACAGGAAAGTGAAGCTGTTCTGTTATTCATTCACTATATTCTATTATATTTCATGTCATGCACAAGACCCTGACATGTGGGTGATAAACTGTGAGCTACATTAATGAAAGAGAAAGAGGTATAACAGCCTTTATTCTATTCTTCATTATCTGTCGTATCATCTTTCCTCTTGTTCATATCAGATTTTTTTTGTAAAAATATTCTCTGCTTTTTTCGTGTTGGTTTTATAAGAGAACAAGCTCTTTGGCCACTTCTGTGAGTTAGAGTGAAGGTTAAAAATTAAGGCTCTGTTCACCTAATTTGATAAAGCCTTTTTCCTGTATCTGTTGGGATCATCATCCATGTGTGATTAGACTGTTGGGACTAGGTCCAAACTCAATGCCTTGTCATCCAAGCCAAATGAAGCCTGGGTGGTAAATTCCTGGTCCCAAGACCCAAAAGTCACAGACTAGTATTCCTTGTTGCTACGCAAATATTCCTCATTGACCCCCTGTTTCCCTTTATTCTCTTTCAGTTTTCATCAGGAGCAAAGTGCTGTCTTGAGCACTACTGGAAGGGCTTCTCATTCAGCATCTGTTCCTGCTGGTCAGTACAGCAATGGGCTCAGCCAACACCGTGAAGAGGCAGTATGAGCTACAGGATTCTTTGTGCATTGAGCCATTCCTGCAGCGAACACGATAAACTGCAGTGTGTAACTTCAATTCAGATGTAATGTATGGGGCGACAGACTCTGAGACAATGAAATAAAGTAATGAGTTATGTTTTTTATTGATTGAATAGATGTTCAATCAATATAAACCTGAGGCCATATTTGTGTTGTAACTGAGCCCCGTGATTAGTATCACAACTGTGAATACCACAATCAAATTACCACTGATTTTATACAGTAACTTGAAAAACCACAAGGTGATATTGCCTTCTTATAGATCCTTCTTCTTATTAGTTTTTAGGTTTAATTATATTCCTACTTGTCTGTACCTCTCCCAGGCCTGACTCCCCCATCTCACAAACACATGTGTACAAATGATGTACACAATATATTGAAAGGACCCAGAGGTGCTTTGCAAATCATGGACTTCATTCTGTCTTTTAAGCTGTTACCTTTTCACCTGTGTGAAGGAGTCACGAGTCAGCTAAGCCAGCTATCAGGCTATGTCACATAACTGTAGCAGTTCAAGGCATTTGAAAACAAGAGAAGGTTAGATCTGAGACCTTTAGATCTTTATGTCCTTTTCTCCAAAGAAAGGATCTTCTC
This sequence comes from Clamator glandarius, assembly GCA_033459285.1. Classification (NCBI taxonomy): domain Eukaryota; kingdom Metazoa; phylum Chordata; class Aves; order Cuculiformes; family Cuculidae; genus Clamator; species Clamator glandarius. Next base: position 859,059 of record JAUNZM010000086.1, read on the forward strand.
CAACCCCATCACAGAAATGTGCCTAGAGAGGCCGTTAGAGCTAGTAGCCTTTGTGTGTATGTACAGATGGGAGAACAGAAGCCAAGTTAAAAAAAAACCCCAAACTGTGAAAAAGGAATGGAAAAGTCATCTGTTCAATGACCACCTAATTCTGCTGTACTGGTACTCCAGAGGACATTGTTGTCAACGGCATTTACCATCCATGAACTGAGAGAGTGTATGGCCATGAGATAAGGACATTCATCTACTCCTTAAAATGGTCACCTGAATCTGTTTTTCCCATTCTTGCTTGCAACAGAGGAATACTATTTTCACAGAGCATTGGTAAGATCTAGCTTTTTTTTTTTTCCTCAAAACTTAAGCGCACAAGAGCCAAATGTCAGGGTTCCTCATGGTCTTTCAAAGACAGCAAGAAGCAACATTGCAATTAACAATCGATCAGCTGTTCTAGGATGAACACATATTGGTGCAGATGTGGTTGGGGGAGCAAAGTGAGGCTGTCCGGACCACAATGCAGAGACATGTCCCAGGCTGGCCAGTGCTCAGCGAGGACAGAAGCTTCACCTTCCCCTCGGTAAAACTGTAGGCAGGTGCTAGGCAACAAGATGCGCAAGTTGATTTTCCATCTCTCAGAAAGGAAGAATAGAAGTTACAATTATGTTTCACAAGCAGTTTCAGCAGTGAATTAGATCTGTTATTATTGATATACTTGATTTTTCTTTTAACTATCCCATGGTCCTTACATTATGTGACTCTGTCTCCTGTGATAGAACAGATTCCTGACACGTTCTTTCAGATAAATTTTCAGAAATACTTGGGGTTTTTTCATTTAAAGAAAGCAATAAACACATATTTTAAGGTTAAAACCCCCCAAGTTTAGGTAAAGTTTGCTTTGTAACAGAGACTAGATTTTGCCAACTGAAGCTTGTGTGTGGCCAGTATATCTGAAGAGACCAGTTCTTGCTGTTCAGAGTTCATGCTTTGACAATACATTTTACTCAGGCAAAAAAATTCATTTGAGCCTTCTTTCAGAAAGCTCCTCAAATACAGTTTATCAACTAGGAAAGCACTCAGCTATCATTTGAGATTATAAGGTTTGTGCAAGTTTGTGTGTCAATAAATAATAATACATCTGCTACTCAGGTCTTGTTCCTGGGAGCCGGAGTGGAAGAGCATATATTGTAACTTCTGCAGTTTTGCTTTTGCCTGAGGCAAGATCCTGGCTCTGTGGAAAGCAGTGGCAAATCTTGCATGAGTTTAGTGACACAGGATTTCTTCTCTGATTTTCATTATTAGAGTGGGCAATACACAATCTGGCTCAGTCTCCAAAGCATTTACAACTGTTTCCTACGACCAAGCTCCAGGACTCACGTTACCAAAGAAAATACTTCTGATAAGAATTATTAATACTGGGGGTGAAGATAGATCATACAATGCCATTCCACCCTAGCAAAATATGTGTATGCACAAATACCCACATCTCACCTGGTCTAAAGCACTGGCTGATTGGAAAAGTAATTATTGTTTCCAGAACACCAAAACCTCATTTTTAGTTTTGCTTTTTAATTTATTTCCACTGTTTAGAGCTAAATGAATAATTGCCAGGGCCCTGAGTGCACCAGGAGGCAAAAAAGGCCTTGATAAGCCTCATGTGGGGCTTCCCTCTACTCTCCCTGCCCATGGGACAAAAGACTGTTTAAGCCCAGCTCTCAGTAGCCCATGCTGCTTCTTCCAAAAAATAAGTTTTGGGAATGAGGAAGCAAACAACCCAACTGGGAAAAGAAGCACTTCAGGTCAGACTAAAATTTTTGTGGTGGTTAAAGAAATAGAACAATACTTTGGAGAACATTGACCTAATGTATTCCAAATATGTATGTATATATAAAAGGGTAAATATTTGGGGGTTGGTTTTGGGGGTGTTTGGTTTTGTTTTGTTTTGTTTCATTTCATTTGGAACTCTTAGACTCGCTTTTAAATTGCTGAGGTTTAATTTGGCTACCTTTTAACTGAAAAAAGCCCATGATATCAGAATGCAAAGTGTTGTCTACAAAATGCAGTGAAGAAAGCAGCTGCATCTGGAACTGTATTTGTCCCCAAATACCTCATCTGCTGGGGGGAAATGGAGAAAAAGCAGGTAGTGCAAAGATCTCTACCTTCCCCATTGTTTCTACCTACCAGAGGAGCTGTATGGAAATTTGACACTCCTGGCCCTCGCGCTGCAGCTCACTATCTTCTCTTTTCAAGAGATTTTTAAACTGAATGCTAGACTAAGTCTACTTCTTTACAAGTTCAAGAATATTGTATATTATGCATGCTGAATAATGGGTTCTCTATTTGCATTTTTATCTCCTGATACTCTTCCAACTTCTTCATGTTGTTTCTTGTCAGAAAAGTACTTTGTAGCATCCTTATCTGCTGCCCCTCCCTAATTATTTTAAAATAATATTCTTGGCAGACCATTCTGCACTTTTCCCACTAGCAACCAACCGTTTGCTAAAGACCCACTGAGAATGAAAGGGGGATGAGATTAGAAACGAGGTTCATATGCAATCAGGAATTAAGCACTCTTAAGTTTTCACTTTCTTGAGGTAAGCAGATTTTCATTTTTCACATGAAACTTCTTCAGTGGATGTTGCTCTTAAAATATACAACTAACATAAAACCAAGGCAGTTACAAGAAATAAATTTCTCACAAAGAATGCTAGCCTACAGAAACATTACAATAAGATAGAACATGTCTTTTTAATCAAAAATACCCCAAACAGCATGCAATTGCCTTATTTTTGTACAATGCTTATTACAAATGCACTACCAGTAGAAAAAAATAATCCAAATTCCTAAAAATGATTTTGAATAATTAATTATAGCCACCTGTTTAAACTGAATGTCTCTGAACCCTAAGGCAGCAGGATCTGCAAGATGATAATTCACCAAAAACAATAGCATCCATCTAAAGTCAAGGTGAACATCAGCTGGAAACTAGCAAACGTCGATCAGCTTATCCAAGACTTGCAGCCTGGCCAGTGGAACACAAAAGGAAACTGATGATGCCTTCAAGGTACCTTAATGAGTCAGCTTTGTCTTAATGGTAGCTGAGTGGCTTGGTTTATTCCCTACTGAACGTTCCCAGGGAGGTAAAACTCTGCAAGTCTATCAAAGGGTCACCTTTTGGAAATCCTGGATCTCAGTCTTGGTTCCTATGTTTTTCCAGGCTTTCTGAGTTTCTTCATAGCTGAACATTACTCATCTTGCTGTAGATGGTGCTAAACATGTTGGAGTTTCTTTACTGTGTGTAACCACCCCCTCCCCCGGCTTTCTCTCTTATTTTTTAGCAGGTTCCTTGTATCTCGTTAGGTTTATCTGATTTTTCCTTTCTGTTCCACTGACAATCTTCAGTGTTTTGGGAGTTTATGACTGAGTGAAGCAAGGTAGGAACACAGCAGTAAATGTGCCTGCCTGGTAAAGTTTTCTTGAAACCTTTCTTCTTTGGTATTAGCTACTGATATTGCCTGCGCAGAAGGGGCTGCCTTGTTTAGTTGATACAGTTATACTGATAGCTCATCAACTCCTTTGATTTAGTAAGAGCAGGAGTAGTTTTCTATGAAATGGAAATGGCTTATTGTGATTTAAGGAGGCCTGATAAGGTAACCCAAAGAACAACACAAGACAAAGACTGGGCAAATCCTTTTTTTTTTTTTTAGCATTACTTATTCCAAATTCTAGTTGACTTTATCAACAAGATTGTTTTAATTTGCATCAGGCTGCCCAAATTCCAGACTTCAGAAACAGAATAGATGAGAAGGGAATCATCTGAAGCCTCACTCGGTGTTTGAACATTCTCGACAGAAACCACTGTCAGTGTAGGAAAGGAAATAGTTGTAACTGTATTTATTGTGGATAAACCTCCAGCAAATTGGTCCCTAAAATGATTGAATAGCAAAGGGTTAGCACAGTTTAGCTTAGTTACTTTTGTAACAGCACAGAAACCTACTCCTGATGCAACTGTAGAAATGGGACTTTTGCCACTGATATGCGTAAGACTCAGCCCTGTTTCTGAAGCTTCTTTTCCATATTGAGTTGATTATTGATTCAGACCAGGTGATGAGCCAAATGAAGCTTTTAAATATTTTAAATGTGTGAAAGAGGAGATAATAAGCGCATACTACTTTTCCTAGGGAATTTCTAGATGTTACTATTAAAAGAGACCGACAAAATGTGTAACCCAAATATTTGTGTCCCAGCAGACAGTTCAAAATTATTCTAAATATAGAAAGTTTGTAGATCATCCAAAATTGAATGAAAATCTGAGAGTCTGGGTTCTGCCTTGCATTTTGGAGATGCTTTCCCAGATTGGGAAGCAGCCTGGTCTGAAAGAATGCACTGCACGGGGAATCGGGAATGACTGGGGAACCTGCCAGTGACCGGCTGCATAGACTTGGGCAGTCGTTCAGCTCCTTGCCTCACTTCCCCATCACACAAAATGAGTCTCAGTGCATGCAGAGAGTGAGAAGCTGGGGAGCGGCAAGGCGAGATCCCTGTTATCTTACTCTGCCTTCATGCAAAACAGGAATGTGACTGTTCTGCAGGCTCTTGTCTTCCCTTTACTTGGGGAAAGGGCAAGAGCTGCCTTGACAAGTTCAGCATTAAGGCTTTAAAATTGTCAGCAAACAGATCCTTACATATCTCTCCAAGAGTGGTATGCGGGTCAGGTTTGTTTCCTTTTACAGATGTAGAAAATAAGAGGTGACGTGAGAGGTTCTCGGTTGCAGTTTTGTGACTTAGGAGGATGTGTCTTTGTCAGACTTGTTCTCTTGTGTCTATAATGGGCTTCTGAAAACACCAACCAAGAGATCTCTCTGCAAACAGAGACTGGAGCAAAACTAAGTCTGTAGCCCACGCCTGTGGGTAGCCAGGGTACGCACTAACCATTAGACCATCTCTTTAATACGAGAACTGCTGAGGCTTGAGCTTCACCAAACATTAATAAGAGTAAATAAGTGCTCATGTGGAAGTTGTCAAATAGCAACACTACATCCCAGAGGATAAGTTCTGTTATTTGTTATGTAGCTTCAGCCCTACTAAGCCTTAACCCACATCCAGCAAAACTGTTCCCAGACCACTCTGACTTTTGTTGTATGAGGCAGATATAACCCTTCACAGCAATACAGAGTCTGGGTCATTCTTAATATCTTAAGGCCAGGTTTCAGCTGCTATTGGCTTACTGTCTTCTGTGGCTTGTGCAAAACACATTTCATCTACTTTTATAGCATTGCAATGAAAATGTCTTATGTACTGCACCCATTTCTTAGCAAATCCTCTGTCTTTACTGACAATCTGTGTGCTTTTAAGTATCTGAAAGTTATCCGCTAGCACCTCTTCCTCTTCCATCAAATTCTGGAATCCTTCCAATAGACCATAAAATAGGATGGGGAATTAGTTAGACCACCTACTACTAACTTAAGTTCATCAAATGTGATCAGGGCGTTTAGCAAAGTTTCCCCAGCATTGGCAGTCAGGCCTTGAAAAGGCACCTTAATCTGTCTCTTCTCGATGATCCGGTGGATCTTTTCCAACTTGGTGATCCTATGATTCTGTTACATCAGCCTTTGCTTCTGGCCCCTGTAAGTGCAATCAGGAAACTGTGCCTGCACCACTATAACCCTGTCTCTGATCTGCTGTGCTTTACTGCTTTGTCAGAGCCACTGAAGTTTCTCTTCCTGCTGAAGATTTCTTTACCTTTCTGTTGTCTACATAAGAACTGACTTGCTGTCACCGCTATAAGCATGAAGAGGAAAAGCCTAAGTCACTGACAGAAGTCTGTCTTCTCTTTGGTCTGTCTAAACAGGTTCAAAAGCAGATATTGCATGTATTTCTAAGTCTATGGACTTCACTTAATAGTTATAATAATAATTGCGTTTTACATTGTAACATCTTCTTAAAAAATAACTTCTGATTACAGCACTGTAACTGAGCTATCTTGATACAAAGATTCTCTTTAAAATCACTAGCAAAATGAGTGTGAAGCATACAAGTTCAAATCCTAAGCAGTGTTCTTCATTTTATTTTAAGGCAACTGTGCAGACTCTCTGCTATTAGAGAGGTTGTGATTCTTAATATTTAGGTTGAAAACCTGATGCTCTTGAAGACAAATGAATGTTTTGTCACTGATTTGAGTTGGACTAGGAGTTTACCCTTAAAATAATGAGATATTTTGAATGGTACACAGGAGAAGTAATGGATCAAAAATCTGAGCCAGTTTTAGAACAGATCAGTTTATGAGAACAATCTGATTGTGTGGTTGCCAGTGATTATCTGGATGGTGAGAGCATTTACTGAGGATTGAAGATTAGTGGGGCCTTTTTCTTGTTTGATGGAAAAGAGAAATTTTGGGGTTTTATCTGTGCTCTCAAAACTACTAAAATTAGGTACGTTGGTAGATAGATGGATCCTGATCTGGTACAGCATTTGCCTTGATAAATGCATATTAAAAATATTTAAAGGCTGTTTAAAAACAGCGAGAGCTTTCCTGGCGCTTCAGAACATAAATGGGTATTGAAGTGTTACCCACCTGAGCTGATGACAGGAATAACTACAACAAATGTGTGCTTTGTCATAACCATGCAGTGTCCTCACGGGAGGGACTTTGTTCTCTTTTCCTACATGACAGGAAAAACAGAATGGAGCAGGAAGAATATGTAATATGGAAAGCACTTGCATTGCAAGGTAATTTTTTTATCCCTTGAAAATATGAAACAACCTGCCAATCTGTCACCAAAGGGGTCCCCCAGGGATTGGTATTTGGGCCAATACTGTTTAGTATCTTCGGAAGTGATCTGCATGACGGGATCATGTATACTACAGACCACCTGATCAAGGAGAAGCAACTGATGAAGTCTTCTTCCTCCAGCTAAGAGAAGCTTCATGCTTGCGAGCTCTCATCCTATTCGGGGACTTCAACCACCCCGATATATGCTGGAAAAGTATCATGGCAAGCTGTGGGCAATCCAGGAGACTCCTGGAGTGCATTGAGGATAACTTCTTAGTCCAGCTAATAGAGACCCCCCCACCTAAGAAGATGCAATACTGGACCTTGTGGTCACCAATACAAGTGAACTCATCAGTGATATTAGGATCGGAGGCAGCCTGGGCTGCAGTGATCATGCACTGGCAGAGTTCAAGGTCCAGAGGGATATGGGACAGGAGAGGAGTATAGTCAGGACCCTAAATTTCAGGAAAGCAGATTTCCAGCTCTTCAAGGAATTACTCAGTAGGATCCCTTGGGACGAGGAAATAGCTTTTCTTCCTGTCTCTTCCTTCACCTCCTCCAGTGGTAGACATTCCCTTTACAGAAAGAGTCACTGGGGACTGGAACAGGCTGCCCAGGGAGATGGTTGATTCACCTTCCCTGGAGGTGTTTAAGGCACGGGTGGACAAGGTGCTAAGGGTCATGGTTTAGTGTTTGATAGGAATGGTTGGACTCGATGATCTGGTGGGTCTCTTCCAACCTGGTTATTCTATGATTCTGAGGTCCTCCCAGACAAGGGAGCAGAGCAGAGCTAGAAAATATTCAAGGATGCTTCCCATAAAGCACAAGAGCCCTCAGTCTCCATGTGTAGAAAACCAGGCAGGGAAGGGAAGAAACGGGCATGGCTGAGTCAAGACCTGCTGGTTAAACTGAAGAAGAAGAGGGAACTGCACAGGCAGTGCAAGCAGGGGTGAGACACCTGGGACGTGTATAGGGATGCTGCCCGATTGTGTAGGGATGAGGTCAGGAAGACCAAGGTGCAGCTGGAGCTGAACTTGGCAAGGGAAGTGAAGACCAACAAGAAGGACTTCTACAGGTTCGTCAATCGGAAGAGGAAAGTCAAAGAGAACGTACCCCCACTGATGGTTGGAAATGGTGACCACATATCAACAGATGAGGTACTTAACATTTTTTGCCTCAGTCTTTGTCCATAACTGCTCTACTCACTCCTCCTGGGCCATGGGACAGCAAGATAGTGACCAGGGGGGTAAACCCCATCCCACTGTAGAGGAGGATCAGGTTTGTGACCACCTGAGGAACCTGAACGTGTATGTGTTTATGGGACCTGATGAGATGCATCCCAGAGTCCTGAGGGAATTGGCAGATGTGGTTGCCAAGCCACTCTCCATGATATTTGAAAAGGCATGGCAATCAGGAGAAGTCCCTGGTGACTGGAAGAAGGGTAACATTGTGCCCGTTTTTAAAAAGGCAGAAAAGACGGCTCTGGGAGCTACCAACCTGTCAGCCTCACCTCTGTGCCTGGGAAGATCATGGAACAGATCCTCCTAGAAGCACTGCTAAAGCACATGGAGGACATGGAGGTGATTAATGGCAGCCAGCACGGCTTCACTAGGGGCAAATCCTGTATGATCAACTTAGTGGCTTTCTATGATGGGGTAACCACAGCAATCAACATGGGTAAACCGATGGATGTGATCTATCTAGACTTCTGTAAAGCCTTTGACACGGTCCCCCACAACAGCCTTCTTTCTAAATTGGAAAGATACGGATTTGATGGGTGAACAGTACAGTGGATAAGAAACTGGTTGGATTCAAAGAGTAGTTAATGGCTCAAAGTCCAGATGGAGATTCATGACAAGTGGTGTCCCTCAGGTGTCCGTACTGGGACTGGTGCTGTTTAATATCTTCATCAATATTGACAGCAAGATTGAGTGCACCCTCAGCAAGTTTGTAGATGACACCAAGCTGAGTGGTGTAGTTGCCACTCCATAAGGACGGGACATCATCCAGAGGGGCCTGGACAGTCTGGAGAAGTGAGTCTGTAAGAACCTCATGAGGTTCAACAGGGCCAAGTGCACGGTCCTATACCTGGGTCAGGGCAATCCCTGTTTTCAGTACACGATGGGGTATGACTTGATTGAGGGCAGCCCCACAGAGAAGGACTTGAGGGTGCTGGCTGATGAGAAATTTGACATGAGACGGCAATGTGTGCTTGCAGCCCAGAAGGCCAACCCTATCCTGGGCTGCATCAAAAGAAGCGTGACCAGCAGGGTGAGGGAGGGGATTCTGCCTCTCTATTCCTCCCTTGTGAGACCTCATCTGGAGTACCGTGTCCAGTTTTGAAATCCTCAACATAAGAAGGATATGGAGCTGTTGGAACGGGTCCAGAGGAGGGCTACAAAGATGATCTGAGGGCTGGAGCACCTTCCATATGAGGACAGGCTGAGAGAGTTGGGGTTGTTCAGCCTGGAGAAGAGAAGGTTCTGAGGACCTTCCAGCACCTGAAAGGAGCCTATAAGAAAATTGGAAAGGGAATATTCATAAAGGCATGTGGTGATAGGATGAGGTGGGACAAGTATAAACAGGAGAGGGTCAAATTTAGACTAGACGTCAGGAAGAATTTATTCACCATGAGAGTGGTGAGACACTGTAATGTGTCTCCCAGGGAAGTTGTGGATGCCCCATCCCTGGAGGTGTTCAAGGCCAGGTTGGATGAGGCCTTGGGTATCCAAATCAAGTGGGATGTCCCTGCCCATGACAGGGGGGTTGGAACTAGATTTAAGGTCCCTTCCAACCCTAACTATTCTATAATTTTATGATCAAATGTATCTTAAGTTTGCTGATGATACCAAATTGAGTGGGGAAGTGGACACTTCAGAAGGGAGGAAGTGCAGGAAGACCTGGACAGGCTGGAAAAATGGGATAACAAGGACAAGTATAAAGTTTTGCACCTGGGAAAACATAATCCAGGAGTGCAGCAGAGGCCAGGATCTACCCAGCTGGGGAGCAGCTTGGTGTAAAGGGACCTGAGGGTCCTGGTGGACAGGCAGTTGAACATGAATGAACAGTGTGCTGATGCAGCATAGTAAGCCAACAGGATGCTGGGTTGTATCAAGGGCATCACCTACAGAGATAAGGAAGTTCTTATTCCACTCTACTCGGCTCTTATCAAGCCCCACCTGAAATGCTGTGTTCCATTGTGGTGCCCGCTATGCAAAAAAGATGTGGACAGACTGGAGAGTGTCTAGAGAAGGATGACAAAGATGATCAATTGACTGGGAAGCCTGCCACATGAGGAAAGACTGAGAGAAATAGGTTTCTTCAGCCTTGAGAAAAGATGGCTTAGGGGAGACCTTACCACCATGTTCCAATATTTAAAGGGTAGCTACAAAGCTGATGGAGATTCCTTTTTTACAAGGACTTATGTGGAAAAGATGAGGGGGAGTGAGTTACAAGTTACTTCTAGGGAAAGTCCGATTGGACACAAAAGGAAAAAAATTCACAATGAGAACAATTGGCCTTTGGAATAATCTTTCCAGGGAAGTGGTGGATTCCCTAACACGGGTTACTTATAAGATTCAGTTGAACAGTGTGCTGGACCATCTTGCCTACACCGTGCTTTTGCCTAACAAGAATCAGATGGTCCTTGAGGTCCCTTCCAAGCTGGTATTCTGTGAAACATTCAAAATTACAACTTTCCATTGTGATTTGAAGTGGGAATTGTTTTGGGTTTCCTGTTATAACAAAATCTTCTGAATAACAATTTTCTGCCCAGCTCTACACAAAATATTGTGATAAACCTCCAGACACAACATCACCAACAAGCAAAAGGAATTCTGCAGCCCATCAGAAGTCCTAGAAAAGACTTGATGGAGCAGAAGAGGTTGACTTTGATTTGCAGGAAGAGAGGAAGGTTGCATGACTTCAGAAGCGATGAAAGATATCTGAATAAAGGCTCAGGGAGCTGTGACTGTAGTGAAGGAAGTGGGCGACAGATGCCTGTATACAATAGTGCTACGAGATGTGAAATTGCTAAACTAGCCCCTGCCTAATGTAATCACCTTTCAAAGAATATTTGAGAGGCATTTTGTCAGTCAAATATAAACAAAGACTATGTTTGAAATTCAAAACTTGACCAAAGTAATTTTTCTTTCAAAGGCTGTTTCCCCTGCTTGTTTTCACGCTAGTGCTTTGAAAAGACATCTTTTCAGAGGACAAGCTATTTTTAATTGTTTATATATAAAAAAATACAAAAACTTTTATGAAGCAGTAAGGAAAACCAAATGCATCTTCCAATAACTCCAGTCCTCTACAAGCAATAGCGAGCACAATGGAAGCTGCAGAAAAGCAGTCATTACCCAAGAACTTTTAGGAAACGCTGGCGCTATTTCTAGAGCAGAGATCTCATGAGAATATAGAGAGAACAGTATGCCATGGTACCAGTATTTTTTTTACCATTTACAAAAAGGCTGTATCAGGACAATAACTTCAGATCTTATAATGATTTCTCATTCTAAAACATTCCAGATTGCTTTACAAACTAGTGCCGTGATCCCTTGGCTGTCCCTGTGCAAGACTCCTGTTGGCTTCAAAGGCAGCGCTGTGTTCAGGCTGACATGGGATCACGACCTTGACCCAAAGACAAATTATTCACTCCAGTCACTTCAACTTGTGCTGAACTGGGACTACGGAGAGGAGTGGGAGCAAACTGCCTAATGTTGTCTTTATTAGCTGTTGCTTAAGACAGGAAAGGAGAAAAAAAAAAACACTTTGCAGTTAAAATTATGTGGATTAAAATTAACTGCACTGTGGAGGACATAATTCAGTAGCATTGAGACAGGGTCTCGAATACAGCTGCATCTAGAGTATCTTAGGTATCCCCTGATATCTCTTATAGCCCCAGGTGATCACCACTTCATCCATTTTGCACCTCAAAACACTGAAGTTCGATGAACACCAGGAAGGGTGACATGTAGTTTCTAGTGAGTTTGTGTCTGGTGGCTGATTATGAGCCTTGACAAGGAGTTTCTTTGCTGCAGGTAGCACATATAATTCTGCTTTCCTCCTCAGCTGATCCTCTGTTACCTAATAAGGCGGTTTGTCTTGCAGCTTTCTGTGCTGATGGGATTTCCCTCCTCTACCCTTTTCCTGAATTGTTACTGACAGGAACTTAGAGCTCTCTCTCACCTCAGGTCTCCCTATTATCATTTAAGCCTTTGTTTTAACCATCAGCTGCAAGTTTTTAGAGGGAGTTGTGAACGTGTTGTGACAGCATATAATTTAATTTATAGGAAAATGAAAAAAAAAAGTTACCAACAATTCACTGGCACTACTTGCAGGCGTTGGTGGAAATTACCTCAAAAGGAAACGTGTTAATTTATGGCACCAGCATGCTTTTTCTTGGTTGCCACGTGAATCACCAAATGGATTCAAAAGAAATGCATGTTATTGTATTCTCTATACCTTTTTTACCCTTAGAGACTCAAAAAAAATAAAAAAAAAAAAAGAAAAAAAAAGTAGGAGCCCTCTTCCAGGGGGGGCTGTCTGCTGGGAAATCCCTGATTGTAAACTAGGCTGGGAGGCTGCTTTGGGAGCTCCCAGTGTCCTCCACGCCCAAGCAAAAAGCCACTGGGATGGCCAGGGCAGCCCAGGCCTAAGAACTGGGGGAAACGAGTTGGACCTTGTCCATCAGTCATGGATGTATGAAAGAAACCCAGCCTGGCAGCTGCACGGTTACTTTCCATGCCTGGTTTCCCACCTCCTCTTTTGCTTCTTTATTAGCTGTTGTTTCTAATTTTTGGGAAGGGATTCGGGAAGCCAGTTTTAGCCGCAGTGAGTAAACTGTCTTGGCAGAAATAAGGAAGCTGTTAGGCGGGAGGGGCTGCCGCATTGTGCGGTTTTACTTAATTGTCTTAATCGAAAATATATGAATATAAATAGACCTCCGAACTTCCTTTTTTTTTTTTTTCTTTTTTTTTTTTTTCTTTTTCTATTTTTCCAAGCTGAAGCCATCCCAGCCCGGGGGCTGCGCTCCCTGTTTGCTTTGTGGGAGCGGGCGGGCTCCGGCTTCGTTAGGATTGAACTGCGGGAGCTTTGGGAGGCGGTGGAAGCCCGTAAAAGCGAGGCGATACGATCAAGGTGGAAACCGAGAAAGCGATTTATTCGCTTCTCTTCCTCGTCAGCATCCCCCGCCCGCCCGGCTCTGCTCAGACGGTCTTTAAGGTCCCTTCCAACCCGAACCGTTCCACGGTTCTAGGATTCTCCGGCGCTCCCGGGGCTGCTGTTCGCGGCCCCGCCGCCCGTCTGCAAATATTTATTTGTCTGGGGTCGCCCCGGAGGCCGAAGCGCCGGGAGGGGCTCCCGGTTCCCCGCCTCGGTGGGTCCCCCCGACCCCCGGCTGCCAGTCGGGGAGCCCCGGGCAGGGCTCTGCCCCTCTCGCCGGGCCCCAGAGGAGCCTCGAAGGGCGAGGGGGGTCCCCGAGGGGACGGGGCGAGCACCTGCCGCTTGGTGCTTCCCTGCCGGGAGCGGCTCCATCCTCCCCGCGTCCCGCCGGCTCCCGCTGAACGGGTTTATCCCCGTTATCCCCGGGGCGTGGGGAAGCTCCTCGCCCCCTTCACACGCGGCTTCGGAGCGGCCCGAGAGGGTGTCGGAGCCCCTGGGGAGAGGAGCAGGCAGGGTTCCCCTTTCCCTGCCCCGCTCCATCCATCCCGGTGGAGCTCCCGTCGGATCCGGCTCCAAATAGGTTGATACAGAGTCGGGGCGCTGCCAAAACGCCTTTTCCCCTCGGCAAACGCGCTCAGAGACGCCCCAGAAAGCTGGTTGCGAGCGTTTAGCCAGGCGGGATGTCCAGAGCCGTTCCCAGGGACACAACAAATACCTGCTAAGAACCGCAGGCTCCGCAAGTTGTTGCACAGATGAATCGATCCAGTAATCGCCAGGGCTATAACTCCCTTATTTATGCTAAAGCATGTGACACAATCTTCAAAATGTGGTGGCTCCGAGTTACCACCTCTTTATTACTTATACAAGCTAATAGGTGAGGTGACTTTTACCTTCTTCACTTGAAGGAGGCACAAAGGAGCAGACAGGTAATTCCACGCTGCTAATTTTTAATGATGCGATGGGTAGGGAAGGGAGAGGTTGAGGTAAAAAAATGAGAAGACCGATTATGAAATCTCGGAGTTTAGGTGGTAGGGACCAGCTCAGGAAAGAAAAAAAAAAAAGAAAAAAAAAGAAGAAGAAGAAAACACACAAAACCAAAATCTACAAATACATTAGAAAACGTGGCACCTTCTCCGTCCGTGTGGAGACGGATTTGTTGTGTCCGAAAGGACGATTTGATCGCAGGCATCTCTTTTTCTGCCACTAATTTGAAATCTCGCCTTAACTTTAGCGTTTCCAACCGAGTGTTTCGCTGTCGCGTTTCGGGGTGCGGAGAGAGAGAAGCGGCCGCGGTGTCTCCCCCGCTGCCGGGCTCCGCGGTGCCGGGAGCATCGGGAATCGGGTTCCCAGAGCGGAGCGCTGGGATTCGCCGCCGGGAAGCCGCGTTCCGGTGAGACTTGCCAGGCTCGGGGCTCAAAAAGCGCCTCGTACACAAACCGCTCAGAATATTTACAGGTAATTGTGGCTGTCAAGCACCCCGGCGCGGTGACGAAGCGCAGAGATGTCGGAGATTTCGCGGAGGGGGGGAGGCTGCGGCATCCCGGGAGCCCCCGTCGAGGGGAACCGGTCGTGTCCCCCGGCAGGGGCCGAGGGGCTCCTCCCGGGAGCGGAGCCGCCGTCAAACTCGCTCGGGGGATGCTGGTTCGGTCGGAGCGATTCCGAGAAGGGGAGCGGGCGAAGCTCCCTGGTTTTCGAAGGGGATTTCGAACGGCGGGTGCCGCTACCCCGTCCCCTTGTTTTTTTACAAAGAATTTGTACGAGGCTGCCGGAACCCAGCCCGGGTTGAGCTCGGGGGTGGGAGCGGCGGGGACGGCGCCGTCGGAGGCTCTGGAAGCAGAGGGATGCCGGCTCCGAGGCAGAAAGCAGGCTCGGGGCTGCATCCTCAGCATCCCCGCCGAGGGCATCTGCCTCGCTCCACGTCCAGGCTGGAGGGCGCCGTCTCTCCAAACCTTTCGGGCACCCTCGATGGGGCTGGGGGGGGAAGGGGGGCACCGAGTACTGACCCTGGGCCTGAGAACTCTTTATGCCTAGAGGCAAGGCGAAGTTTTGAGGCCACGGGAAGGAGGCGGTAGGACTGTTTGCAGGAGGAAAAGCGATAGGATGTGGCCTTTTCCTGCCCCAGGGACACACTCTGCAGAGGATGCCCCGCTGAGCCCCGTTGCCCTGCTGAGGGACATGGTTTAGTGACTGATAGGAACGGTTGGACTCGATGATCCAGCGGGTCTCTTCCAACCTGGTGATTCTATGGAACAGCGCTGGGCTTACGAAAGCCTAAAAAAGCTGAGCGCTACCCGCTCGGCCGCCTGCAGCTTTCCCACTGCGGGGATTTCTCCAAGAACAGGGACAAGGCCGGTTCGTGGCGCGGCCGGGAAGGCTCCGAGCCGCCTCCGAGCCGGCGCTGGGACCTTGGCCGCTCGCGTGTTTTAGGGAGCGTTTCCTCGATCTGTTGAGCGGCGTTTTCAGCCTTTACAGATCAATAAAACCTCCGTTGTTTATCTTCACTCGATATCCCCGGCGCCGTCTGCTCCTTTTCTCCGAGCGGGTCAGTTATTTGCCCAGAAAACCGTGAATCCCAGCGTGGTGCCGGGGGCCCCGTTCCCGCTGGGCCCGGCCCGGGGGAGGAAGGAGCCGCCGGGACCCGCTGCCTGGAGCCGGTGGTTTGATTTACAGGGGCGGTTCGCCTAAGGGGGTCGTGCTGCCTGTGAAAAGTTGGGGTTTAGGAGGAAAACGGGACCCGGCTCTGTCGCCACCGAGTCGCGCCGTCCAGGGAACGAGCGCGGCGGGGCCGGGGCTCAACGCGGCTCCCCGGGACGGAGCTCGAAAGCCGCTCCGACCCCCCGGTTCGGCCGGGATCTCCGCTCCCGTCTGGTCGCCGGCGGCCGCAGGGACTTGGAGAGAGTTTGGGAGGCGGCGGTGTCCAACTGGGGCGGGGGATGGGGGCGAGAAGGGCAGCTATTTCGCTATAATTTACGTAAATCGTTGCAATTCGAACGATTTCGAGCCCTCGGCTCGGCTTCCCCCGAGGGGAGGCAGGTTTGGAGGGGAGAGAAGGCTCCGCGCGGAGCAGCCCCCCCCGCACCCCGCAAACACCTTCGAGAGGCAAAGGGGGACGCCGGGTGGGCTCCCGGGGTGCGGTGGGGGCTCCCCACCCCGGCCCCATCCCGCATTCGTTCGTGCCGAAACCGGGGGGGACCCGGGGCTCGGGTGGAGGGGCTCGTCTCGGTACCGCTCAGCCCCTTCTGTCGGGGCTCCGAGGAGCTTTCCTGAACCACGACGAAGGTGGCGAAACTCTCCCCTGAGTTCCAGCTCCGAGCTGCGAATTTTGAAGGAGAAAAGCCGCGGGGCACGGGCGGTCTCGGGTTCGCGAATCTAAACGGATTTATTTTAGAGCAGCCGCGCAAAAGCGCGGAGCCTCGCGAGGCTGCTCAGGTGAGGCGGGTCGAGGAGCGTGAAATCTCACGGAGGGAAACCCCCGGCGGCGTGTGAGTGCGGGAGAACGCGACCCCGCGGCCAGGGAGGCGGACGAGAGCTGGAGAGGAGCGCGGGGAGGGAGGGGAGGCGGGAGGGAGCCTGACGGGAGCCCCCGGCCGGGGCTGCGCTGCCCAGACACGGTGTCACAACAGCTCTGGCCGAGTCCTTCCCTCCCCGGCAGAGCTTTCCTCGCTGCAGCCCGCGGCTCCTTCTCCCTTAGCGGCTAGAGATTCACTAATAACATCAGCGCGGGGAAGGATGAAGGCGCGCGGGCTGCCGGGCTGCCGCTCCCCCTAAACCTTTCGGCCGCGGCTCGGACGCCGTAAAGACCCTTTTGGGTTGGTTTTTTTTTTTTTTTGCTGTTTTTCCCCCCCCCCCCCCCTTTTCCACGCCGGCGCAGCAGGAGCGAGCGGAGCCTCCTCGGCCGGGTCCCGCTCGGGAAGGCGGTTGGGAAACGCGGAGCTGGAAGCGCCGGGGCAGCGCTGGGGCCGGTCCCGCTACCGGGAGCAGCAACGGGGAGGCCCTTTGGCTCCGAGCTCCGGCTGCCCCGACGGGGCGGCGCTGCCGGGAGGGGCCGGGAGCCCCGCGGCAGGTGCCGCTCGCCCTGCCCGGTGGCCCCGGGGGGGCTGCGCGGCCGCCCGCGCGGGGGCGCTGCGAGAAGGGGAAGGAGCCGGGACGGGGGTCGGTCCCGAACCCCGAGGGGCGGCCGAGGGCTCGGGTCCCGCCGCCACGGGCAGGGCCCCCCCCGCTGGAGGCACCGCGGAGCCCCTCGGCCGCGGCCTCGGGGCGGAGAGAGCGCTCGGCGCCCCGGCCCGGCCCGTCGGGGGCAGCGCTGCCACCGCTTCTACGCGTTTTGGCTCTCAAAGCGGTGGTTAATGAAACCCAAACCTTTCCAGAGAGGTGGTTTTGTTCGTTTGTTTCGTTAAAAAAAAAAAAAAATTAAAATTTTTTAAATTGTTTTAAATTTTTTAATTTTTTTTTTTTTTTTTGCAATCAACCCCTCGAGGCGCTCGCCGCGGGGCTCTGCGCCTACCGGAGAGCAGGAGCCCAAAGCAATCCTGCTGGAATTGCTGGTAAAAACAGAAGAAAAAGTTTATTACCGATAATAACATTAATAAAAATCCAGTTCTTTTTGGATGGCGGAAAGCGCTAGGAAATTATCGCCTGGGTTGTTTGTTTTTTTTTTCCAGTAGAACTAAGGACAAGATGTGAAAATCGTGCGCTAGGGAAAGAAAAACGTGTAATTTGAAACAGAAAGGAAAAGCTTTTATTGGAAAAAAAATGTTAAAGTAAAATAAACGTCGTGTATCGCAAAATCTGTCTGGATTAAAGGATGTTTACAAAACAGAAGTTACCGACCAGCAAAATTCGGTCTCCCCTCGGTTTTACTAACAAATCCCTCTGGTTCCTCATCGATTTTTTTGAATGGTTCCCGCTCTCGCTTTCAGGGTTAAGGGTATTTTCTGTAAACTTTCGATTTATAAAGACAGGAATAAACACAATTTAGTGAACGCGGAAACGAGGAACCGGCGGCCGGGGGGGAAAAACCGAACGCGAGGGAAACGTGCAGGGGATTCATCGCAAAGAAAGCGATCGCAACATATATATTTAAATGTATTTGTATGTATTATTCAAGCGCCCTTCTGACGGGTTTAATAATTTAGAATCGATAGTTTTCCTAAAAAACTTTATAAAATATTTACGCGTAATAAAATATTAATCGATTAACAAGCCAGTCGCGCTCTTATAGCTTTTACTAAAGTCCCGTAATCGCGCTGTCGCCGCACGTCCCCGCTGTTTAAGGGAAGGATCGCTGACAAAATGTAAATGAAGCTCTTCAGACGGTGGTTTTTATAAAATAGCTCATTAATGGGCTCAGATCGAATCTCTCCATCCATCCGCATCATCAGATATAATAATAGTAACGAATCAGACAGGGAAGATCCTGGCTAAACCAGTGGCATTTTTTTTTTTTTCCAGAAGTCCTAAAACCCCAATTCTTCTAACTTTCTGGCCATCGATCCGCGGGAATTCGTAGTTCGACATCAAAGGTAAGAACAGAATTCGATTATTCGATAGCCGGGTGGAAATCGCGGGCTCCCACGTCCGAGCCGCCGCCGAGCTTGATCGGATTGAGGAGAAAACCGGGAGAGAACTTAGATGGGGATATTTCTAAGGGAAACCGGGAGTTTCTCCAGACTTCGCGGCTCCTCTCGGGCAGCGGCGCCCGGGACCGGGCTGCGCTCTCTCCTCCCCCCGGTCCCGGTCCCGGGGCGCGGCTGTCGGGGCTGCCCGTGCCGAGGCGGGGAGCGCAGCCATCGTGGCTCTTACCCTGCCCGGGGATCCGCCGCTTCTCCCGGCACCGGAGCCGCTCGGCCCTTCCCCTCCTCCGAGTCCCGGGGCTCCCCGGTGCGGACACCGACCCGGTGCCGGCGACGCTCCTGCCGCGCCCGGGGGGGAGAGGGGGTGCCGAGCCCCCCCCCCCCCCCCAAACGCCCCCCTCTTTTATTTTTTTGACCCTCCGGCGCCACCGTAAAAGGCGAAGCTCTTAAGGGGGCACGGAAGGAGGGCGGCGCCCCGCGGGGAGGCAGCGGCGGGGGCGGCGGCGGCGGCCGCGAGGTGCCGATATCGGCGGCGCACGGTGCCCGCCGCCCGCTCCCTGCCCCCGCCCGCCGCCTCCCGCCTCCCGCCTCCCGCCTCCCGCCTCCCGCCGCGCCGGAGGGGAATTCCTCGGTCCACCTTAACGGGGGGCTCGCTCCGCCGCCCGGCGCGCGCGGCCCCGGCTCGCTCCCCCGCGCCCCCCGGGGCGGGCAGGGGGCGCTACGAGCCCTCGGGGCCGGGCCCGGCCCCAACCAGGGAACCGGCGGCCGCTCGCTCGGTCGCTCGGCGGCGGCGGCGGCTTCTTCCCCGCCCGCCGCTCGCCTCCTCCCGGCCCCCGCCGCCGGTTCGGCGGGGCCCTACCTGGGGACCCGCTCTCGGCGGCCCCGCCGCCGCCCCAAAAGTTGCCGCCGGCGGGGAGAGGCGCCGGGAAGGGCCCTCGCCGCCGCTCGGCTCCCGGGAGCCGCACCGGCCCGGGCTCCCGCTCTGGATGCCGCCGGCGGCTCCGCTCCTCCGCGGTCGGTCCGGGCTCCCCGGCTCCCTCCGTGCCCCCCGCCTCCCTTCTCCTCCCGGCTCCTCCTCCTCCCCTTCTCCTCCCCCAGCCCGGCTGCCCCCGTCCCCGCGCCCTTCTGCCCCGGGTCCCTCCTGTCACCGCCGCCTCGTCCCTCCGCGCTCCCCCGTCCCCTCCCTCCCCGCCTCTCTCCCTCTCTCCGCGCGGCTCGGCGTGTGCGAGGTGTTTTCTTTATTTATCGGGGTTTAATTGCCTGCCAGGTGGGTCCGTGCCTCCCACGGGCCGGGGGGGGGGGGATCTGGGCTCCTGCCCGCCCGCTCCCCGGAGAGCACCGAGACTTGAGTCTTTTTTTTTTTTTTTTTTTTTTGCGGGGGGGGGGGAAGGGCGGGGAGGGGGAGGGGTGTCGGAGGCGAGGAGGGGTGGCGATGTTTGGGATGCAGAGCCCTGGGACGGGAACGCGGCGCAGACACACATACACACAGACAGACACACAGACATACACACGCGCACACGCACCAACCCCCCCCCCCCCCCCCCCGAAAAACCGAGGACAACCCCCAAAAAGGACTCACTCTGCCTCGATGACTCCACGCGGCTAACACCCGCTGCTCCGCTCGCCCCGGCGAGGCGCCGGTTGAGGAAGGGAGCGACCGAAAAGTGACACGCCGGGCACCCTCCGCCGAGCCCGGGAGCGCCGCTCCCTCCGCTCCTCTTGCCCCGTGTCCCCCGCTATCGATTCGCTCCGCCGAAGGTGTGAGGAGCCGGCGGCCCCGCCGCTCCCCGCCCCCTCGCCCCTCGCTCCCCGCTCCGCTCCGCCAGCCGGGACCCGCCGGGCAGCGGCTCCGGCACCCCCGGAGGGGGGCGAGGAGGGGGCTGCGGGTGGGGGGAAGGACGGGAAGGGAGGAGAAGCGACGCTAGAGGAGGGAACGAGAAAACTTTCCACCCTGGATTCTCTACTTCTGATCCATGGACAGAGCCCAACTCGGCCAACTTACAGACAGGCTCTAAGCAGTAAGTACGGCGGCGGCTCCCGGCGCTCGCTCGGGGAAGCCGGTCGCTCCGCACGGCCGCCCGGGCACCCCGGGGCCGTCGGGGCCGAGCCGGGAGCGGGAGCAGCCGGGGGCGGGGGGGGGCGGGCATCGCCCCGCATCGCCCCGCGTCCCCTCAGCCGAGGTGGGGGGCATCGCCCCGCGCGGAGCCGCCGGCCGAGGGCATCGCGCCCGCGGGGTCCCCGGGGCCGGGCTGACGCTCCCCGTCGTTTCTCTCGCCCTACAGGTCCGTGCTCCTTCTACTGCGACCTGCCAGCGGGAGCCGCGTCTCCGAGCATGGAGCGGAGGAGCGAGAGCCCGTGCCTGCGGGACAGCCCCGACAGAGGCAGCGGCAGCCCCGACGTCAAAGGGCCCCCCCCCGGCAAGGTGGCCAGGCTGGAGCAGAACGGCAGCCCCATGGGCACCCGCGGGAGGCCCAACGGCGCCGTCGGCAAGCCCGTGGGAGGTAACCGGCTCGGCTCGGCGCGGCGCGGCGGGAGGGATGCTCCCGGTGGCCTGGAAGGCGCGGGGCGGCTGCGGAGCCCGGGTCCGTGGAAGCGGGGTCTGCGGCGGGCACAGGCCACCCCTAGGCCCGGGCTTTGGCCAGGCGGCCGGGCCTAACCCGCTGCAGGGTCGCCCGAAGCGGCGGCGGGGCGTGCCGGGCATCCCCCCGCATCCCTGAGCATCCCCCGGCGCGGTGGCGGCGTATCCCCCTGCGAGGGGACGGGGTATCCTCCTGCTTCTCCCTGCAAGGTGACAGGGTATCCCCCTGCATCCCCCTGCGAGGGGACAGAGGGGGGCAACCGGGGCACCCGCCTGCATCCCCCTGCGAGGTGACAGGGTGTCGCTCTGCATCCCCCGGGGATGCAAAGGGCTGTGCTGCCACCTCGCCCCGGGATGCAGGCGGGTGCCCCGGTTGCTCTTCTGTCCCCTCGCCTGCATCCCGGGGCGAGGTGGTAAGGGGGCAACTTGGGCACCCGCCTGCATCCCCCTGCGAGGTGACAGGGTGTCCCCCTGCATCCCCCCGCGAGGGGACAGAGGGGCAACCTGGGCACCCGCCTGCATCCCCGGGCGAGGTGGCAGCATAGCCCTCTGCATCCCCGGGCGAGGTGGCAGGGTATCCTCCTGCATCTCCCGGCGAGGTGGCAGAGGGACAGCCAGGGCACCCGCCTGCATCCCCCTGCGAGGCGGGTGTCCCCCTGTATCCCCCTGCATCTCCCGGCGAGGTGGCCGCGGGGCAGCCCGTGCGTGTCCCGCTGCCTCCCCGTGCGCTGCGGCGATGGGAGCGCTCGGACACCCTCCTGCATCCCCCTAGACGGTGTCGGGGCAGCCCCGGCCTCTCCCCGCGTTCCCTGCCTCCCCCTGCGCGGTCTCGGGGCATCCCGGTCCCCCCCCCGGGCATCCTCCTACCCTCCCCGCCGCTCGGCGGAGCATCCCGGGCAGTCGCCGCCGGGTCGGGAGCTTCGGGACGCGGCCCCGGGGAAGCTTCTCCGCGGGGAGAACCGGCAGCGCTTGCGGCTGCTTTTAGCGAATTTTAGTTTTCTCTGTAAATCGCGTTTTCGTAGCCGTGGAAAGGGGGACGGGGCAAAGCGCGCGGGGTGCAGCTTCCTCAGCAAAATCCCTGATGGCTGGTTTTGCAGCGTTCCCGCAGTTTTCCAGGACTTTCCACTTCCACGGTTTGCTGGTCGGCTCCAGCACCTTCAAGTGACACGCGTGGTTCTTTCCCCCCCCCCCTCCCTATTTTTCTTCCAAGGAGCGAAATTCCCGGTCGCTTCTCCTAAATGCTCTTTTCCTTTCATCTTCACTCCGATGCTGTCGCGTTTAACGCAGCGTAGCCTCCTGTTAGAAAAAAAAATTATATATATATATATATATATATATATCTTAAAATCTTGTAATTAGCCAGATATCGAGAGCAAAATAACGCAGGGCAGGCCACGAACAGCTTAAACGTTTTTGAAAGAAACATCTCGCAGTGTTAGCGTGTTAAAATGCACGGAGTGGTGATACACAAATGGAGTTGTTTATACACAAAGAGTTGGTGTAAATGACATTTCAGGAGATACTTTGATGCCATCGTCACATGACTCTCAATTCCGTGAGGTTTATTTAGCGATTTTACCGTTAGATGCTTGGTTTAAACCTCTTTGGCTCAATAGGCTTCCTAATTCCTGAACTTTGCTAAAGGGCGGCAGATTCTGTTTTTATTTTAAAAACGTAGGATTCATTTATGTACCTAATGAAGGGTAAGAGATCTCAGCAGTTTTTTATGTTTCTTGGATGACTGTATGCCTGTTTTTTAAAACTCTTCTCTTGTGTTCTTCTAATGTATGGAAAAAGAAGAAACAGCTTGGCAGTGAAAGACTTGTAGAACTATTCCACTTACAAATTGGTGGAGGAATAAATTGTTGAATAACAGTAAAAATGAACTAGTTATTCATATAAAAAGTAATATATGTAGTTTTGTATGCCTTTCTCAGGACTGAGGCGTTATAGCTGCTTGGTTTTAAGGAGAATACTAAAACTGGAACTGAAGTCTTTTTCCTTGGGGCATTTAAAGAAATGCACTTTAAAGGAATGTTTTTAAATATTTTGGAATATGCGTGTTGCTTTATAATTGCAGCTGTGTTAGCCAAGAGAAATTCAGGGGCTTTTATAGTTCTATCGGTGGTTGAGTTGAATCTGGCCTGTTAAGTTATGAGAGATTTCTTCCACTCTAAACAAAGACTCGCATTTCTGAGAGCAAACTTTTAAGAGCTCACATTTTCATTCATTGCTCTTCAGCTCATTTATAAAGTTGGAGCAGACTGGAGTGTAAAAGTGTGGGGAAATAGGAAATGCAGGAGTAAACTCCCCCCCCCCCATTAGCTGGTGTTCTTTAAACAATCTCAGTCTCCTTGGGTTTAGGCTCTTCATAATAAAGTTTATTCATTACTCCTTATTGATACTGAAAGCAAGAAGAAAATTATTCTTGTCTGAATACTTACCTAGGTTCTATAATACTCAATACTAAATTAGTTAAGGCAGATTTTTTTTTAATAAGATAATGGTTCTGTTTAAAATTGATTTCATTTTTTTTTTTCCTCCTAGAAATGCTCTCAAGATAAATCAACATAGCTAATTTCCAGGTATTTTTTCCTCTGCTCTTTTTCAAGTTTGAGCTTTAAGAACCTTTGTGACCGAGCAATATTTTACTGGAGGCAGATCGCACCGTTTCAGGTGTTTCTGGGAGTCTGGGTCTTTGCAGTGATTACTGCAATATTAGTAATTTTTTTCACTTGAGCTGTGAAATGCAGCTGTAGATGTTCACAGAAAGGCTGACTTCTAACATACTGGCACTTTAGTACAAACCTTCTCCTTAGATAAATATTAGTAAAAGCTCCTTTAGTGTCGTTCCTACGGTTTGATAAAAAGAAAACTATTGAAAGTTGTAGTGAAATGACATCTAAGGTTTCAGTTGCTAGTCCTTTACTTTATTCTTCTTTTTCAAGCTTTTAAAAGCTCTCATATCCATTGAATTAATTTGGGGGAAAAAACTGAAATACTTTACTGGAAACTAGAGACCGTTTTGGTTTTGTTTTATATTTTTATTCTTTGAATCGTATCTAAAGGTTTTAATGCAGAGATTAATGCTAGCAATTCTTTTTTTCATCTCATTTTGGGCCTTAGAAGCTGAAATTCTTTCCAACTTGTCAAGTGGCTTTTTGGTGTAGTAGTATCTGTTTCTGAACTTAATCGCTGCCAACAGAGCAATAAGCTCTCAGCTCACGGGTGCTATGATGAGACAGATGACCTTTGGTAACAAGTTTTATCATCACAGTGTTTGCTGCAATCATTTTTCCAGTGACTTCCCTGAGAAACGGAGAAATATTATAGTGCTGTAGGTGTTTTTAGCTTTCTCTATAGATTTATGAGAGAAAAAGCGTTTTAAAATCAGCTTTTATAGTGCAGACAGAAAATCAATCGTACTCATTAGAAATTTTGCCTTATGACTTTCCTTCTTTTAATTCCTAACCTGAATGTACTTAATTCAAAGGGCCATTGCAGCAGCGATAATAAACTAATGAAGGTTACTGAAAAGATAAACGGGGTCTTAAAGGTTGTGTTTAATAGGGGATTTGAAAGTTTCGGTACTCTTTATGATGTTGTTAGCATCGGTCCGATATGTTAAGAGTCCAGTTTTGTTTTGCCTGGCTAACCTGGTGCTTTCTGAACTGGTTTGGCAGTTATCTAACCGTTCTGTTTTCAAACCTGCGTGTTGATAAAGTGCAAGCGCTCAGATGTTCGGGAGAGGCAGGTTTTATGAAGGTCCCTGGGAAAAAAAGGGCTAATACCGCTTTAAAAAACATATGAAGCCTGGGAGAGAGTTTAGAGCAAGCAAGAGCACTATGGTGTTGACAGCTTTATATCCCTGTTGGGTAACATTCACTTACTAGAATTGGCGTCTCCTCTCAGTTAGTAATTCACTCCATAAGGATTAAAAAAAAAAAAAAGAAATGATTAATGGCTAGGAAACTTATATTTACAAAATTGTTGATTGCGATTCATGAACCTGTTTGTGTATGAGTGAATGTGGATGTGCATATGTGTGTGTGTGTGTTTGTATGTGAGTTGATTTTGAAGAGCGTAGAAAATAAGCTTCCAAAACCTCTGAATGCAACTTCGAATGCCAGCGTGCAGAATGAGCTGTTTGGAAGTTTGGTTTTGCTGATATAGAAACGTAGAACCAAAACGTAGTCAGGACGCACGTTCAAATTCGAGGCAGGAAATGACTGCAAAGAATTTGCTGATTAGATCAGCTTGACGCAGTCTGATAGTGCTACGTTCTTATTCATTTAACTGTTAAAATGTGTGATTTAATTTGCAGAATATTAATGGAGGAGGAAACTTTCAGACGCTCAAACCGAATTGTATGATCAGGACGTTAATCAGTAGCTGTGGCTACTGTGCGAGTAGAAAGTCGGATATACTGGGAATGTGGATGCAGTGACTCCTTGGAGCGGTGCTGCTGGTTGCGATAAACCCCGTAACATTCTAACGTATCACAGTCTTGTCTGCTTAGAGGTTGTTAGAAATCTACTTTAACCTATCTCTGCGGCGACAGGAATGCTGACTGAGGATTGTTAAAGAGCTGTTTGTCAAAATCCATTTTTGCCAAAATTCCATATTTCTGTGGAATCGCCGTAGGGTTTGCGCTTCCTTTTTATATCTTTTGCAAGGATTTAAAGTACTTTACTGGAGATAAACCCCACTTCTGTGCAGACTGAAGAGCGCAGCTTGATCACATTTGTTCTTCTGTTCTAAATGGTTAGTTAACATTAAACTGTAAATGGCATCCTGAATGGGGTAAGGAAGCACGTTTCACTTGTCCTTACCAGCTAAGCAAAGCAAAAGGTTGAGTTTTAGGTTGTCTCCCTGCCTAGGTCCTAGGTAAGGAAATTCTTCCTGCTGCCTGAAATCAGTACATAGATATCTGAAAGAGTTTAACACGTGGAGATATACAAGCGTGAAAGCTGCAAATGTGTGTTAGTTCAGGGGGAAGCAATACAGGAATAGATTTTATGTTCTTTCTGTTGCAGAATAGTTGGAAAATGTTGCCTTGTACTCTGATATCACTCATTGGAGATTATGAAGAAATGTAAATTCTGAGATTTTACATGTTTCTGATACGTAATGAGGAAGAGTCCTGTAATTTCACAGGAGCAGTAAGATTGATGATTAAAAATGAGTTTCTGGTCTTTTTGCTGAGTTCCACCCCTCAGCCCCCTTTTCCAATCAGATTATGTCATGTAAATAGAAAAACGGAGCGGTCACTCCTGGAGGGTCATGTAGTGTAGCAGCTGCATTTTTGCTGAGGTAGAAAAATAGTCTTTCTTTATGTGTTTGCAGTACTTGGTCTGTTATTAAAATAAAGACACAGTTGTTTAAAATATATGTGCAATTGAACATACACATTAAACAGAATATAGGGTATCCACCCATTCGGTGACCTAGGCATAATTTGATGTTTCAAGTAATTTTGGGACTCTTAAGTTGCATCTGCAGAAAGCCACCAACGATTTTGAATTCAAGATTTAAGGTTAGATGCTAGTAAGATTTTATTTTTTCCCACAACAGTTCTAAGTGTTTCGAGTTGCCTCCCAGCTTCCTCCCCACCCCATAGCCACGGCCACTTAACATTAGTTAACTGGATGCTATTATTCTCATCATGGACCAAAGGAAAGGAAAAGCAATCAAAGGAAAGAAAAAGAAACCAGCATCTTTGAAAAAAATCTGTGTAAATCGTCTCCCCCCACACTATAAATTGGGTCCTGCCTTCTCTTAGTTTCACTGGGCGAGAACAGAGCAATTTTACTGTCATTTAATTGTAGGGCAATTGTTTGAAAACTCCTGTTAAGGTGACTGTCACTGACTCCCCAGAATTGTTTTTGTGCCTGAAGAAGATGGCAAAATCATATTAAAAACTGTAAAGATGCCAGTGAGGGAATGTATTTTCAGGAAATTAATTAGTGACGTATTTCTCATTCAGAATTTAGATGAAGGAATTTGGACATGGAAGGAAGGAAGGAAGAAAAAGAGTATTAAACTTTAATTGTTATGAATAAACGCTTATAGGTGAGATTTAAAGATTTCTTTCCTTTCCCAAGTACTTATTTTTGGGTAGTTTTTATATTCTGCTTAAATTATTTTACTGTGCTGAGTATTTTATCTAGATTTAAAAGTAGAAAAAAACCTGGCATAATGTAATTGTAATCAAGTCGTCATTTCAACAGACAACTATGTTATGTATTTAAAATCTCTAGTTCGTAGAGCAGACATTCAGATGGTATCAGTTACTTTAAAATACCTTTAAAAGTATTTGAGTTTAACACTCTTCATGGAGATGCCGGTCTGAATATTTATTTTTGCAGTTACTTTCCATTATTGTTGTTTTCCTTAGAGCTGTCTGGGTGGAACGGGGAGGAAAAGGGCTACGATGCTAACTTGAAGCTTAAGTAAAATGCTTGGACTAGTAAGGTTTTTGTCAATCGCGTTGACACTGAAGATGGTAATACAATACGGCATCTATGATGTTGTGAAACGAAGACAGTGTTACTGCAGTCATGTATTTCTATTTGCCAAACAGCTGTGTGATTTTTTTTTTTTTTTAGGAAGATTCTTATTTTTATGATTGAGCAGTCCCCAACCTGTGTTTAAATCTTATTTTTAAACTTTTTCAAAATAACTGCAGATCGGTAAAACTTAGGAAGATTTTATTTCGAATCCCAAATTGCAAGGCATAGATAAGTTAGGCCTTTAATTACCAGCCCTCATCCTAATTTAGTTAAATTAGTAACTACTGCTGTGTTTTAGGATTAAAGGCCCAGTTTTTCAAGGTATAAAGTCTTACAAAATCCCTTTGAATTGATGTGATGGGGGTTTCTTCAAGATGACCTGTGCCCGGCTCAGGCTCTGTAACAAGTGTTTTCCCCTTTTTGAAGTTCAGCTGGTTTTGAAACCAGCCTCCTGGGTTGAATGAGGAACCGATAACCCTTTCTAGCTCTGAAAAAGCGGCCTGATGGGGATGGATTCCTGTGGCATGGAATGTCCTGGGTCAGACGCGTTGGTCCCCACCACGACGTGTGTCACTAATGCACATGTGAGAAATGGCAGCAGAGGATTTGATGGCTTTTGAGAACTGTTTTCTAGCCTCTAGCCATACTAAAAACCGTGCCCTCCAACCAGCTCGGTACTTGTTGCCGACTGCTCGTCGGTGGCGTCTCAGCTGTGGGGTTACATACAAACGAGCTTATGTTGATTAATGATACTGGAAAATGCATTGTGTCATTTAATTTGGGGACAACTATAAGCCCGTCTAAACGAGGTTCTTGTGGCCATTCACAGCAGACATTAAAAAGTAGCCAACATTTGTGTTCTCAGCCAGCAAGTCATGTCGTCGACGTCGTCGCAGTTCTATAGGTAGGATTTTTTTTTTTTCCAGAGTCCCTGTGCGTTGTACAAAAGCACATCCTGCAGCTGTTGGGTGTACTTTGCCCCCATCTTCATTTACATCGATCCAAATATCAGCAAGGGAAAAATATTTCATTTTATATTTCCAATTTTATTTCCTTTATTGTAGAGAACTTTTGAAAACCCCAAAACTAGTATATTAAGATTTTTTTTTCTTTTTAAATACCAATGCTAGTTCTACTGGCATCCCCTGGAGAATTACAAATGTACCAAGATGTCAGCATTTGTGTAGTAGCAATTTAAGGCTGCTGACATTGTGAAACCCTTATAGACAATATTTGAAAGGGTTTGGGGTTTGTTCTTTTTTTTTTTTTTTTAAAGTCATACTCTGATTTTAAGATGTGAACATTGATGTCACAAATATCTGAGAACTTAGGTAAAAACTCCTCCTAGGAGGCATTTCTACT
Organism: Clamator glandarius; assembly: GCA_033459285.1. Taxonomy (NCBI): domain Eukaryota; kingdom Metazoa; phylum Chordata; class Aves; order Cuculiformes; family Cuculidae; genus Clamator; species Clamator glandarius. The sequence continues at coordinate 888,012 of JAUNZM010000086.1, forward strand.
TGGAATAAAGTGGTAATTTACAGGGTGGCTTAAAAGACGGAGTATGAGCCCTGCCTTGGTCATATCCTAAGGTGGACGCACGGGCAGAGAGCTCATGTCCGAACTCAAGATATATTTTAAATTTTCTGGCAAATGCTGACTGATTATTGGTGTTAGATGCAGCGATGTTAGGAAAAGGAGAGAATTATTGTTGTTGCAGGAAGAGAACAAAAAGAACTTGAAGAAAAGAGGCATGTAGCTCTAGATAAGAGTTTAAGCATTTGACTTGTTTTCTAAATAGAAAATTACCTGGCTAATAGCAAAACTTGTCAGTCATTTTGCTCTGACTGCTGTCCTTGTATCAGATGGCCATGCAATATTAAACAGTCTCAGCAGAATTGTGCCTTGTTAGTGGCAATGTCAGCAAGGTAAAAAAGCTCAGAAAAAGATTAATAAAAATAACCTGTCAGACTATTTTATGTGAAGCTGCGGCACCTCTTGAGATAACTGTACGCCCACTGCATTTTCAGAGTGCAGTAGAAACGTCTTCTACTTAAATATGCTCCCTCCTTATTTGCTCCTCCAAGACACACACTGAGATGAAAAGATCAACATATCCTTTCAAAGGTGCTAAATCTAGCCAGAAATGTCAGGAGGGGAGTTTCTTGTATCGAACCCCGTGATTTGTATCGCTGCAGACAGCCGCAAGGTACTTTCTCTCCCTCTCTCAGATGTTCCATTTCTGTTTGTATCATGTTGAGAAGTGGCTGAGTTGGTCCGTCGTTACTCGCGTATCGCCGACACTTCACTCCCTTGAAGTTGCTGACTTTGTCTGCATTTGGGTGGAAACTTCAGATGAGTGAGGTGACTCACATAGAAGTATTTACCATCGTGGTAATGGAGACTCACAGAGAGTGCTTTGTCATAAATTTTGCTGACAGGCTTATATTGGAAATGAAGCACGTCATTCTCACGACTATAACCAGACTATTTTTTGAGAGTAATATAAATTCATATTTTGAGCATATTTTGGTTTATATGCACTCCCATTATTTATATATTAAAATTAGATGTGCACAATTTCCAGCCTTATTATTTTGAATGGTTATTAAGAAATGTAGTTATAAATTATGAGTTATACAGTACTTTGGAGTAAAAGGTGATTTTCATAATGTCTTTTCCCAACTTACAAATAACTTTTTTGCCATAATACAAACATGCTAGCAGAGCAACATGATAGATGTCTCTTTAAGTATTGTAGTAAAAGAAAATGACTTGTATTCCGAGGCTGTGGATAGTTTATGTTGTTTTGGACCCATTTCCCAAGCAGTGATCGAAAACAGATTACAATAACAATTATACAGTCAGAAGATGCAATATCCATTTCTGTTTTAATTGAGTGAAAGAATAATAAAAACATCATTAAGAAAAATGAGGTGGACCTGTCATACACTCTACCAATTTTTAGACTTGGAGAAAATGCAGAGTAACAGAAGTGTGAGCTTGTTTTTTTTTTTTTTTTAATTTTTCCTTTTTTTTAAAGTTTGCTGCTCAAGCTATGAGTCTGGATGGTAGACTTCATATGGGCTGCTGTGAGTAAGTATGCAGTAAGTAGGCGTATTGCTTGACAGCGAAGCTCAACTTAGGCATTATCTGAGTGTCTGAGTTTGGCTTGATAATGAATGTAATGTTTCTGTCATTACTTTGAGCCTTCACGCTTACGTTAATACGGTCATGATGTTATGCTGACCCTCCAAGTAGATGAGCTAAGAGAATGCCATGGACAGGTAGAAAGCAGTAGGAAAAGGCTTCTTTCTCCTTCAAAATTGAATGCTGTGCTACTTCATGGATTTGGGTTGTTTTTTTTTCATTTTTTTGCCTCTACAAATCTGTGGCCATGTATGCTAGCAAAAGTACTCATTCTTTTAAGGTGTTGCTCTTCTGTGACCCTGTAGCTACCTCGCTATTCTGATTAAAACCCTACGGATAGAAAGCCGTGCTGTGCTGTGCTGCAGCTGCGTTCCCTTTGGAAAGAGACCTAACCATAGGTGGAGGTCAGAGGCTGTGGACACCTGGCTCTCCTTTTTCCCAGAAGCGGAGTCATGGAGCTTAAGCAAGTGTGTCCCTTCTGCCATACCATCCACGGAAAGAGAGGTCCCCTCTGTGGTCACCCAGACTCCTGTCATGTGCCATACAGTTTTATAAATCAGCATTTGGACTGACACTCGGAAGTGAACCACGAGCCAGTTCAGCCTTTGGAGAGCAGATGTAATTTGCTTTCTTTGGCTGACACCTCTCAGCGAGCACTTGCATTTGCACTAACAGAAGTCTCTGGTTCTCCAGTGCTTCTCTGTGTACGTACTGCTGCAGCAATTCAGCCTGTTGAGACCCAAACTAGTGGATTGCTGATTCTTAACAAGCCAATGCATGCACTGTAGGTCAGCCTGTAGGTAGGCTCTTTCCTCTCTTTCCCCCAAATATCGTTTACTGGCTGAACAAAGTAAGTGTACTTGCACACCTATGGAAGAAGATGTTCCACTTAATTCTTGCTCTTGGACCTCATGACTTGTTTGATAAAAATGTGGTAGTTATTAAATACTGTTAGATTAATGTGACCTACTGACTGATAATCATAAATGTCCCTTGAAGAATAATGTTTGGGTGGATAGTTGTCAAATATGTGATCTCGTATTTCTGAAACTGTGGAGCGCTTCCCTCACATACTTTTCAAGGAAGGAGCACAAGAGAAAGAGCAACTTCTGAATGGCATTCTCTGCAGGGTTGTGGGAGGTTGGAATTCTGAGTAAAGGGCGAGCCCCAGGTGCTGGTTCCTGACCCGTAATGGGCTGTGGATACAGGCTGCCTGAAGGCTCTCCACACATTGGTTGGTGAAAAGGGAGACAGGGGGACATCAGATGCTTTCTAGAGGAGGGAATGACAGAGCGGCTCCTGCTCTTTCTCGGTTGTGTCTCCTCTACTCATTTTCCCCTGGAGGTCTGATGAAGATTTTTGTGGTCCCCTTACACCAGAAAAATAGCATCTAGTAATAACGGTGCCGTATCACTGGTTGAACGCTTGCTGAAAGCATAGCAGGGTGATGGGCTTTGTCGTAACCATTGAGTCTGGTGCCATTTATTCTGTGACAGTGTTTAATGTGGTTTGTCCTATTGTGTGCATATTTCTGACTTATGCCCATAACCAGTTCTGTTGTACCTGTTGGTACTGGCACTTAGAAGTGAGGTTTTCTAATGCCACCAGTATCTTAAAGACACGAGGGAAGGAGGCAATGAGCACAGATCCATTCAGCTTGGCTCACAGCTGCAGCCTGCAACTGGGCTTGAAAACAGAGATGTAGATGCAGCAGTTATGTTAGAGTCTCTGTCGGGTATTTGTCTAGTAACGTGGAGGAAGGGTGATAGGGCTGCTTCTTCTCCTTGCCACGGGGTGGTTCACAGAGGAATGGACATGAAGGAAAAGAGAGTTTGTTGATGGGTCTCTGTGGAGATCCCAAAACAGGCCCGAGTGTGGTACACAGCTCTTTTCCAGAAATAAAACCTCAAACCAGCTTCGAAAGCTTTTCTGTTACATTCCAGGGGACTTATCCCAGTACCAGGAGACTAGTTAACGGAACCTTCATTAAAATGCTTCTGCTAGAAGATGGTTTTTTGTTTTAAAAATTACATAATATGGTGGCATCTGCTCGCACCACCAAAGTTAAGGGCTTATTAGTGGTTCCAGTTTTCAGGGTTTAAAAATGTTGGTCATTAAAATTAATTCTGGGTGGAACTTGGTGTAGATTGTCTTAGCCCCTTAGGCAAGTTTTGTTACATAGTTGAGAGCAAAAACAAGAGAAAGCAGTCCCCCAAACCAAAAAACCCTCCTAAATCCTGGACTTGTTTTTAAGTTACAGAAACCAAAACCCAAAACTTATAGGAAATTAATGGCTTAAGATGATTTTTTTTTAAAGCGCCATTTTAATTTACAAGTGTTTCCATCACTGGTTTTGAGTGAAATGAGTATATTTTCCATTAGTTCATATTATAAAGTACTGCTGTGGGGTATTTTGCTTCTTTTTTAACTGGGAAACAAATTGAAAGACCTGAGCTGTTTTATTTGGGAAAAATGTAGCTATAGTGTCTTTACACTTGCCTTTTGCTATGAATGGTTGTTCTCTATGATCTTACGGGTCTTTTTCAACCTAAATGGTTCCTTCGTTCTGTCATCTGAAGGGAAAAGCCTGCATGTGGTTCTGGCTGAACACACAGCGCTGGTACCGCCACCGGCCACTGGTTCGGGCAACTAGCTTAGCAAAGGGGGTTAGTTACCAGGAAGAGCTGATCTACTTTGACTAACGAAGCCTCATGTCCATCACACCGGTGTCCCCAACACGCCACAGGAGAGGCTCTGCTAGAGAAAAACGCCGCCGATCCCTCTTTATTTCCCATTTGTTGTTTGTCTCAGCACATGTGCTGAATGCTGCTTTTCTTTTATAGCGTTTTCTGAGAAACTCAAGGATTATCAAATCAAGTTATGAATTTCATAATATGTTTCGTGGTGGGATAGTGGCCTGGACTATTCTGTGTTAAACAGTAAAGCTGTTATTTCAGCTACGAGGAGGATTCTTTGGCTAGTTAAGCTGTCAGAAGCTGGGCACATCTGCAGAGATGTTAGTGACTTCGTTATAAAAATTTCTTCAGATCTGGGATAGTTGTGATGGTTGGGAGTAGGGAGCCACAGAAACAACTGGAAGCCGAAGAAGGATGTAAATAATATCTTGTGGTTTGCATTCACTGTTGGCTAAAATATAATCTGTAGAAATGAATTTCCTGCCTACAGATTTATTGAATGTATAAAGCCAGAAAAAATAGCCGAGGAGGAGGAGAAAGATATTGTCCTTAGTTTTACTTCCTCTGGCCCTCCTAAGAAGAAAACTTCTACACTGTAATGTTATTTAATGTTATTGTGTTTCTTTGGCAAACATTGTATTAAAATCATCTGTGGACTGAGCTCTCCTTTACTAAATTGCATCTTGGAACAAATTATTTGCAATGAGCTTATAAACCCGTGAAGAGTGGGAGTTTAACAGCGTCACATTACCGGTTGTGTGCAAAATCTGATATCTCACGTTTTGCCTAGAAGACATCGGAGAGCAGGGGATTAGCAGAAAACAAGGTCCTCATTTTTAAACAAAACCTGTGGCTGTAATGAGGTGCTTGGCGCTTTTATTTTGCATGGGATTGTGCGATTGCAGAGATCCTGATATGCTCTCCTGTATTTGACACAGAGATTTCCCGCTGGCCTCCTGGATGTGCCCACCCAGCTTTCTTCATGTGGTTCTGAGCGGTTAGTGACAAACAACTTCAAAGTCATTCCTCCAGTCCCCAGTAAAAAAGATTTACAGGGAGACAATTCTCAGCCTCGTAATGAGACTGTTGTGAGCTGGTGCTGATACGCAAAAGAGTGAAACACAGTCCATTTACCCAAACTGAGTGTTTATTGTAAATGAGTTAGGCACCAACAGCTTATATTCTGTCCGATTTAACGATGTTTATAATTTATGGGGTAGCTCGAAAGTGAGCCCTGGTGGATGTGACTGATGCTTGCGGAAATGTGTGAGCTCTGCCTCTTCTACCTCATCGCCGAACTGCGCAGGCATGGGCTGAATCTGGGGTCTGCTTCATGCCTGATTCCTCCTGAGTGTGGGTTGTGCTGTCTGTGTGGCACTGTGGAATGGGACAGTTGTGCATCCTGTGTCATCAGCCCTCAGCTCGACTCTGCAGGAGTTTTTGGGGGAGATCTCGCATCGCCGCTAGCTATAGCTACACTAAAGTTGCAGAGATCAGAATGACAAACTGTTTTTTCCAAATCATATTTGGTGTCTTTCCTCTCAGAAAAAAAAAAAAAAGTGGTTTGGAATGCAGTTGATCTTTTCTCATTATGAATTTGTCTTTTCTCTTTTTATATGATCTTAAAGGTCTTTTCCAACCTAAATGATCCTGAGATTCGGTGTTTGTTCAGCTAGTCGAATCTTGAATAGAAACCTCCTGATTATTAGCATATGCACTAGGTTTTCATTTCGAGTCACTTCAGAATTTGCAGTTTACACCGTTCTGAAGAAGTAGCTCACTGAAGCTTTGAAGCGTCACTTTTTTTCTTACTTTTTTTTTCCTTGGCATTGTTATGTTTTTCGGAATAGAAATTATGGATTTATGTTGCACTCAGATGTCAGATGGCCGTCTTCGGTGCAGAAATTCACGTATTTCTGAATAATTGAAAGCTGTCAAACTTAGTTTCTACCTTTTCAATTAGAGCTGCAGGATGTGAAGATAAGAACTGGCAACCTCTCCTGTGCCGTGTGAATGCTGATTTCTGCCTTTTAAAATGGTTTTTCTCTATTTAGGTTAATTTTTCGTTTAAAAGAAGGGGAAAGAGAGTTAAGTGGCAGGTCACTGTGTGTAAGGTCAGCTGTCTTGCAGTGCAAAGAGAAATAAATAAATGGACTGCTTTCCTGTCACTGCCTTTGCTGGATAAAGGGCTCTTGCCTAAAGGGAAAACAGAAGCAGATTAGGTTTAGGAAATGTTTGTAGTTTGATTGCTTCCTGTGGTTATTGCCAGTTGTGGCGACATGCTTTATTGTTAAATATATGGAATATTTATCTAGATAATTTCCTCAAGACAACTCATGCTTTGCTAGTCGAACATCCTAGTCTCCTAATCTCTGCCACAGGATGAGAGTCTCATCTGGGAAGTCCAGCTGACTGGTCCAGTCAGTGTTTTGAAGTGTGTATGAGAATAAACATTTGTGGATTCTGCTCTTGCTGTTTCCTACATTTCCACCCCCCCCCTCCTCCCCTTTTCTCTGTATTGGAATGACCAGCTTTGAGAATGACCCACGTTACAGTCTTGGCCAGGGAAAATATTTTCTGCATACAGTAATTACAAGTTTTCAGTAGTTTATGAATTTTCAAATAAGTGTCCTGGCTCCTGAATGCCCAACCATAGAAATGTGCTTTGTCTTTGAGGCAGATTACTCTGTGTGTCTGTGTCCTGTTAAAAAAAAACACCAAGAAATCCCCAATCAACATGCAAAACCTAAAATGCCAAATACAACAGCAACAACAAAAACTTTATATTTCCCACTTTCTTCATTTGATAAAAATCTCTCCACTGTAGAATGATTTCCTTTGGGTTTGACACCACCATTTGATCTCAGTTTTTAATAATTTTGGTGGGTTTCACTCCCAGAAGAAAACATGCTTGTGCTGTGAAGTATTCCCACTAGAAATATGGGAAGTCTTAAAACCTCATGTTACTCAGGGCTAAGAAATGGCTTCTTTATTAATTCCCTGCTAGACAACCTCTGTACAGTAAATCTTCCCATAACACCATGCTGTTGAAATTAATCAAGCTGATGTTTGGAAATTGTTCAAATTAGATTAAATTAAATAATACCTAGACGGGGCTCAAAACTTGTGGTGATGGAAACAGATTTTAATCTAAAAAGACACAAATTTTATTGATGCCTCATCTTAATGGTTGATCTTCATATTATTCTTATTAGTACGCACACGTGCTGCTCCCTATTTAATGACTGGAGAGGTGGGTGGCTGGAATGGTTGAACCTCCTCCTCAGCTCTCTGTATCCTTTTTCTTTTCTGCATTTGATGCCAAACCTGTGATGGTTGTGTGGAAGTGGACAATGCACAGAAGTTCAGTGCTGGCAGTATCATGTTTATTACTTGCTCTAAAGCATGCACTAGGCAAAGTATCACTGGCAAAAGAACAAAAGAAACAGTGCATGACTTCCTAATATCTGCTCTGTCTTCTCCTGCCAGCTGGCCATTAGAAATTTACAGCTTTTACTTACAAATCTTAAAACTGAAAATGTTTTCCAGGGTCCTGCATGGCTGCAGTACGATAATACTTTTATCTGGCTTCATGAATTTTGTGAAAATGAATGTTTTATGCAGCAGAGCATCCAGAGTTTTCACTTCTTGAATAAATACTTGTTTCTCGTTCCTTCGTTTTTAAGAAAGAATCATTGGTGAAATAAAAACATAGATTGAAATGGGCAAGGAAGAGAAAACGTGCATATGGATACAGATCTCTTTGATATATATTTAATTTCTTCTTAATTTCTCTGCCCTTTAGAAGAGTCTCAGCAAAAAATGCAACCTATATTTACAGTGTCTTCTCTGTATATTACAGCATTTCTGTGAAAGGAACAGCGGAGCTTAAACTCCATCTCTGATTTGTTTTAAAAATACGTTATACACGGTACCAGTCAGTGTTAACCACTTTGTTTTTCTGGGTAGGAACAGTTTTTCTCTGTTCTGTTCCATGGATTAGAAGGAATTTTTGCTTTGCATGGATGTCCTTATAAAAGCCTCTATGCAGGTCTCCTAACATTTTATGCAGATGAAGAGCTGCGTTATGGGTCAGTTAAGTGAATTAACATCAAGAAGAAAATACCCTTTGTGAGTGCTATTAATGTTTCATGTGCATTCCAGAATTGTGTTCACATTTAAAGAAATAAACTTTCCTTTTTAGCCCTAAGATTACCCTTTGTTTTCTCCATGTGTGAAGATCAGTGCCGTATGTTCTCTATCATGAGCTGTGCAGCATCATTTGCTGCAGCATCTCTCTAAAGCTGAGAGAGCAAACGCACCGTTCAGTGTGGAAGGGATCAAAGCCTTTTTTTGTGCATATGCATGGATGAGAGGGCATGACAGTAGTTCTGGCTGATAGGGCATTAGAAGAAAAGCTCAAGAGTTTCAGAATTTCTGAGTAAGGCTGGCTTATGTTGCTGTAGAGACTTGCGTTGCATGCAAGACTTCATTATGGATGCTTGTTCCCTGCTCTCTGAGTGCTGCTTGAAGTTCTTCAGCTGGAATGGCAATGAGCAGTGACTGCCTTGTGTTGCTCTTCTGTAAGGGTGCTTTAGTGAGCTAGAGGTATAATATACACACCTAGGAGCAAGACGTACTCTAGATCACTAAAGATACGTAAAGAATGTGTTGATTTTAGGTTGTAGATTTTTTTTTTTCTTCTGATTCCAGTGTACTGAAAGTATGTTAATTTATTTTCAGATAACATCAGGAAACAGAGATGTTTAAGGCAATAAATCCATCGGAGACGTTATAGCTTAACTCTCCAGTGCAAAATAGAAAGCGAAGCAGATAGAACTTCCTTGGAGTGAGATTTACTTGGAAAATAAGTTGGATTACTGTTGTTTTTCAGTAAAATAAGATTGGCATTAAGATTCCAGACTCTGTAGCTAGAGCGATGAGAATGAGTTAGTAACGGCAGATGTGGTAACCTGCCCTTTGCTCTCTGTTTTTAAGGTACTAATAGCAGCTTATCATCAGTCACGCTGGGTCACTGGGTTCAGACATGTTTTTGCAAAAGTTATTTCTGTAGCAGGGTCCTTGCAAGCATGGGCAGCAGGAAGGGGCAGGGAAGTTGTCACGGGCAAGAGTCCTGTGTGTCTTTTGTGCCATCCATAAATTGATGTCATCAACAACATCCCTCCTGTTTGTAATGAGAGGGTAAATGACAAGTGTGGAGAATTGGTGCTGAAACGGTGGAAAGACTGTTGTGTGACAAGGAAGGGATCCAGCAGGAGGATAAGAGATGCTGTGGCATTCATATCAGTTTGCATTCACCTACCTTTTATGTCTTGCCAGAATGTAATTTACACAACCGATATCGCAGCCTCAGCTTTGGCCAAGTATCTTAATCTTCCGTCAAGTCGTTAATAGCCCCGTCAAAAGTCCTGTGATGGTCTGCATCTTCAACAGGAGAGGAATCTTCTCAATTACAGGGGTTACATTTTGTCTTAGCTAGTTAAATGCTTTATGGACAAGCAGAATTCGGGTTTTAACTTTTGTTAGGAATAGAAATCTTGTCATTGATTTCAGAGGAACAGGATCAGCCTTATGCTGTCTTTTCAGGAAAGCACCTAGAGATTTTTCTTCAATGAGATTTTTCTTATTTTTAACACCGTGTTAGAAATTGGCTGCATGAACTTGCAAAATGCATCAGTTCAACCTAGAATCAAGCAGTGAAGAGGGAGCATCAATGTGATGCCATAACCTACTTACACATTACTTCAGGATGTTATTTAAAACCAAAATCAAAAATGCATCAACTTGGTATCACAACTTATATCTGCTGCTGCTGGCCTGCAGTTAGAATGTTAGATTGGGAGCTGCTTCATGCCAGATAGGTCACTAAGTGAGAATTATGTTTCTGAATTGTATTTTAAAGTAAATCTAGTCTCTGCAAATTCAAAGCAAGGAGAATTTAAGTCTCTTAGCAATTGTTACTGGTGTGGCCAGGGCAGGACGACTTCTATGAAGGGTTGTACAACTATTGGTTTGTAGATACTGAACCCACTGGTCGTAGAAGGTCTTCAAGATATTTAACTGACTTTATACAGAAGGAGATCTGAAATGTGACTTTCCCCTCTTTTTCCCTTAAAGAAGTGCCTGGTCCAGGACATTTTTCCTGGTTGTTGTCTACTGGAAATGGTTATATTTTATTCTGAAGAACAGCAGTGAGAGGTGAACTTTCTGGCAGAATTATGAACCTTAGCCCATTTGGAGAACAGACTGAGATTTGCCTTTGCCCAGATATTTCCTAGTTTATCTAGAGGCTAACAAAGGGTATGTAACCAAGTAATAAATTTCTGTGGCTGCAGGCAGTGTTTTTTCCTTTGCCACCCCTTGACTACAGTCTTGCCTGTAGCAGGGGATGGAAATGGCCATATGATTTTGTACAGTTTTCATCTACTCCGCTTTCCCTCCATGCACACACTGTGAGTTCCTGCAGAGTGACTTGTTTCTCTAGCATCTGCAATATTGAATCCCCTTAAGTTCATGCCCCACAATTTATTGCCATAGATGACTTGATCCTGTAACCACAAAAGTAAATTTACACTAAAACAGAACAAAATTGAATCCAGACCACCCCCTGGGTTTTCAACTTCTGTGGTTCCTCCTCATCCTTGATCCTCTTTTACAGAGAGCTGTTCTCACTCTCTTCATATATGACAGCAGGAGAACAGCCACTGGCCAACCATCAGCTGCCAACACAAGATTATCGTTTTCAGCAAAATCAATGCGAGGGTATATTCCTTGCATAATGAGAAGACTGGCCGTGGTCTGAAAATGTGCAAATAAGCCTATCCCAGCCAAGGACTGTGTATGGGGCTAGCCTCTGCTGATTCCTCAGTCCATTCACTGTGTGGGGAGAAGCAGAAGTGGCATTTGTGTGTCAGGTGTTCGTATGGCTGAATACGGAGAAGGTCTGACCTAAAGGAATAGGGACATTCATGGAACTGTAGAAGATTTCTGCAATGTTGAAAAGGTCTTATTAGGAAATCTTGTTCGTCGTCATGCTGACTGTGATGCTATTCCTGAATTGTATTCTCTGGAGCTTTTAGTGTGGTTTTTAAATGAGTCAAGTGATGAGACTTCAGTATTTCCCTTGGAAAGAAAACAAAAGCTATCCCACGGGCAAGAAAAGATTTCCACTTAAGATGAGCCTTCTAGGAGGTGTTCTAATTTATAGCTTTAATCAGAGATGTATGACACATTTCTTGTTCCTATCTCATTGGTGCTCTTTTTTTTTTTTTTTTTCAACTAGGTTTGATGATTCCAGTCTTTTGTGTGGTGGAGCAGTCGGACACCTCTCTTGAATACGATAATCGAGAAGAGCATGCTGAGTTCGTTCTGGTTCGCAAAGATGTGCTCTTTAGCCAGCTGGTGGAGACAGCGCTCCTGGCTCTGGGGTATTCCCACAGTTCTGCAGCTCAGGCACAAGGTATTCAATAAAGTTCTTTTCCCTCCTTCTCTGCACTGTAAGAAGACAGCACCTTGAGGTTGTTTGATGTAAGGATAAAGCAAGAAAATTGGTGGCAAATCTTGGAAGTGGTTATATCACTTGTGTTGATTGCTTAATCTTAACTAGGTGTACAACATTGTTAGCCTGCCTAGAAAGCATTAGCTGGATCTTGCTGAAGTGTGAAATATGGTGATAATGAGCAGTCAGCATATCCATGACACGTTTGTTCTGTGCCACAAGGCAGGGCTGCTTCCTCGAGGAAGTCAGCACAGGAGAGCTGGGTAGAACCTCTAGGTGTACAGCGAGATGGTGTCTAGTATTCCTCTTTGTGCCAGGGACATTTTGAACAGTACATTACGGTCTTTAATTTTTAAAATTATGCATTGTATATGATGGTTATAATACATGCTCTCTTTATGGCCAACAGTTGTAGTGCTAAATGTGCAGGCTTTCTTCTGTTTTCACCTACCTACTGTATGGCTGCAAAGCCCATTAGTAAAGCTCTACAGTGTCTTCCATTTAGAGAGGATTTTCCAGTAGCAGTAAAATCTTAAAATGAGCAAAGCTTTCCTCTCCTTACCCAAAATACCAGCTTGAAAAATACAAATCTGAAATCCTAATCTTGAGGGAGACAGGTGGGAGGTGGTAGGGTGAGAAAAATCTTTCCAGAATGAACTTTGCATTTCAAGAGGCTTTTTTAAAATACTAAACAGGTTATTTCAGTGCTTATTCTTTTGGATGAGATACCTATAAGTTTCAGTTTCATCTCTGTGTCTTTAGTAAAACCTGTGCATATTTAGAGTAGTTTAGTGGGAGCTTTGCCTGGGGATTTGGATTTTATCTGTTGGTTTTAGTTATTTTGCATAGCTAGGTTTTTGAGTGTGTGAACAGAGGGAGCAGCGATGGTCTTGAATCCAGGAGTTCCAAGCAGTGGTTAATAGTGCAGCGCTCCTTGTACAAACTTCTTTCCAAGCAGGGTGATAATGATTCATTTCCTCTGGCGGCTTCTGCTCTGTGAGAGAGGCTCAGGTTCTGCATGCAGGCAGAGATCATGCACATGTGTTTGTTTACACAACATGGTAATAAAAGCTCTTCGAGAAATTAGTTGTTTTGGTTCTTTTTTAATATGAAACATCTAATATCATTTTAGGGGCGCTTTTTTTTTTCTGAATGGAAAAGGTCAGCGTGTCCCACTGTTTCCATCCTGGTGAGCCAGCTTTCTGTTTGACAGCACTATCCATCTCAGTTAACACAGTTGCTAAATGTGTTGCGAACTAACATGTGGAACAAGCCGCATTGGGTGGCCAAGATTTGATTCTTGGCACTTACAGAGGGGAATGGGCTTTGCGAGAAACCTGCTCCGAGGAGGCTTGCCGTTCAGTGCAGTGATCCACAGTGGCTGAGCAGCTCACTTGGGGGAACCTGGCTTTGCAGCATCTCTCCTTTGTGAGAATAGTAAGGAGGAGAGACAGCTTGGCTCGCAAAGGAAATTAGTCACTGTGCAGGGAGGAAACGGCCACTGCGTTTTTGAGCTACAGGCTTTGACAAAGAGCGGGTTCTTATATTAATCCGTCGCTTGATGTGTTGCTCAAATCTAGAAAGTAAAAGTTGAATCTCTAATTGTAATTAGGCTAAAAGAAAAAAACTTCAGCAATATTTTGTCTTTAAGGCAGCAATTATCTTCCACTAGGAAGCATCAGATTATAGAATATGTATAGAAATGACAGAAAATACCTTAAAGATCTGTCAGCTAACAAATCTCTTACTTGATCATTTATTTATCTTCACGCTGAAGGACCTGTTCTCTGAAGTCTTTTGTATGTGCTGGGCAAATACTGCAGGTCGTGCTGATTTTAAGATATGGAGCTGAAGTATACAGCATACTCTATAGTATCTTCCTTCTGTGCCAGCTGTCTACATACTGAGAGGTGAGGTACAGGCAGAGTGCTAACAGATCTCTGAGAATGTTTAGTTTAATGAGAAAAATTGTAGAATATAGGGCTATAATACGTCAACTAGACCTGACAGAAGCATGCTGCTAAATTGTTGATACAAAGATTTATTCGTGAACACAATTTTCTGATATTAAAAAGGTAGAAAAAAACATAAAGCTATTTGCTTTACTCATTCTGGTTATAGAAAAAGTACACCTCTGTCCTAGTGCTTGGATTGACTTCATTTAGCAATATACCTTGATAAACAGTCACTTAGTTCTTTATGATTGGCTGAATTACAGGATCTGCATGAGAAGCTGGAGATCCTCAGGTGTGTTTTGCAAAATGATAAAGCTTTGAGCAACATGCTGTGCAGAGCACTGAGGTGGGTAGGTGTCCCCATGTCCTCCAGGGACAAAGAAAATGTGAGCTTGTCACAGCTTTTGTGTTGTAAAGGCTGCCTAAGCTGTTATATAGCCTGTAATAGTTGTTGCTTTTTGATTTGGGAAAGCGTTTCATTCCCTCTCCCCTCTCGTTTTTGATGACTGTGGGAGGAGTAGCAATGTTCACTTCATCTTCTGGGAAACATCTTGCCTTTGCCTGTTTCTTTTAGAGCAGGGTCTCCAGTGGCAGATAAAAGAGCTCGTTGTGAGGGAAAAGAGGAGTTGCAGCAGCACAGAGAATTGCTGTGCAGTTTCACTCCGCCTTTGCTGTGTTTCACCGTGTCACTTCGACAGACTCGCTGCGGCCGGAGCAGCCAACCTGCAGGGCCCTAATTCATGCTTGGCATCTGCACGGTGGCACGGCAGAGTCTGGATGCCAGAAGATGCCAGTCTGGATGTGGCATGTAGTCTGGATGTGGAGGGTAGGTGGTGTGCAGCCTCCCCGAGGGCTCTGTGTGCCCAAATGGGTTCAGCTGCCTACGGAGCAGCCTGGAACCGCAGAGCTTCCCAGGGACGTGACACAGAGGTCGGACAGAGGAGCTGTAGCCTGCACACATCGCAGCCGCCTGGCCCGAAGCCTCACCTACCGGCTTGTGGTTACCTGGCTTATTGTGGCTATTTTTCAGTCCTCATCATAAGGTAAACGGAGAAGTCTTAGTGTAAGTAGTCCTGACACAAATAGGTATCAGGAGGCATACATGAAGGTGGCCTCATGCCTCTCTGGGAGAAGCTCTCTATTCCCGCACAGTTTGGGCACAACACGTTTATTCCACAAACAGCTGGTCGTGAACGTTTTTTTTGTTGATGGTGGCAAGAGTAGAGACTTTACCAGCAAGTGCTGCCCTCATGAAACTTCCCTTTTCTGACAGGAGCTGTGAAAAGTCTTCTGGAACAGCATGGGAATTCGTTAACAGCTCGGTACTGGGGTGTGAAAGATGGTGGTGTGAATGGCAACAAAGGTTTAATAAACATTTATATATTTTTCTTTCATCACTTGAGCCTATACCTGACACTAGGGAACCTGCTACATGTGCTTTCCAGAGAGGAAGAGAGTAAGACTTTAAAGGGGCGCCTGCTCTTTGTGTAGTTTAATAAAATTTACATGCCCTGATGCAATTATTTATTTCTTTTTTGGTGGGTAGAGTGTTCTAACTGGGTGCTGCAAAGAGAAGGGAGCTGGTAGGGGCTACCACAGCATATGATACTGAGTAGTATGAAAGTAGCTGCAATCTGGAGTATCTTGTGTGCAGTCCTGGAGCTTTGGGACCTGCTGGGATAGCTGATTCCCTCCTCGTTGTGGGGTGGAGGAAGAGCAGTGCCAGTTTGATGCTTTCAGTGAGTTCTGCTTTCTTAGAATCCATATGAAAAAAGAAATAGTGTGATTTCTTGTGGATATATGTATATATATTTCTGATTTTGGCCAGTTCCTTGTTAGCTGTCATTAGCATATATGCAGAACTGGTGTACATTGTCTGTAAAATCTTGCAGAGCTGAATGGCCCATCAGAATGGAGTTTACCTTCTCCTCCCAGGTGCTGCTGCTTCTTCAGGCACCTTGGCAGGGCGCTTGTTGTTTGTGAGCAGCTTTAGCCAGGTTGGGATAGTTGCTGTGGGTGAGTGCTGCAAGGAGAGGGGTGTGCAGAAGATGCCAGGTGGAGCAGACCAGGGGTAAGAAAACAGCAGAGGAAGGTTAACACAGTAGGTGAGAAACATTAGACATTTCCTCTCCCTTTAGAGATCGCCAAGCCCTGGTTCTCAAGCAGTGTATTTATTGCTGTGGGCAGAGCCCATTGCAAGAGGCAGCATCTTGTGTAATGCCTTGGAGGCCACTTATCATGCTTTTCATTTTCATTCCTTCTAGTGCTGCGTACTGACTGAAGAGTGGGAAGTCTTAGGGATGCAGGGAGCTGCAGCTGGCTGGTCAGGGTGGAAGGCTGGAAGGAGAAACTGGCAGTGGTCAACGGGGAAGGTGAAAAACAAGAATAAGAAACAGGAAGGGTTTAAGTATCTTGCACGCGATGTGGAGTTGCAATAGCTGGGCATGGAGGAGAGGGATGCTCTGAGGGGACCATGACTGAGGGAGCTGAGGCCAGACGGCATCGGCCCAGTCAACCTTGCACAACTGTAGTGAAGAAGAGAGGAATTTTGTTGTTGCGAGCCAGTACCTGGCCAGAGTAGCTGACAGGGTACCTCAGCCCTAGTGTCATGACATCCAGAGGTGTATCTCGGGACCAGCTGTCCTCTTACATGTACCTTGCCTGTGAGGCTCTGCTGTTAACTGGGCTTGTAACCTGCATTTAAGCAATATTTCAAAGCAAAGACCAGATCTGTTCAATATGGTGAAGTTTAGTGAACCAGTCCAAACCTCAGGCTGTCCTGTGTGAGAATGTGGCAGCCTGAACGCTGGGCTCATTCCCGCTGGCTGGTGTTTGTGAGACCAATATGACCATCTTGTTACTTACAGGATTATAACGGTGTATACAAATATTTGAAGTGTGTAAATACCAGTGAGGGAATGGACTTGCCTAAGCTGGTCCAAGAGGAAGGACTTGAGCATCTGTGCTGTCACCAGGACCACAACAGCTTCCAACTGAATGTCAGGTAAAGGCAGAACATACCAGCTCAGAGCTGCGTTGAACATGCACCAGCTAGGTTTATAGTTCTGTATCAAGAAAGATACAGCAAAAGTGTGGTGAAACCCTGCTAAACTGTGTGTGATGTGTGCGGCTCAGTTTGCTGCAGCTGGGAAGACCAGATATGCTATTTTTAATACAATTGCAAGGTAGCAGTATGCAAAAAATGAGAGGGAACCTGGGTTTGAGTTTCTCCTGTGAATAATGTGGAATAAATTACAAAGATGCCACAATGTGCAATATTCTGACTCCTGTGACAAGTGCCCAGTGCTGTTTGTTCGTCTCCGTGTTTATGTGATCAGAGACCTTCTAGTCAGTATTAATCTGGTTTTAATGAATAGGGAACACTGGTGATATAATGACTTAAATAACTAGATAATGCAGAGATCAAGAAACTAAATGCTGGGTCATTTATTGCCTCTATCCCTGTTTGTTGCTTTTTTCTGTTACGTTTGCACATAGCTAGCCTAGTGGTCTCACTTTAACCAGTCCATGTGTCTCTCAACTCAAGCTCTTTTGCTACACAGCATGGTCACCCTGCTAAACCCATGCCTCTTAAAACAAAATGAAACAAATCCACCTCAAAACAAATGAATGAAACTAACCCAGCTCTCTTCAGAGCTCTTTTCAGCAGTGTCCTCTTACTCCAGCTGTAATGAATTTAGTAGTCTCCTTTGCCTCCCTTGCTTCTGCTGGGGACGCTTTTTATGGATAAGCTCATCTTTCTTCTCTCCGGTTTTGCAGGTGAATTTGTAAAGGGTCCAAATCAAACAGTTTAACAGCAAAGTATGTGAGGGGTTTGACTAAAAATGGACATCTTGCAGTAAACTCTGGCACACGATCTCATGAAAACTTGTCGGGGATTGCTGAGCAGGCTGGATTTCTTGCAGTGATATTCAGCCATCCAGATCAAAGTTTTCCTTGTAAAAGCTGTTCCTTCTTGAATTGTACATTGCTGGTGTTGTATTCTTTGTCTTTCTCACTGATGTTTGAAGAAAATGGGCTGAGTACTTCTCAAATATTTATTTTCCTTCCTATATACAGACATTTACCAGCAAATCACTGTTTTGTTTATCCTACAAAACTCAATTACAGGAACCATGAGAGAAAGTCAGAATTTAATGAGAATATTGAAAACCTCTTCTTTTTTTCTTTTTCTTTTTTTTTTTTGAAAGGCATTTCAGTGCATAATGGATACAGGGTTTGAAAGGCACTCTTTTTAAAGGTTCAGCATCTCACGGCTTTTCAATTAAAGCCCCAGAGTTTTCTTTAAATGTTGCTTGGAACTCTTGAGAAATCTTATGTAAAATATAAAAGCTACTTGTATTTGTAGGGCTGATTAAAATTAGTGTGGGTTTTTTTGGTGAAACATAAAGAAATGTTAGGATGTCATATTTATATATATAAAAATTAAATGTATTTTATGTTTTACTTTGAGATATATACACAAACATGCATAATATATAGTTTAATATATAATACAAGTATGTATATATACTTTATACATATGCACACATAGAAATATATTTATATAGAAGTATTATATATGAATATGGTAACAAAAGATCAAAATTCAGTTAACAGCCCAACCTTTCAGGTTACCTGTCGCCCCCATTCTTCATCTGTGCTGTTATTTTAAATAACTGCATTAACCCAACAGCATGAACTCTAATGAGTAGTTGGTTCTTTGATAAGCTCACTGTGAAAGTTCCTAACTTCTAACCAGCAGTCAGAAAATATCTTTCCTTTTCTTCCTTGCCAGCCCCTCATGCTGCTGCGTGTAAAAGTTGCCATGTGCTACTGGCTTTCTGATCCCAATATATTATTTACAGGATTCTTCTGATGGAACAAAACCTTCTACAAATAATAATATATTTTTCTAGATGGCAAACATCTATGTAGTGTGAGTAAATGGGTAATTTATTAGTGTTTGAACAGCTTAAAGGAGGGTAACCCTTCTTTCCTTCCCGGTGTGTGTGAGACGTCGCATACCTGCCATGGGAGTTTGAGGAAAGTGCTTTGAAATGCATCACGTTCGGTAGCAGCTCCGGGGGCTCCCGGGAACTTGTTGCAAGTGGCCTGTGTGTCATTTGTTTCTTACACACTCATAATGGATCAAACTTGGACTGTGCTGTGGGTAGAAATCAATAAACCTTTTATTCCTTTCTCTCTCCCCCCTTGTTTCTGAGAAATATTGCTGCGGCCTCAACAGCAAATCGGTGCTTCTGTTCGACGAGGGCTGTACTCGTTAGTGCTTTCCATTCGCTTTGTGTGGCAGGCTGCGCGCAGAAGGATCACGTTCCAGGACAGAAGTTTCTTCAAGCTTTGCACTTTTCAAGGAAAGATTTTCACAAATTCTTCCAGTTTTATAAGCTAATGAAAAAATTCTGGGGAAATTGAGCTATAGGCTTTTTTGTGTCACAGCAACTCTTATAGTAGTTTGAGGTGAAATAAAAATAAAATTCACTCCGAATGGCCTGTGTGTCCCTAGTTAAAAGATTAGATCAGCATATCATAAATTCTACTTTTTTCTTGACCCTCTTCCCAGCCTATTTTTGAGGAAAAGTGGGAAACGGTGTTTATTCATTTTAATTTAAAAGAAAATGTTGTCGTCTTTTTCTTGCATGAATCTGATAGTAAAGCAGTGCTGTATTTAAAAATGGGAATAAATTAGTTTAGACTAGGGCTTTCCCTCTCCAGAGAAGGAAATCGAGGGACAGTTAGCAGCCTGTTAGCTAACAAGCTAAATATTTGAATGTTCAGTAGCATGAGGATAGCAAAGCCTGGTGGCTAACATGTTAGACTATTTTTTTTTTTTTGCCCTTTTTTTTCCCTTTTCTTTTTTAAACATTCTTATCTGCTGAGATTTTTTTTTCCTAGTCCCTGCTGTAGGTAAGGGAAGCAGGGTTTTAATCCTGAGGCACGAGGAGATGCCTTTCACCCCAGCTGCAGATTGCCTTGCCCTATCTGCCCTCCCTACAGGGGCACAAACTGAGCCCACCTCCACCTGCTTCTTTCTAGTAACCTAGTAGAGGCAGGGCTTGTCCCCAGATGTTCTTCTGCATATTGGGAAGCGCATCCCAAGTTTTAGGGTCTCTGTTTTGCCTTGGGAGGAGCTTCTCCTATGCAGCATTTGTAATGAATATGCTGCTGAGCCAAAAGCAGAGCTCCTTCTGCTGTCCTGTCCAAAGTCCATTTATCATCAGTGCCCCAGTCTTGATTTTACTGCACGTACAAAGGGGAATTGATTTGAATGTGTGGAGAGCAACGGTGTGGGCCGTGAGGTGCTTTGTAAGCTCATACTTCTCAGTCCCTCTTAGACACTTAGATGAGCTAAGCATGAAACCCCAGTTTGTTTTGAAGCTGAAAGCCTAACAAGGTAAGGGGAGAAAACTTAAAGGGGATAAATGGAAGGTGTTCCCTGGTTTAAAAACAAAGAAAGAGGGCAAAACACCCTGACCCTTGCACTCTGATCATCTCTTCAGGGAAGATCGGACTGGCATTGACAGCAAAAACTTGGTTTCTCACAGCCGTGTGTCCTTCTGCCTTTACTGGAATATAAATTAACCTGTCAGTCAGCAACTGTGTTTGATGTTTGCATCTTTTCATACTGATGGAGTTTTACAAGGGCAGTCTGCCCTCCTTCATTGTTTGTCGTCAGGGGTCTGCAGGAGATTAAATGGCTACATTTACAGAGTGGAAAGGATGAGCAAAAGACAGTGCTATTAGTGACCTCCTTTTGCCTACAATCCTGCTCACTGGAATCTCGCTCAGAGAGCACCAGTGAAGGTTCAGATTCAAGCTGCGGCTGAGAAAAGCAGGTGCGTGTGTCCTCTTCGTGTCCACTGAGCTCGCTGGTTGTTCGGGTTGAGTGTCTCTTCCTCTACGTGCTGGTACAGGGCATATGGAGAACTGCTCATACTCTGTCTTGCTTTTAGCCAGTGAATAACTGTGATATATCCAGATAACTTAAAAAAAAAAATGTTTATACAGGTGTGGTTAAAAACAGGTATTGCATCTAGTCGGATGAGATGAGATTGAGGTATTTTTCACCAGGCATTTACGGGCAATTTTGCTCTTAACTTTATTCTGACAGAATAATAATTTTACTAGGATAAAGTAGCTCTCAATTAAACAATGAATCTGTAGTAATCCTGGGATCTGAGATCTGTATTTCATTCTGTTTTCACTCCCCAGTTTTATATGTGCAGCATCCTTCAACTTCACCTGGCTGTTTCCACAGTTACCAATAAAGAGTTAAATTCAAACAAGCAAGTGAGGAGGAGAATGCCTGTGCCAGTCAGGATTCTTAGCTAAATCGCTTTCATACTTTGTTTTTATAATGTATTTGCTGCCTAGCCACATTTTGGCCTTTTTCCTTTTTGTAACAAAAATCATTATGTGGAAAAGCTAGCAGATAGTTCCTACTTCCACAGCGACAACTCCATGCTAAAAATGTCCCTTGGCATGGGGATCGTTAACTGATGGCAACTTGCCTTGTTGAGCGTTTTAATTTCAGCACTGGCTATAGAATCTACGAAACGGTATATGAGGGAAAGGTGTTTATCTTGTGTTGACACTGAGGATGGACCAAATGCTTGAGAAAAAGAACGGATCAAATCATGAGCTATAGATAATACTAAATCTTTTCAAGATCCTGGAAGGAGATGTTTAGGCAGTGTTGTGCAGTAGTCAGCATGAGAAAAGTGGCATTTTGTGAAATGCTGGCGTAGAAGATGTTTCAAACGTCACTATTTAGGTATCCATTTATATAGATGGTATCAGTTACATA
Organism: Clamator glandarius; assembly: GCA_033459285.1. Taxonomy (NCBI): domain Eukaryota; kingdom Metazoa; phylum Chordata; class Aves; order Cuculiformes; family Cuculidae; genus Clamator; species Clamator glandarius. The sequence continues at coordinate 909,639 of JAUNZM010000086.1, forward strand.
TTTTTAAATGTTGATGATGGGTCTAAAAACTACATGGATTACGGACATAAAAGTTTCTTTTTCTGTGGCTTAAGCATTAAGAACAAGTCTTTATTTTCCCCTCAATCTGAAAGCTGTGTTTGCTTAAAAGTATGAAGAGTGGTATTTAGTTGGTAATACTCACAAAGATTTATTAATATTTTATTGTGGAGCTTTTAAATAGAGGACTACACATACTGATGCTTTTTTCCTTCCGAGGTCTCTGCTAAAAGAGCATAGCAACACCGTGCATTTGCATTTTCTGATCACTAAAAATCCCCCCTACCAAAAATGTGTTCATGAAATTGAGAACCTAATTAAAAGATTAACAGCATGTACAGTACTTTACTCAAAAGGCATGTGTTAATTTGTTAAAACACTAAAGATTTTTATGCTTTCTTTTTTGATGCTATCAAAATATTTTCAGTGGAATGGGTTGAACCTGGTCTCTTTATGGTAAATTCTTCAGCAGAGTAAGATGACTTAATTTCATATCTAATTGCATACAGAATTATAAATTATCTTTTCTAAGAGACCTGTGACACTAAAATGCAGAATGAACAAATAAAACTGATTTGTTCTAGTACGAATGAAGATATATGGCAGTATTTTTATTACAGACACCATTTGTTTGGGTTGAGTGTCTTGAATATTTTACAATAAGATACAAAGTGCTCTTTGTTGAGCAGTTGTCTTAGCAATGCATCCTAAGGTGTTTTACAACTAATTGCCATGAAATGAAGAAACCCAAATAAAAAAACAACCCTGCCCACAAAATACAACCCTATGCAGAATGGGATAAATCTGTTCCGAAGGAAATCTACTTATATGCATTCAAAGAAGCAGCGGGATCTGCCTCTTGGATCAAACCTGGATTTTTTCAGTTGTTCACAGAGGAAAAGACCTGTTATTTCAAAAGCATGATTTATCTCAGAAAGGGGTGACTTGCTGTATGTAAACTGTAGTTTCCATCTAGATAACAGATGCCACAGTGCAGACTAGGACACACAGGCAAAGGATTTCAAGTCTAGTTTCTAGTGGAGAAGCATGGTTGGTGTCTAGGACAGCGTACTGGAGGTGGGAATTTCCCTGATCTAAAGGGAAATGTAGGTCCTGCCTCGGTCTGTTCATGCCATGTAGCCTGAGGGAATGCCACGGTGCTGCAAAATTAGGATTTTCTTCCCTCCTGGGGACTTCTCGAGGAATCTGGAACAAATCCCTCTTCCTGCCCCTAGAGCCCAATCAGTAGCTGGGTATTTACCAGTAGAAAGTGACACATGACTCTAAGAACAGAATACTACGCTTATGGCAGAATTTAGTAGAAACTGGCAATTATTAAAATTTGCCTTTTGTAATGACTCAGTATGGAATCTTATACTGTCATTGAAAGTTTAAAATGGCTTATAGTAAATTTACCATTTTGTACTGAACTGTCGGTGTAGGTGCCAAGGCTCTGCCAGTGTTACTGAATGTCTGTTTAACCAGATTAGATAAACCCCATTTCGTTATTAAGTACAAGTATATTGTTCATAAAGGAACACATTAATATTCTACTGACCTTTTGAGGATTGGATTAATAAATTTATCACGAGGATTAGTTTGATATTGTGTAATAGAGACATTCTTTTATTATCCAGAAGTACTTTTATTCTGAAGTTCACAAATGTAAAGCTGCTTCTGTTAAGTTGATTGTTATTCCCAGATACTAGAAGACCAATGCCAAGTTGTCTAAATTGCAACGTATGTATATATTTTCTAGGAGGAGACCAAAAGGGTAGTGTAGCACTTCATAAGGCAAGTAGGAAGGGAATATAATAATTTTTAGCTAGAGAGCTTCCGTGGTCTGATTTGAGTGATATGAGATAAAACCTGCAGCATTTATGGTGAAATGTGGATTACATGTTAAAAAAACCACACTTATGCCTAAAAATCCAAAGTGATTTCAGCAAGGTTAAGGAATATTTTTATTACCATAAAAACATGAATTTTTTTTCCCTTACCTTTCTGTAGATCTGTAGTAAAATTTCATTTTGCAAGGACTTTTTGTCCTTTACAGTTTTGGAAAATGGGAAGGGAGAAAACAAAGAAGAGACAGGCAAGATAGCAAATGTTTCTATGCCTGTTGTGTCTCTGTGAGGGACAGCAGAGTGATTTTCAGCAGTGTAATAAGCACCTGTGTCATCTTACTGAGGTAGAACAACTCCCTGTCCCCCTCTGCTCCTTCCCTTCCTTGTTGCAGTGAGGCTGGGATGGAGTTGCAGGTAGTGACGTGGCTCTGCCCCATGGCTGCAATGGGGGATTTTGTGGAAGGAGGAGCTATTAAGAAACAAAATTTGCATTAAACATCATCAGGGCTTCTACTGAATTCTTCTCTTTTAATCTGTGTCTCTTGTGCATAAACTCTGGTTCTGCATGTAAATGTAAGGGAGATGGAGAAATCTTAGCTGCAGATGGAAAAAACCCCAGTGTCTTGATATTTTAAAAAATCCAGAATTAGAAGGAGATAAATTTATGTAGCCTTTGCACCATAATAATGTGGAAAGACCTGACACAAAGCCATAAGGCTTTTTTCACAGATTCAGTTGTCTGGAAATTATGCAATGCTATTTAAACGGAATAACTTTTAACAGATCGTGATAAATTTAAAAAAAAAAAAAAAACAAAACCACAACCATTTTTTTCATCAAGGGTTATGTGATGGCAGTGCTAACTCCCATGCAATTAATAGACAATGTATACTTTGTTTTCCTTTGAGTGGTTAGCATTTTGTATAGGTTTTATCTGGCTATGGACCCAGGAACTGGTATGGATGCGAGCTGCTGTTAACTGAACTGTATTCAGGACTATTAAAACCATCCTGTTTATCCACGTATATCTAAATTGGCCTTTGCAGCAGGGTATCCAGTAGTAGGTACACAGCCCCTAGTCCACATGTTTTTATATACAAAATGTAATTGGGTTTGTGATAACAAAACTTCTTGTGTCAGCATAGCCTTTGTCTTTTACAAAACATGCAGTTATTTTCCCAGACGAGTTACGAGGTGCAGGTTGTAACTTCACAGGAAGAAAGATGGACTATATTCTAATTTTGGTGTGGATTGAGCCAGGTCTTGTCTTGTAGCAGCTTCTTCACAGAGGAGTGCTGGTCCTGGTTTCCACTGACCTTATACGACTACTGAATGTTGTTTTACATCCAGCTAGTTGTGTGATGTAGTATTTAGGGGAAAGATGATGGTGTCTGGTATAAGAAGCTTAAATCCGGAAGCTAAAAAAAGCCTTTTCTTTCTGTGCTTGCTGGATGAAGTTATATGTATAACAAGCTTTACAGAAAAAGGGATATGTTTGTACAGAAGGAGGTGCCAGAACACTAATAGAAGTGTAGTATCTCATCTGATGTGTGGGACAGACTTCTGCATGCTATTTTGGAACAAAATTCACCCTGTGTGGGAGTATAATACCTAACATTGTTAATTCTTGACATATTCATTCTCTTCCCCATTCTTCTGGGGCTCTTGATGAGAGGAGCTTCAGCTTCTTTAAACAAATTTAATTTGTAGAGATGAAAAAAACCCCAATCTTGAAGGATTCCATCAGTAGCTTGTGAGCATGATTCTGTTTTTGGCATGAGAACATGGAATAGAAAGGAATCCAAGCATTTTAATTTGTTGGGAACAAAAAGAAGCTGATTGGTAACTTTGGGATACGGTATTGCTCTCTGAAGCACTTTGCCTTGCGGGTTTGTAGGTATGTGGCAGTGCGATGGTACGTGGGTCTGTGATGGTTTAACATGTACCCGGGGCCCTTTTGTTTCTTCTGAGCCTTTGGCACTGAGTGCCAGTGGGGGATGTGTGGAGATGGGGAAACAAGAGAAGCAGATACTAGAATTCAGTAGCAGATTTAAATCAAGCAGAAACCTCACTGTGTTATAAACTTGTATGGATATATACACACTATGATATGTGGCTGGACTATAGTCATGCTCAGCAAACCACCGAATGTTATGGGATGGTTCACATGTTTTCTAATTCTTCCCAGAAAAATGAGGATTTCAGTACTGAATAATGTCTTATTATCCTATTCCTACTATTGGCAGCACAGTAATTTGAACTTGCAAAAATAGCAGATTAGCTATTTCCCGACACATACTATTTAGCATCTTACATATGGTCAAAAAGCATAGGGATTGACAGAAATTGGGAGTGAAGGTGAGTTAAGGGAGCTAACGGAGGTTAGCAGAGGTGATGACAAAGCAGCGCTTGCCTTCCACTAGGCGTCCTATGAAGAGAAAGATGGGAAGGGAAGAGAGATGCCAACACAGAACTACACACTGAAGATGGCTTTATGAGCTGGGAGGAGTCTAGGCTAGCAAGTTCCTCCAGAGCTTTGCTTCTGTAGTGGGAAAAGTTAAGAATAGAAGTGAAAAAGCTGGTAGCAGTAGAGTTAATGTCCTAACCTATTAAAACTTAAGTGTAAGGTGGGTGTCTCGGAGTCAAACATTCCTTGCAATGGTGGAAACTTCAGTGCAGTGTTGTTACTGTTATTGAAAGACCAAAGACAGAACTAGAAAGGTTTGTCTTGGTGTAAAGGTGAAGAGAAACACAGCAGCTAAATGGACATCCAGTTCTGTGATGTAGAGTCTAAAATCAACACATTAGTTTTTGTAATTGGTGGTGCTGTAGCTTCAACAAGGGATTCCTTACAAGAAAATTAAGCCACGTTTTAATATACAGCTATGTAAATAAAGTCAAACGCTTCTGAAGTCAGTGGAGTTTTCAATTTCCACTGATGCGATTGAGGACAGTGGATGAAATGTGATATTTATTTCCAGATGTATCTCAAGCTACCTTTCAAATTTGTTTCACATGGAGAAGTAAATAATCTGCCAGGAGGCAGGTTGGGAGCATAGGTAACCCACTTCAGATATATTTATCTATAGGATCACTAACCATTGTTAATTGTTTGCAAAGAGCTTTTTTGGGGGGGTATTCCATCCACGTGATTTTTCTACTGTGTCCTGATAAGGAAAAAGAAGCTCAATACAGCTATTGTGGAGGGAATTATTTCTACAGGAGGGACAGAACAAAGCTGTTTTACTACAAGACATTTTTTCCTTTTAGGAAAACCATTAATTTGAGGGAGATCTTCAGAGTAATTTGATTATTTTTAATATCACAATGTAGAAGCTTGAGTTTAGGCTGTTGCTCGCTTCTATGAATACCTGAGACTCAGAAACTTAGACTGGGACAACAATACAGAAATTACCCGTAGGAATCCTCCATGCTCTGCAGAGCCATGGAGGAAAGTGCTCTGTGTCCTCAGAGAACAGAAGTGTGGGAACTGAAAGTGGGGAGGTATCTTTGCTTTAATGTAGGATTTGACCTGGTTTCAAGTACTTTTCTTAAGACCTGAGGAAGCTGCAGAGAGTAGGGAGACATACGAAGCGTGATGTTAGGAGCCTTACAGTAGGCTCTGGTGTTGCTTTCGTTGTGTCTGTGTGTTTGAAGGTGGGAATGGCAAATATCAACCTTTTTGGCGAGGACTGAGGGGTTGGTCTTTAGCTTAACTAGTAAGTCTGTATGTGTAGGAAGGTCTTAAAAGAAGGGGAAAATATTTGTAATTTGGACTATTTGTATCATAAACAGTTAGATGTAATAAGAGAAATACAGTAACTTTTTCTTTTCAGAGAACTTGTTAGAAATATTACTTGGAATTAAAATTCATATATTTTTGGATAGGAGCTTTCTTTGTGAGGTTTTCATGTAAAAGCAGGGTTCGGTGTCTAATTGCATCCATAGATCAAAGTGGTGATTTCTTTTCTTTGAAACTTAGAGTTTTGTTTTTAAAGCATAAGGCGGTTCATATTTGTCTATAGTCTTCTAAAGAGTGCACAAATGCACGAGATTTTTTTATTAACTTTTTTTTTTCATTTATTAACAAGGTGGTTATGTAGGAACATTCACCAGAAGCTTTAGAACTCATGGGAGATTTATGATGTCATATGAGGTCATTACAGCGACACGCTGCACTGTAAAACTTAAGAGCAACCACTGCTTTACCACTAGGGTGAATAATGGAGCATTCATTCACTCCTACCTAATCCCAATATTAAATATTCCACAGGCTCTCTTAAAACAGAAATTGTTCCTATAGGAACATGTAGTGAGAAGTTACACTAGGAGGGTGTAATCGGAGCACCTCAAAAGGGGTGGTAGATGTGTCGGTTCCCAGAAGTCATTGTGTTAAGACTGCACAAAAGCTACAAACTCTCTGAGGTAAAAGCTCCTCTGAAGGAAACGGCTGGAAAAAAAATATCTTGGCTAGCTCGTGCAGAGCTTGTGAGAACAAGCACTAGAGGCCAAATCCTGCTCTGTTACACCATCCTATGTTTGGACATGTGCCACGGACGAGCGCTTTCCCTGCTGTGACTAGACTGGAGGGAGTACAACTCTGAGGGGTCTGAGCAACCAGTGACTCTACTCTAAACCACACATAAAATGATTCTGGACTGTTGAACAATGATTCATTTTATAATACGACCACAAAATGTAGCCAAGTTGGTAATGATTGCTTCGAACAACTCAAGAAACCGAATGAGCAAGGAGAAGTCAGGATTACCCTTAGCCCTGCTAAGTGTCCTTGTTGGGCCAGAGGTCAAGGCTTCCCGGTATCGCTTTTGCCTGAGGCTGCGCGAGCAGGCAGGGGTGAGCTCTGCCTGCAAGAGAGACAGACAAAGGTCTCATTCTTTAGTGGTAAACTTGCTTGAACAGCCACCACTGTATACTAACACTTAAAATGAAAGGAAGTGTTAAGTCTGCTGCATGTTACTTGTTCAGGATGTTAACAGCTGCATGGCGAACCCCTCCATGGTATAGGAGGGAAAGGAAGATACAAGCCAACTTTCACAGCCATCCTTTCAGATCTGTAATTACATCCAGACTTAGCAGCGATGTCATTTCATTTTGCAGAGGAGCGTGGCAGCCCTTGAAGTGAGATTTCTTGGTGTTCAATCCCACATGGTAGAAAAGGTCCATTGTGCTCTGACCTGCTTTAAAAAAAACCCATACCAAACCATACGTGCATGCTCAAAGAGTCCCCCCTTTTTATAGACAACTGCCATTTGTTGCAGGGGTTGCTATGGCAAACTAGGGCAGAAATCCTATCTTGATGTTAAAGCAAAATACTCAGAATTTGTAAGGAGACAGATTTTGAGAACATAAATTAATTAAATGGCAGTACTTGTATTATTACACTATCTTGCCAGGGAAATAGCTATTCCTGTGAGAGTCTATTACTATGTTAGGTCTTGGAGCAGAGTGCATTTTTTTGAAAGTGCTTTAGGTTTTCCAAATCTTTCTGCTTTTATTTAGTTCTAACTAGCAGTAAATGGCAGCTTAGACCTGCAAAGGTGATCACCGTCCTGCTTGCATGAGTTATTAAGTCTGTAAGAAGATTGAATAAGCATTTACAGTTTGGTCTTAAATAGGCAGAATAACTTTAACCTTTCCAGTCTGGCTCAGGTAGATGCTCGATAGCTTTCCCTGTTGGGTTCGGCATCTTTAGACTAGGACAGGAAACATCAGACTTCCTCGAGACAGGGGTCCTACAGCTCTTTGATGTTGGGCAGGTAGGAGTCTCCCAAGGTACATTCCTTTATTTGCAAGATAAAGAGAATCCCAAGGCTGTTTTATGTTGCTTGCTTTATTTTTTCCTGTGTCCTGACTACTTAACTCCTCTGACTTTACTGTAGTTTTCGGGTTTTTTTGTAGTTTTGTTTTGGTTTTTTTTCTGCAGATCTCCAATAAAGTACATTTCAGAAGCAGAACTGATAAACTAAATGTAACTTAGCATATTTTTAGTCTAAGTAGAAAAGCTGCTTGGAAATATGTTTTGCTTTTAATGCCGAAAACAGGCAGTTCTGTATCTTTACATCTCTAATAGTTATTTGTTGGAGTATTTCTGCACATTTTTAAGAGGGATTGTGTCATAGCCCATTGATAATGTTTGGAGAGAAAAGAAGAGGGCTCACTAAAATGCCCAGTTCCCACATCTGAAGGAGAAATTAACAGGAGAGAGAGAGATCAAACCACTACATATGAAAAGAAATGAGAAATTGTTTTTGTAAAGATCTTGGTTTGGACAATGAAGAGCCTTGTTCCATTGACATGGTGAGTGAAGTCCTTTCTTCAGGCATTCTCCAAGCATCTTTTGCCTTTGCTCAGCTGATCTTAGTTTATCAGTCAGCCTCTGGCACAGGTCAGTGACTCTGTGTTGATTATGCCAATATTACCAGTCTTATGAATTGACCATCTGCTGTTTGCTTTTGTGTGTGCGTTAAGAATCAGGCAGCAAGAACATGGCAGTAGCTTAGGATTAATACCTACATCAAGGTTCAGGAACTCCTGAGTCTTCTCAGTTTTGCCACTGCCTGTTTGTCTTCAAGAATTCATCTTTGAGGGTGATGATAGTATCGCTTGCTGCAGTCACTTGCGCTGGTGAACGAAGATAAACATGTGCTTCTGTGAAACTTCCAGAGTACGTTTCAATGCATTGAGAGTGTCCTTTTGCATGTTCCCCATGGGTCCCACAGTTGGCTGTAGACTGTCCAATGCATCCAAGGAATGGGATGGAATGTAATGAAGCTTCTGCGTTGTGGATTGAAATTGATATGTTTGGGAGGGGGACCAGCAGCTTCCCAAATGGGACTTTAAAAAAAAATAAATAAAAAAAAAAAAGGGATGTAAAATGTTTGTAACTAGCTCAAGTAAGTATCTAAGTATCCTCATCTGGTACTGGCCAAATCTAATTCAAGATGCTTTTCAAGCCACCATGTTTACCAGCTACCTCTTAGACTAAGGCATTTGTAGTGATTCAGGACTTCAGCTCTGTGGTAGAAAAAGAAAGGCGGTTCTTGTGGAATGTCATTAAAAGCTGGGCCAAGTTTTTTCTCATTTAATGCTACTTACTTCAATCCACTGTCTTTCGTAGGATTTTGTGCAGCATTATTCTTTCTTGTTGCATTTATCATTTTTCAGCTGAGAGGTTTTTTTTGCTGTGTTACCTGAGTTAAAATTAACTCATGTTCAAGGCTAAAATTCAGGAGTTTTGAAAACCTGGGTATTCTGCAGAGTTTAGAGTGTGCAGAGATTAGGTATAGATGACTGAGTGCTATGAAAGGGAGTTTTGTATCCACTTATCAGCTATTCTTATCTTTATAAAAGTGACAATCAAATAGTAGTAAAAATATAAAAATGGTTAATTGAAAACTAATTTTCTGTACATGTTGCAGTCATTCTTTATGGGTAAGTATATGCATGGTAGGTGAATAATTTCTATCTTAAATTCTACATTTTTCCTCTGTGGTTGCAACCAGAATTACACAGATGCCCTGTGTGGATTTATATCTTGAACTACTTTTCCCCAAGGTATTTTTAAACTTTTTGCCTAAATGATGTGCATTATTTTAATTACAGTACATAACAATTATCTGGAAGCTATCGGTTATTATGTCAGTCCGAGGTGCCACTTAAGTCCTTTTCTTCTTACAATTAACAAAATAATAGTTGTCTCAAAGGCAGGGACGGATATAAACCCCAATCAAATCCTAGGAGGCATGTCATTATCATAGCAGAGGAAAGCAAAGGAGCAGGTCCCTCCCTGTGTGAAAGCATCGGGAAGAAGCGGGTGGTTGTATTTGTTTTGGCAAGCTGAAGCCGTCGTGAGCCTGGAGTCCCAGCCAAAACCAAGTGAGCTTTGAGTTGACTTGAGCCATTTCTCAAATGTTTTTGTGAACTCTCAATGTTTTTGTTTGCTTTTTTTTTTTTTTTTATCCCCCATGTTGTTTTAATTATACTTCTCAGTGCTGGGAACATCGCACCAGATCATCCATGTTTTGGGATTATTTATGAAAGGATTTCTCATCAGCTAATAGCCATTATTTCAAAAACTCTTCATTGGTTGGGTTAAAATCTGAGCTCAGATGTGTGATCACATAAGGGAAAATTCCGTGGAGACTTGGAGTGAAATGAAACCCCCTCCTTAATACTTTTGTCTAACATATGTCACTGTATTAAAAATAATTACTTTGGTTCCTTAGAGGGGAAGAAGAAGGTTTTTTTTTAAAAAAAAAAACTTAGGATTCTATATTGAATAGGCAAATAAACTCCTGAGGTTGCTTTCATTTGAAAAGGGTATTTTAAATGGTACCTTCTACTTGAATGTTGGCCAGTTTAATTTAGATTATTGCTTTTGACAGTTAACCTCGTGTTGAGCTGCACTCGTCTCATTAGCAATGTGGCAAGTGATGAACTTGGATTCATAAGGACCCTGCTTTCACCTGGGAAACTCACCCACCTGGGCTGCACCGCTGCTCTGATGATTTAACAAATCCACGTAAAAGCTGTCTGTGAAGGGCAAGAGGATTAAACATATGTGTTGATAGTATTATCGAATTCATTGAATAGTTTTGCCAGGAGAAGAAGTTAAACAGCAAAGGAGGCATGGGCGTGGTATTCAATAACGCGTCATTTTGAGTTGATGTGATTTTGATATTTTACGTTTTCAGCTTTCTCTAGTTTTGAGGTAGAATTTCTCCTTCAAACTTCATCTGCTTTAAAACCAGGTTTTTAAATAAAAAGGAAGTAGAGTGGTGGAGAGTAAGGATAGGGCTAAATAATTAAAGAAAAAATTCTTAAATTCTTATTTTAATGTAATGCTTCATCTGCCAGGAAATGATCAGTTGATTTGCTTTTCATTTAAGCAAACCAAATTATGCAAGTTGTGGTTTCGTGAACTGATTTCACTCTCCCCTGCCCCCCCCTTTTCTAGAGTGATTTTTATCCACTGAAGCAAAATATCTGCTACCTCCTCAGTCTACTGCTCTGTGTTACACAGGGAATATTTAGGGAAAAATGTCATTTTTTTGGTGGTAATTTGGTGAACAAAAGGACTGAAGATATTTTTCTGTAATAGAAATAATGATTTTACCAACTCTGCAGAGTTGAAGGCTTCTCATATAGATATTATCAGAGAATGACTACATGACTACTAGTATTCAAACCCCAAGAGATGAAATACAGAGAATTTTCTGGCATTACCAGGAGAAAGAAATGAAAATAAAATAATTTTTTTCTGAAATTTTTTTTCTTCTTACATTTTTGACTTCTTAATTATATCAACATGCAGCATACCTGTGTTTAAATTTATATACATACATATGTATCAACGATATAGTGTCCAGAATTCATAGAGGTAGATGTATCTTTATATGCAGGAAGAGGGAAAAGTATTACTTCCTTAAAGTGGCTTTTTTTTTCTTTTAATTTAAATTCCCTTTACATTTTATCGTATCAACTCCCTACAAATACTTTACTGTTTTTGCTGTGAAAATCAGCCAATTATTTAAGCTGACTGCTCTGTTCTCCCCCGTTATGTGGCTATGCGTATATATTATATATAAATATATATTATATATAAATATATAATATTTGCAGGCACTTAAAAGGTATTATACAGGTCATTTAGGAATAGTTATTCCGTTGAATATTTAGTAATGTAAACACGGAAACTGATCCAGAAAACGCTATATGAAAAAAAATTGGGTCTGGCAGTTAAGTGGGTTATTTTAGTTGAAAAATCAACTCTTTTTTTTTTTTTTCCTCCTTGACTGCAGGGAGAGCTGGGTTGGTGCAGCTGGCCAGTTAAATGTGTAGCCCATATGTGCACAGGGAAGAGAGCTGATGTTGAGGTGCGGGTGTGACTAGCAGAGGTTGCAGTGCCTGCCTGCTGCCTCCCTTTCTCATCTACCAGGGTAACTCCCCCTGCCCTGGGAGCCTGCACCTTATGTTTTCTGGGCTTCTCTGGTGCTGTGGGCATAACTCTCGTGGAGCAGGCATCCCTCCTGCATCCCAGCAGCCTAACCCATGGCAGTCTCTAGCGACCTCCTCCTCCTCTTGTTTATAAATTTGGGTAGCATGCATGGTTAGAAGATGGGAAGAGAAGTCATGACTCAAGCTAAATAGAGAGTAAATTATTGCCTTTGGGGTAGGAGGAGGGCTTATTAGAGGTTTGTGGTCTGGAGATTTATTTTTGTAGAGCTGGGAGGAGGTTGGCTGTCATTCAGAAATGGGAGCAGCGCCTGGGTGGGAGGAGGAGGGCGACAGTGATGTGGCGTGAATGAGCAGGCAGTGACCAACAGAGCTGCTTGCCATGAGGAGTTCTCAGCCAGGATTGAAAGCATCTTAGGGACTGTGATAAGTCTGAGCTCTGGTTTACCAGGAAAGAAAACCTATTTATTTATTTGTAAAAAGTTGAAATTACTTTCTTTGTACAGAAGGTGGCCTAAAGGGCTGGTGAAAAGGTGAAGACCGTATTCTGGCTGGGGCAGTTTTGATGTCTCACGAGGGAGAGTGTGCAGCGTTCTTGCCCATCAGCCTGTCAAGTCTAACTGTCTCTTGTGATAAACGGCATAGGAAATTCCCTTTCACCTACTGGCAGAAAACACCTCAGTCCTTATAACAGCATAAGTCTGCAGTTCTACCAAGATCACTCTAAGTTGTGAAATTTTGTTACATTTGCTAATTTTTCCCTTCAATATAAAAAATACTAGTACGATGCTTGAAATTGGTACCTCCGTTTCGTTGCTGTTTGTATTATTTATCAATTTTATTTAGTATTTTAGATTATTCTCCTAGGTTACAATTTTAATGGTGTGGCTTTGATGTTTTACGTCTACACCACAGTGGTGCCTGATCACACTGACTGGGACCCTTATTGTGTGAGCTGTGACATGTTATCCTGTCATAAACTGTAAACTATCTGGGGACCAAGAGGGCTGTTTTAATGCTGATATGCTCTTCTGGTTGATTTTCATCCACCATAAACTCAAATGTGAAATGGAGAAAGGAGGATATTTATGAGGCAGTGGATTTTTCTAGGTGGATGTGCATTATGACAGGTGTTTGGTCCTCACTTAGAGTGCTGCCAATCAATAAAGCAGGCAGGAAAGCTGAACTGCCCCAGCTCAGAGAGCTATGGACTTGAAGAAGTGCTGGAGCATTCCATGTGGTGGGTGTGCTACATCACCTCTTTACTCTATATACGGTTTGGGTTTGGTTTATTTTTTTAACTGATTAGATAAAGAAGACATTTCAAATGATTTTGAAGTCTCGATTATTTTAGTAATTTAGACATCTCAGACTTACGGGAAAATTCTTTAGTAATAAAGCTTCTACTTACTCAAAAAGTCTTTATTTCTTTGCATTTTATACCTGTCTTAAGACCTGTAGTATGAAACAACCAATAATGCTGCATTTTTCCAAATGAACAACAGATTTGGGGGGAGTAAAATTGACGTTCATTAAGATGCAGATACCCACAGCGCAACAGCCATCCCACCACCTGAGTGAGTGCCAAGAGCAGGGAATAGTTATTGGCAGTGGGAAATGACTGTGTCGGCAGAAACCAGATTGAGGCTTTTCCTCCAGGGTGACCTTTGAAATCAATCAGATTGTGAAAATTGTAAACTTCCGAAAGCTGCCTCTTTGTGTTGTGCTGTGCTGGTAGTGCTGAGGTTTACTCTGGTTCCCCGTTTGAGTAAGGAGGAGAACTTATCTGGATTATTGGAGGGACGTTTTGCCTGTTCTTTCAGGAATTCACGTGCATTTGGTGAATTCAACTTCCTACACAAGACTTCGAGAAGTTACTTTTATCTTGTTATCTCCTTCGCCATGATGTTGAGATCCCCTGTCAAATACTGTGTATTTGTGGTACAGAGGAGAGTGCTGGCAGCAGTACACGTTGTACCTTGTGGTGAAATGCATCTTCGGTTGATTCTAGAGATTTTCCAGTATTGGAACCGTGGTCTGAATAAGGCATCATCCCAGCGTGTCTTTAACAAGATTACCCAGAACTGTGATCCGGCTTCTGGATTCCCTTTCTGATTGCACTCACATAGAAGCCATGCATATGTGGGCCTAAGACACCTGGGGCTTTGGGAGATGATTAGAAATTATAGCCTTTCCTCCCTTCTTTTCTGAAATATCAGCGTAGGGAATTTTTAATCTCTTTGCATTTCAACATGGGAAGTAGTTTAGGTAAGAGAAAGAAGTGGTGACAGCACTGAGCTGAGGAGGATTAGAGTTCTTGTGTAGAGATTTGTTTAATACTGGAGTGTTGGTATTAAAACAGCAGCATCTTTTACCAGAGCCCTCACCCGGGCTGTTGTGATAACCTATCTCTTAAGGCATCTGCAGTGCCACAAAGAAAAAGAGGCCTGAGGGCACTGGTGTGTTGCCTTCCAGCTTGGGGTGTTGTGAAGCTCCATGAGCTACTTACAGGAGGGTGGATCTCGGGAGGTACTAGAGCTCTCCACCAACTCATGAGGGTGTTTGCAATGTCATCAGTGCTTGAGACCTTATTAAGTCTTGCAGTGTCTGATGGTGTCCGTTAGACTCCTGCATTAGCTGGGGTAGACTTAATTTTCTTTGTAGCAGCTCCATAGATTCTTTATTCTGTGATTACATGGGACTCTTAGCTGCTACATAAAGAAGCTGGAAATGCTTCAAAGCAAGACATGCTTGTGCTGCCTTTAGATCCAAAAGGTGAATTACTCCTTCCAGCCTTTGCCAAGTGCACAGAAAATAATCATTCAAATTTAAAAAAAATCCAGTATTTTTGTCTTTCAGTCTTTCCTTAGCAAACTGACTAACGAAGATGAAAATACTAACAGAATCCAAAAAGGATCTGGTGGCTTTGTAAGGAAATAGGTTCAGTTCTAGGAAGATGTGGGCTAAAAAAACAAATCTGGGTTCATCTCAGCATAATGTGGGCTCATCACCAGTAAAAGGGAAAACTGTTTTTTTTCTGAATCTGGTAACAGTTCCTGCTTGCTCTGAGTCATCTCCTGTAGTGGTGAACTCGAGTCTTTTTTTTTTTTTCTCCTTTGTTTTCTGTTGATAGGAAATGCAACATAGTTTAGTAACCAGCAGAGCTTTATTTAGACTTGTCAGAAACGCAGAATTGTTTTGCTCCTCCTTGGAAAACGAGGGAGATTAGAAACCTGAGAATCAGGTTATCAACTGAAATTAGTGTCGTTGAAGGAAACATTTGTATTGAATTTAATTGATGTACCTGAATTTACAGTGCTGCCCAAAATAGGGACTACGATTATCAAAATTATTTTGAAAAGAAATATTACAGCCCTAAAGGTACTATTCTGTCTCTCTCTAGTAGATCAGTTTATACAGGAAGAGTAAGGTTTGATCACAGTAATGCAGCTACAGAGAGCCAAATTGCAGAGGTAACAGCAAACATATCTTCACATATTGCATTGGTGTTGAATTTATGGAAGCAGTTGTTCGGGTTTTTCAGCAAAGTCCTCAATCCCTCTGTTTCCTCAGCATTACATGCTGTTCTACCCAGCTGGTTAGATGCTGCCCTACTAGTTCTGCCGTTGTTCTTGGTTTGGGGTTTTTCTTTTCTTTCGTGGAAGTTAAGAACTGAATGTCTGGTGGGAGGAAAGAAAAGACAGAAGGCAAGCCAAAACTAGTAATTTACTGAAAAAAACATTCTGCTAGTCTTTATGCAGCGTAAGAAAAGCCCCAAAAGACACAAATCTCTTAAAAAAGTAAGAGATTAAGCTGTTAAACTGCATACGCCAGAGTAGGAATCTGCATTCAGTTTAGGGGTTTGTGCAGCACAGCATGCTGTGTGTCCTAATTTTTCTTTGGACTTGAGACCCATGAATTTTCAAATCTACTTGTAGTTGACTCAACACAAAGATAGTTGGCTACTGTATGTCTGCAGCCTGAGCCAGACTTTCTGTGCTCTCTGTATTTGTGTTACTGTGAGTAGGCAGGATATTCTGATTCATACAAGGCCAAACAATGTCTGTAGGCTTAATTCTAAGCCTATTAGCCTCTACAATGTCCTATTAGCAATGCTCTTTTATAACCTTTAAAATGTGTTTTATGTATTCAGTTGCAATGCCATGTTATTGTGCTTTTTTCCTGCTCAGTGTGTAGTCTTTCCATATGAAGCTTATAGGCAAGCATTGAAGCCGAGTGAATTGAAGGAGTTTGGGGCACTAGCATCTTTTAAAAAACAGATAGAGATTTTTCCCCAAAGAAGGAAAAGATCTTCTGCCTTTCCCTCTTTTCTCCAACCGAAAACATCACAATCCAAGAAAGGCTTCTGGAAGGGGGGCACCAAAGGCTCAGACCTTGGTTCTTGCTGGAGGTGTTGTGAGGCAGGTTGTGTTGGTGGTGTTGAGCTGGCAGGAATCAGACAAAGGAGGCTGGGAAGCAAATGCTTGTGTAAATTTCTGGTCCTTTTACTCTCGTGCAGCCTTTTGTAGGTCATGAGGTAGCAATACCAGGCATTGTTTGTGGCTATTCAAGAACTTGATCAGTAAAGAGAAGCAACTCAAGTACGCTTGCATTTACGTTTCTTGGCAACTGAAGCAAATACACCCAAGCCCTAATTTCCAGCCTGTAAGGCTAAGGTAGAAGCACATTACAGGTCCCCACTAGAAGCATCTTCCTATGCTGGCTCTCTGGGACGCACCAAATATAGTCAGGAGCTGTGGTCCTGGTACCATGTTGGGGGATGGCAGAGAAGCAGATGGTGTTTTGACAGGGAGCCTGGAACTTGAATAGAGGCAACTGCTGTCCGAAAGGGGCCATGGTTGTTTTAAGAAGGTAAGGCAAACGAAGTAGCTAAGGAAGCTCTTTATTCAAAGAATAGGCTCAGTTGTGTCCCCCCTGGTCTGGATTTCAAAGGTGTGCAGCAGCCACTGCTCCCTGGGAGGAGGTTTAGACTTTGTTCCTGTGCCAGCTGAGCAAGCTCAGGTACTCCCAGTACTCAGCTGGGAAGGGTCTTACCGTAAGAAAAAGCTGCCTGGAGGAGAAGGACCTAAGGGTGTTGGCTGACAGCCGACTGAACATGAGCCAGCAGTGGCCCAGGTGGCCAAGAAGGCCAATGGCATCTTGGCTTGTATCAGAAACGGCGTGGCCAGTAGGTCCAGGGAGGTTATTCTCCCTCTGTACTCGGCACTGGTGAGACCGCACCTCGAATCCTGTGTTCAGTTCTGGGCCCCTCACCACAAGAAGGATGTTGAGGCTCTGGAGCGAGTCCAGAGAAGAGCAATGAAGCTGGAGAACAGGCCTTATGAGAAGTGGCTGAGAGAGCTGGGGGTGTTTAGCCTGGAGAAGAGGAGGCTGAGAGGAGACCTCATTGCTCTCTACAACTACCTGAAAGGAGGTTGTGGAGAGGAGGGAGCTGGGCTCTTCTCCCAAGTGACAGGGGACAGGATGAGAGGGAATGGCCACAAGCTCCGCCAGGGGAGATTTAGGCTGAACATTAGGAAAATAATTTTCACAGAAAGAGTCACTGGACACTGGAACAGGCTGCCCAGGGAGGTGGTTGAGTCACCGTCCCTGGAGGTGTTTAAGGGACGGGTGGACGAGGTGCTGAGGGACATGGTTTAGTGTTTGATAGGAATGGTTGGACTCGATGATCCAGTGGGTCTTTTCCAACCTGGTGATTCTATGATTCTGTGATTCAGGGGGTTACCCAAAGGACAGTAATTTCATACAAAAATGGGGAGCATGCCATGCTTTATGTGGGACCATGATAGTGAAGGAGTGGGTGCTCCAACACTGTGGGCGTTGGGGCTACTGAATAACGCTGCTGAGAAAAGTGGCCCAAGGGCGACGGTTCCTCTCAGGAGAGGGCATCCTAGTGGAGGGTAAAGTTGAACTCTAGGGTGAAGGGCAACTACTAAGAGCTGCTTAATATGCTGGTTGCAGTTTTCAAGACTGAAGAGACTTATTTTTCATGCTGTGGAAATGCATAGGAGTGGATCTCTTTCTCAGACAAAAGAGAGGAAAAGAGGATATCTCTCTCTTTAGTCATATATTGCTTCTTACTGTCCAACGTAAGTGCAGACCTACCCAAAAACACTGAAGGAGAGATGTTATTACTGCCTTGATGGGGGTAATACTTTTAAAAGAAATACAGAAATATTTAAAAAATACTTTTCTTCGGTAGTCTTTTGTAACTCCTTTGCTTTCTCACCCTTCTGTTTATTTGTGATATTCATGTTTTATCACAAAACAGGTTTAAAAAGAATCCCCAGAAGTAAATAACATCAACGTTTTTTTGGGTTTTTTTCTGTTTCTTTACCAATTATTGGCTGTTTGTTTCAAACAGAATAGGGGGGTGGAAAATCAAATAAAGACTTCCAAAATAACAAGCTTCAGAAAATTTTATTTAATTTGTGGGTTTATTCTTTTCTCTCTCTCTCCCTCCACCTCTTTTTTTTTTAAGAAGGTCTTTATTAATTTAGTCTAGAAACTTAGTGCCTATATTAAATTAATCTAATAAAAGTCAGAGTCCTCACATAACATTTCCCAAATGTGAAGCAGCATCTATTACATGAGGGACAATCTTTTTACAGTAAAATGTAAACCTGATATATAGAATTACAAGGCATCAAACTGTTTGTTGTGTGTTATTTAAGTCAAATACTCAAGTACCGGCATGCTGGAGGAAAGGAATAGGCAACACTAACATTCAAAAAATTAAAAGCCCCAACTAAGCTTCATATATCAAAGCGATTTTCATCAGTGAAAGTACTCTGAAGTTCAGCAATTAAATCTTGTAACGCTATCTTTCTGTTGATGGTTACTCACATCCATGTTTCTATCAACGCTTTAATATATAATCATAAAAATATCATATATAGTCATGTAAATAAATGGTCTGCATTGAAGTCTGTGTATTGATGCAAGCATGCAAGGCTGTGTACGGGTGTTTAAATTGACCAGCTCATTGGTGCGTTGCTGCACTGCACAATTTCATCTTGCAAACCACCTTGGTCCACGGCAGCATCTGAAACCAGCACTAGCAAAAGCCGCCAGCAGCAGCAGCTCAAGGGCTTTGTGGTGCCCAAGCTTCAGGTTGCTCGGCCGTGCCTTCCCCTTGGGCGAAGGTCACCCGTGCGTGCCGAGCCCTGAAGCTGCACAAGGCTCATCAGCTGAGGTGGAGTGTTTGTCATTCAGGGAGTGTGGGTGTTCCTGTTGATTTGTGGATGTGTACATCACAGTGTAATTGCATAGTTTATTCCTGTTCTCTCACTGAATTATTTATTATGGACTGAAATGAGGAAGTAGGGGGATTCTTTTGTATCGGCATAAACATAGGATTATGTTCATTGTGTGCTTTCAATCACTAAATCACCGACATGTCAATTGGCATAATACACTCTACCTCACGGGGATGTTACAAAGCTTAATTAATTAATGTTTTTAAAGTGCTTTGGGATCCTCTGATGAAAGGCGCTTTAGAAGTGCAGGGGAGGATTATGCTGATTATTTTTCCCATCTATTACCCCAATATGTCACTGATTGAAATTCAATAGAATAATATGGGGACCCTTATAATGATGGGCAGAGGCAGTATAATATCTTTTCTATTTCCTTAAGTGCTAGAAAAGGCAGCTCAATAATATAATACAAAAATAAATATAATCAGAGTCTTATTTTTTTTATTGTTCCTATTGCATTTTTTCTCCTTTCTGCTTGAAAAGTCATTCCCTTTGCTGGATTAACAATAATAACTACAAATTATGCCTTTATGTTGTTACAGTTTGATGATACACTGCAGCCAGGGTACAGGTTGGAAGCACAGGCAGAGTTATTATGTACCACAGGGTAATGATTTCCTGCAAACTGATTTATGGATAAATAATTCTATGTACTTATTACATGGGACAGACAGTTTTTAATTTCTGTAACAAAGCACAGCTGAACAAAGGAAAATTACATGCTATAGCATAGGGACAAGATGAGTCTGGAGAGGATAAACAGTCAATGTCACAAGAGCCTTCCCACCATGTAGGAGCCCGGGCCAGTTGTGGCTGGTAGATAAATGGCTCGATGGTCCTGGAAGCAGAGGCTTTAGTAGGAATTTCACTGAGGTCTCTCCCTGGGACTTGTAAAAGGAATCTAAAGTGTTTGAGCGCTACTGCTAACCTGCAGTTTCTCCTGAGTTTCTGTTGTGTTGGGGAGAGATGCTGTTAAAAAGTTAGATATTTAAACAAAACTCTTTGATTGAACACACAGCACGGCAGAAAATGTTGCTTTGCGTTCTTCTTTGTCCTTGCAGTCAGCGGCTCTCGGGCTGTGATCCTGTGGCACAGGGAAGTGAGCACTGGGACATTTGGGACAGCTCTGGGACAGCCACAGCCCTGTGAGGCACTGCTCTGGTCTGGTATAACTCTGCCGATTCAAATTTTCTCAACACATTTCAGAGAAGCCCGGGACATCTGGCGCTGGGCTGAGCACTGCCTGTTCCCTCAGCCTTCCTGCGGCTCACACAGACACCATCGTCTTCGCTGTTTCTGTGTGCACAGGCACATGTTCTTGCCTGCACTGGATGAAACTTGTACAGCCATAGCCTGCAACACATTAGTGAGCGTGGAGCTGTCGTGTAAGAAAGAAGCTTTGCGCTTCTCCAGTTTCCAGCCTGGCTGTGTCCGCTAGTCCACAAGGAGGGCAGTTGACTGCTTTAACATCTCCCCCTGTATGAGTCTCAGCAGGTTACTTTTGCTTATGCTGTAGGAAACAAGAGGCTCTGGTATTGTACACCAAGGATTCAAATGTTTTGTCTGCTTAGTGTTCTGCTTTTCTTAACAATGTTTTATAAGGAATCTGTCTTCTCTGCTAGCCTTCTTTTACTCCTGTAGCCAAAGAACACAAAATTCTTTCTCTTTCCCTCTCTGTACATATTTGGCAAATATTATTTACAATTCATTTTGTAGCCATCTCTAGAAAAGTGTTGAGTTGTGGGTGGTGGTGCTGATAGGCACTTCCAAAATGTCCTTCATTTGATCCTGTGACTTAATTTTAACCCTAGCAGATTAGCATTTTAAATTAATTGCATTAATCCTGTATGACCTACCTACAAGTGTCCATTCAAGATGTAAGTTGGGTATGTTCCTAATTTGTGAAAGGTGAAATTGGGAGTCTATTCATGGTGGGTGCAGGGGATGGTTTGAGAAGGGAGCCAGTGGCAGCCTGAGGCATGTTCTGATAATTTTTGCTCTCTTTAGCTGCAAGAAAGGAATTTGAAAAGTTATCCATTTTAAGAATTTGATTTTCAGAAGTGATGTTTTGAAGTGTCTGTGAGATCCCCCAGTAATTCTCATGGGACTAAGCAGATAAAAAGTTAACTGTGCAGGTGGCTGACAGATGCAGGACCTGGACCTCATTCTCTTTATGATAAAGAAGTGTCACAACTAGATTACGAGTTGTATGTATCTATATCTGTATTCTAATCCCCAGATGTGTTAGAATGAGTCTACTGCGTGGCAGCCTTTCTGTTTGCAAAGGCAAATGAGGCTTCCAGCCCACATAGGTAAATAATCTTCTGGGACAGTATAAGCTACATAATGATGAAGAGTTTGCCAGCTTAGCTGTGGTTTTCTAGGAAAACAGCTTTTTGCCTTTTACTTCTTGTTATGTTCCTGATTAACATGATTATTCTAGAAGTGCGCTTCAGCCCCAACCTCCATTCAGTTCACATCTCAGTAGGGTGAAGTCCTAGGAATAATCCCAGTGCTTTGGATGTGTCACTCTTTCAGGTGATACTGTAAAATAAAGGTCGTTAAGATCCTGTGATGAGTTTTGGTGGGTATAGAGGTCAGCCTGCTGCTCTGCCTTGCATAGTTATCACTTTCTTCCCCAAAGGAGATGGATTTTAAATGAAACTAAATTGAAAGTGCTCTGGCAGGGTGGCACATCGTTGGCATAGGTGGAATGACAGCAGTGATTTGCAGTGGATGTTGAGGATGAAACAGACGCTCGAGCTCACAGAGGTTTGGCCCTAGTGTGCATTGGCTTTCTTGTGGGTGAAGGCAGTTATGCCAATTTAAAAATAGGTTACGCTGTCTTTTTTCCCCCACTTGCATTTTGATGAAGCTTTTAAGTAAAAGACATGGCTGTAGAAGGACGTGCCACTCAAAAACCAACAGCCAGCCTGGATAGAGAATCTCTTCTAAAATACATATTGAAAACAAATTGTTTTGAGAAGTCTGTTAGGTCTGTTTTACTGTCTTTGACTGACTGACTGGCCTTGGCTGCATTCAGCCATTTCTAAGTGACCTCTTGAGAGCTGTTCTAGTGTACGACCAGTTCTTGAGTGTGTTGAACTTCCCTTTCAAGAAACTCTTACAGGAAAAGAGTCCCAAAGGATCATCGATACAGGAAAGAGAACCAGAATCATTAGCAGAAGAATTTTATGAACTCATGGAAGATGTGGTTTTGGATCTCTCTTAAGCAGTCTGATCTGCTACACATTATCCAAACAGAGATTGGAGAAGGTCTGGATCTGGATATCTGTTAATAACACAGTGACCTTTGCTCATTCCTGTCACCACTCCCGAGTCTCAGTTGCAGTAGAGTAAAAGCTCAGTCAGGCCAGTTAGAGTGAATCCTTTACAGGCCTGAGCTGTACCGTCTGGAGTTAGTGAGAGGAACAAAGGAAAACATGTATGTGGATGCAGCTCCAGGCTGTTCCCATCTCGAGCTTGCTGTTACACTAGAAACACCCAGTTCTTGATAAGGAGGGACCTCTTTAGGGGGAAGATTTCGGTTGACTCAGATTTTCCTCGGGAGTCATTCACCGTGTCTTCTAGTGTGCTGAGACTACGTTTGCTCAAAAAGCTGGCATCATCTTCTCAAACGCAGCCCAAGTGTTGCCTTAAGTATAGTGTCAGTGCTATGAAATAAACCACCTGTGAAGTCTGCTGAGAAGCTGGATGGAAACCATGGCTTCTGGCTATCATTTCGACCAGCTTAATGTGCTCTGGAAAAAAAAAATAATTCACACATCCTATCACACCGGCTGAAAAAATAGTGCCCATCAGCAGTGGGGTTACACGGAGTAAAGGACTTGCAGCAGGTGTTCACGTGCAGAGGCACCGAGCATTATCCTAACACCTGTGTTTGTCTAAATCCAGCCAAAATAATTTCCTCTGCATTTTTAGAGGAGGATTAAAAAACCCAAACATCTCCCTAACTTCCAGCAGTAGCAGAGGGTTCGTATAAAGCAATTTTCATAGCGTTCCCCATGATGCACTGTGGCTGCGTGGTGGGGTTTCTCTTTATCCTTTTTTTAGTTTGGGGACATCGGTAACTTCATTGACCCTGGACTGTGTCTTTGTCTCTCGCCAGTGTTGCCAGGCCTGAGCAGTTGCAGATGGTGTGCTCTCTGAATGCTTTTCTCATTGACTGAAAAATAAAGCCTCTTGTAAAATATTACCAATTTAGATGTGACTTATGGGGCACATATGATGCTTATTTTTTCAATTACATGAAAACTTGGCGTGGTTAAACATAGGAAGCCAAGTGTTCTGTGAAGCTGTTACAGATTTCTGGATTCTTAGGTGATATTGCCTTTAAATTATTATATAGCAGAAGAGGGTGAAGGAAGTCAGCATCTAAACTGTGTTTTCCCAGCATGTATTTCACTCAGTGGACCCTTGATGCTCATTTCATGACTAATATATGCTGTACTATATGCATTTCTTGTTGTCACCAGAGATAACATTAAGTAAACTATCCCCTTAAGAAAAACAGCTTTTCTTGGCAAGTGGAATATGACTCAAGGAGCCAGCACTGGAGACATACGGTGCTGTGAATGAGTGCTGTGTGTTACTCTACTGGATCTGAGTCCAGGCACTATTTATACTGCAGCATATTCAGCACCAGATTGTTAAATCTTAATACTGAAACAGTGCATCATTTAAATGTTTTTGTTCTGTTTATGCCCCATTTTCAAGCATTGGTTATCAAGCAGCACTTAAATAACTTTTTGTTTCATTTGGACAAAATCTCCCCTTGACAAAAGCTTCTAATCTGCTCTTGAAATATGACCCTGTCTGTACCAGCATGTTGCTGTGAAACTTTCTGTCACTGAGGACAAACTAGGTCACTTCCAGCTTCTTCAGTATGTGGTGACAGAAAACCTTGGAAAGCAATATGTCAATGGTAAATGCAGAGATTTAAGTGCTACAGAAAAGGAGTTGTACTAAAATTGTTCCCTCTTCAATTGTGTAGGAATGGGAAGGAAATATTCCCTTGCAGATATATCTTAGACTCATTGTGTTGTGTTATTATCTTGGTGCAAGAAGCTTTGTTTCACAGTTTCAGAGGCGGTATTTATTTTATGACCGTGTTAGGGAGATCAGAATAAAAGGCCTCGTCCATTTATTTCAGTTTCGTTATTTCCAGAGCTGCTGAAGAACTGGGAGCAGAAAGTGAGAAGGAGAGGACTGAAGTTTCTGGTCATCACAGCATCCTTCCTGATAACCAAGGAGAGTTCTTGGAGCTCCTATTATCACAAAGGATGTAGTTTTCTTGTATACTAGTGTATTTCTGGCAGTAGGGTTCACAGATGGTCTTTTTGAAGATCAAAAAGCATATAAGCAGACCTCAAAAGACATTGATTTAAATAGGAGAAAAAGCGATTGGTTTCTTGTGGGCCTGCGCTGAGAAAAGTTACATGAGCAGAACAGTGCGTCAGTGGGAACATGCTGTAGGGGGGAATAAAAGCCGTAATTGCGATAGTGCAGAAAAAGGCTGAACTGCTTTGCTCTCATGTGAGATAGCACTGTGGCTTTCTTTGTCTGGCATCTTCCTGGAAGTCATTCCTGGGTATTAGTCATTGTTTTTGGTGTGGGTGGGCCCTCTGCAATAGTCTAAACAGAAATAATACCCCTGCACCAAATGGTTTACCATCCAAGTTTATGGTCTTTGTGACAAGCTCATTCAGAGGAGGTGATGATCCCTATTAAAGAATGAACAGAAGTAGGAATAGAACTTGAAGCATTCTTCTCTGCCTCCACAATGCTATTTTGGATCTGCGGTCAGCAACTCACAGTTGGTTTTTTTTTCACAAAGAAAAGCAACCGTCTGCGTAGTGCAGCTTGTAGCTGGGAGTAGACTTTTCCTACTTGGGGGTTTTCCAGTGCTATCCATCCACATGGGCAATTGTAACATGCTTAGATTGTAACTGTGTGCTGAAAGCCCACACATAGGAATTTTCCTCTTCAAGTCAAACCCAATGCATTTACTTACTGGAAGGTTTTGTAGATGGCAAAATCAGGATGATAGGGTATTTAAAGCTTGTTCTAACTTAGAGAACTAGGTTTTAGTGGGATGATGAAAGATGTGAAGGGAGGAAGCCTCTTGTGCTTGCTTGAAGTAATTTAAGAGCCAGGAACATGTCAGCAACTCTGCTTAAAATCTAAAATCTGTTCCTACTCTTCCCCATTGTTTGCTTCAGAGTCAGTACAACTTATCTTTTTGAGCAAGGCTGCAATAAGCCTCAAAGCAGATCTTGTATCTCATGAACAAATGGGCTTATCTAAGGATTTGGTAAGTGGCTGATAAAATATAAGGTATGATTTTTTTTGTTTTCTTTTCAGGAATAATCAAGCTTGGGAGGTGGAATCCCCTCCCTCTCAGTTATGTGACTGACGCACCAGATGCGACAGTAGCTGACATGCTACAAGATGTCTATCATGTTGTGACATTGAAAATCCAATTACAAAGGTGGGTGTTTCTGAACATCTGTCCTTCTCTGTTTTCTGCGCCTGTCTTGCCTTTATAGCTTTACTACAGAGATTAGCACATCCTGTATTCATTAATTTCTGGTCTTTTGAAGAAATGAAATGAAAAATTGAGAGAAGGGTGGGTCACCTGGCAGCTTTTTGATGCATGTTCCAATAGGTTTTGTATGTTTTCTTAAGCAACAATATTGTAGCAGAGAGGGGAGCAGCAGAAACTCAATCAAGTGAAGATTCAGAGCCTTTAAAGGCAGATCTTTCCACAATCCCTAATTTAATGAATTCTTGAGGCCTTATTGTATCAGAAAAATAAACTCCTTGCCTTTTTTCCAGGGACTGTGTTGTGAGAATCCAGGTCTTCTACTGCCTATTGCTGAGATAGAAGCTTCTTGGCTTTCCTTTTTTCTCTAGTGATCTTCCAAGCAGACAGGTGAAAAGATGAAGAAGACGTGTTACTGCAGCTCTGTTTGGCATTTGGAAAATATTTTCCTGTCCTGAATGCTAGTTCTGATTTGCAAAGCAAAAGCCCCCGACAGTTTTACACTTACATGCTGTTCCTTGCTCCATCATATTTTTTCTCCCCCTTTCTCTTTATTGACCTTCAAAAGAATCCTCAGATAGTTACTGATGTCTGCTTGTATGGCAATGCTCTAGACATTGCACAGTCTGCTCTAGGTCCATGGTCAGGACATGTCAGAGGAAAGAAGCAAAAATAACAGACAGCCTGCAATAATTTTCCTACAAGTTTTTGAAGCTGGACTTGAACAGAAGAGGGGTCCATTGGGACATGTGTATGTGTCCCTTTTGGTGGCAGGTACATACCCTCCAGCTGTTCAGTTCAGTTTGAAATTTGGAGGTAGTTGGTATCTCACAACAGCAACATTTCTTTCCTGTAACATCTCTAATAGAGCTTGGGGTTTCCAAATTCCACTAGCAGGCCTTTCTTTTGTTTTATGTACTGTTTTAATTTCTCAGCTAGACTGCATCTCTGCAGCATAACTGTAAAAGAGCATCTAGAGCCTGTAGCTGCTATAAAACTGGAGTGCAGTAACTCCTCAGGCTTATGAGCTACCAGGAGTCCATTTAGCCTACTGTCACATCTGTATTACTGGAGGGTATCAACCCAAGATCAAGGTCTCACTCTTTATCTTCAAAGTGCTCGAATGCCTGGATGCTGTGTAAATAAAAGATAGCCCATAACTTTGAGATAAAAATGGTCATTGACTACTTGAACTCCTTAAGCATAACTGAACTTTCAACCCTGAGGGTGAAGCCAGGCTGTATAGCAGAAGGCAGAGCCACCTCAGAGGTTGACAAGCTTCCCCCAACTTTCTGATGTGCTTCTTGTGTCTGCCCCCGTGTATGTAGATACAGAACATAAGCTTGTTAAATTAAGAGGCACAACTCAGGAAGACAAATGCTTCACTGTGTATGCAGCTCTTGTAGAATGAAAGTGAGGGTGCTCTCCACTTGACAGATGTTGGGCATACGGCTTAGCATGTATCTGAAAAGTGCTTGGATACTTCAGCAGTGAGGGCTGCAGAAGAACCTGTATAAAATGAAACTAATTTTTCAAAGCCTTGCCTCCATGCAATGAGAGCTTTTACTGTTTAGGGATTTTGTTAGTGGCAACGTGACATATATGTGTATTTTTCTGCACTAGCAGGAGTATCTTTCTCAGTTTGGTGAGGATGGCTTTATCCAGCCATTTCTGGGGCTTGCTTTGTGCAGTTTCTTTGCTCTCCAGGAGGCCCCCAGAAGGAATGGTTACGCACACATGTAATACTGTAGTAGGATCTTCTGCTGTTCCTGCCATGTGCTGTCATTCTTTTAGTTGACCTACATGTCTTCTGGGAGTCAGGCTTGGTGGGGAGGGGAAGATGGGAGAGACACCCTGATGGGCTGGCTGAGCAGGAAACTAGGGGGTTATGCTAGCTGTTTAAAGGTCTATAGCACTTGTATGCAAAGAGTAAGCATCTGTTAAGGTGATGTTTCTTTCTACTTTTTGCTTTCTCGTCTAACAGTTGTTCAAAGTTGGAAGACTTGCCAGCAGAGCAGTGGAACCACGCCACAGTTCGCAATGCCTTAAAGGAACTGCTCAAAGAGATGAATCAGAGCACATTAGCCAAAGAATGCCCTCTCTCACAGGTCAGTGTTTTTAACAGGCTTAAGAAAAGACAGAATTACAAGATCTAATTCTTATATTTGTTCAGTAAAGGGCTTAGACTAAACAATTCCATAAATACCAAATCAACTTATTGTTTTCTTTAGAAAGAAGAAATTCTAATTAACATGAAAAAGAGAATCTTTATGCCATGTTTTCTTAGTGAGTCGTTACGTGGAAATAGTGAGTGGTTTGGGTTGTTTTTTACCATGCTGTTCAGAGATATACATTCCTTATTTAGATCTTTATGTAACCCTTTTACAATAGGACTAACGATCCTCACATGCAAGATTTGAGTGAATTCTTCCCACTAGCAGAGACCTGCCTCCCCCACTAACCCACAGGTAGCTCTCATCAGCCTCCAACTATGATAAAAGTATGCTGTGTTAACAGTTGTGCCCCAGTTTCTAGGACAGAGCAACAAAAATGTATATGTGTTTATGTTAAAAAAAGAACAAAAACTCAGTCTCATTCTCCATGACTGCTTCAAAAACAGCAGTGATGTCATGTCTAAGACAGTAAGACAGAGGTTCCTACAGATATCATGAGCTGTATTTGTACTTGAGGTTGTCATAATGAGAGACTCATAAAATTTTCATGACGGAGTCCTTCTTGCCTTTAAAAAAATAACAGAAAAACACTTCAGCACCCAGACCAACTAACTTTGCTAGGAGTGAAAAATATGTTGCCTTCTAAAAAATGTATTAGAATCATAGGTTTACCTGTTGATGATATCTTAAAAAAGTCAAAACGTCAGTAATCCCTACTTGTTAGAAATCCATTACTTTGCTAGCCTGTATCCAACATTTTTTCTCCTGTTGCCCGTCTTGCACTGCGCTGTATACTCGTCCTTCAATTCATGATTCAAAGCCTCTGTGAACCAAGAGAATTATCTCTATGTAAAACCAGCACAAATTTGCCTCACTATGTTTATGATTACAACTTCAGGGAAAGCGCGGAGCTGAGATACAGAGCAGAACTTAGATCTCTGCAATTGGTAGGAATCAGGTTCCTCATTTTCCTTAGCCATGAGGGGTCTGGAGAGCTAACAGGAATGGAAAGGCTGGGTAAGGAAAAGCCATGTAACTTGCCTTATTTACTAAACCAGTAGCAGTAGCTCTAGATATGCACAGAGTGTAAGTGTGCTGAATATGAAAGTATTTTTCTTTTCACACAGTTTAAGTGTAATTTCTTTAAATAGAATTATCTGTGGAATCTGGTCAGCTAATGATGATTGCAGCATATGGTTGTCTCTGCCCAGTCGTCTTCAATACCCAGTGTAACTAAACTATGCATCATTTCATATGCAGAATTCATTTGTTGTCTGGGTCTTTTTCCTCTCACTTCAGTTTCAAAGCCTACCAGGTGGAAATGCTGCAGTTGGTTTACTCGTTCTATAGCCTTAGTCTGAAATAGATTTATGAAATTACTGATGGCAGGACTTTAGCAGCAAAAATCCTTGCCCCGGTGTTTATTTAGTGGACAAAGCTAAAAGGAGATCCTTTAGTAGATAATTGAGCTTGCTTACTTCTAGCAGAGGTGTTAGTGACCTTCAGTAGAGACTAACTCTTGAATTGGGACTGCAAAAATGCAGCTTGGATTGTTATTATTGTTATTGCTATGAAAAGTTTCAGTCTCTTTTGTTTTGGCTCACAAAATGTGAAAGATACAAGGGAAGGTTGTATAGGAGCTGTCTATTACCATCATCTGAATATGCCTCTAATACAATTCCTTCTCCCAAATCAGTTTTAAAAAAATATCGTGCCAAATGTGAAATGTCATTACAACCCCCTTGTGGTTAATATATTATTGACAGCAGCAAATTGCAGAGTGGTCTCTTAGGAGTCAAACTGCAGAGTAAATGCTGCTGTTTATTAATGTGTTCACAGTGCCTCAAGTACAGAATTGGAGAGGGGCAGCGCAGGGAGCTCTCGCTCCCGCCAGCGACTGTGCTCCGTCTCTGATTCTCAGTGCCTGAGCTCTCTGTGCAGCCCAGATGGGGATTCTGATTGCTGCTAATGGGAAATGTAATCATTCACTTTGATTTAAAATTGTTCTGGTTTTTTTCTGCTAGGTGTATTATGTGGCTGCAGCTTAGATACCCTTAGCATACAGCTCCTTTTCAAACAAATAAATCCCAGTTAACCAAGTGGGGAGAAGGGGAGGCAGGTGGGGGGGGAATGTCTGTGGCAGAAAGTAGTCCAATTATTTCAGCATTTCCATCTTTACATAGAAACCTCTGTCTTTGCTGTATGTTGTATAACTCATTTCAGCACTGACTGTGAGTTTTGTCTTTTTGCTGGAGCAAGATTTCTTGGGATGTGAGCGCATCCCATATTTTTCTCCTTGGACTTACCTGCACCAGATTTTCTTTGCGTGCGTATTTCTTAGCTTCTGGTCTAAGTTTTCATTTAGTGTGGCTGTCATGGCCACACACATATCAAACATGCCTTGCTACTTCATCTAATCTATTCCTTCTTTAAGGATTTTCCCAGGAATAATGGGTGTTATTTAGAAATTTGCCATTATTCCTTTTTTTTTTTTTTTTAACTCTCCCTTCTGAATGGATATTTCATTTCTGCAGACTTATCAAGATTTCTAGCACAAATAGCCCTAGGATTCCTTCCCATTTAATAGTGAGGATGTGTAGTTTGAAAGTCATCATGGTTCCTTCCCCAGCTCTGCTGTCAAGCAGTTGAAGAGAATCTGGCCTGGGATTTTCACCAATGGTTGATTTATTACTTGATTTTACTGTTTAGTTTAAGCTTTGCTTTCTCAAATAAAGGTTAGTGGGCTAATGTATTTTGTGATCTTTAATAGCCCTCCAATTTCAGTAATGTCTATTTATTGTGGAACTAGAGGATTATGGGGGACATGGAAAGGAGGGAAAAAAGATTGTTACATAGTCAGAGGTAAACAATTTCCCCAATCTTCTTTAGTGACTAGAAATTTAACTAAAGTGACTCCAAAAAAAGGCAAGTTATCTCATCTTGAGTTTGCTTAAAATCCTTCCTTAGCAAGGGTTGTCTTCATGTCAAGCTTTCAGAATGCTGTTGCTTGTTAAAATGACTTGGAGCAAGGGAGGATTTATGGGGAGGGAATTGCTGCTGACTGCCACAATGCTAGGTTTATGTCTCAAAATATTGATTTTAATTAGAAAATTGAATCTCAGTTTTAGAAATTGAAGCTGCCACTTAAAAGGCTCTTACTTCATGGCCTTCAGATTTTACTGCAGTGCGTCATAGCAGCCTTTGAGTGGGAAAGTTACTGTGAAAAAGCAGGAGAGCCCCTTTACTGAAAGTGGAATTACTTCTTGAAGAATGAAACTAATTGGCACCAACCAGTTATCTTAAGTCTCTCAGTTTTGCTCATGTTAAGTCCCCAAAACTCCTGAATTCAAGAACAGCTGGAGTCCTACGATATTGCATTGAATTGGGTAGAAGGCTTGATAAATCTGTAAGAAAGAGAGGGTACTTTTGATTTTAGAGAGTTGTTAAAGTGGAATCAACCAATGCATGT
The DNA here is from genome assembly GCA_033459285.1 of Clamator glandarius. Classification (NCBI taxonomy): domain Eukaryota; kingdom Metazoa; phylum Chordata; class Aves; order Cuculiformes; family Cuculidae; genus Clamator; species Clamator glandarius. The sequence continues at coordinate 940,967 of JAUNZM010000086.1, forward strand.
GCTTTGTAGCTTTACAGAGATGGCCAGGATCCCATTTTGCACAAAAGCCTGCAGGTCATACAACATGGCAGGGCTTTTTCTGATCTTTAAAGGTATAAGGAAACGTGGTTACCGGAGAAGGCACGTTGGCTCCCATATATTAGTGATGTTAGATTACTTTTCCTTGCTGGAAATGTAAATGTGCTGGGAATGATTTGACCCTGAAAGAGTTCAGGGGGCGGAAGGAAAGCAAAATGTTATAAAGATGCCTCCTGTACAGAATGAATGAAGAGGGGTAGGGTAGGGAAGAAAGGAAGAACTCGCAGTGACCAGGCTCTTTTGGACACAAGAATCTGAGATATAAAGTGTCATGTTTATGGATATCAGGTGCCACAAAACAGCTTTGCTCCTCACTGCTTCAGTTGGCTTGTACTAAGGGTTACTTAGAGGGAATTCTCAAAGAGTAGAGAGGGGTGGTGGTTAAGCAAGTGATATTTCAGTTTTGTTCTGCTTTTTTGTGGATATTAGCTGTTTTGTATTGTAATATGTGTAGTTCCCTTCACTCCAAATGGAACTGTTAATTTCTCTTTTGGGTAATTTTTCACACAAGGGCTAATTGCACGTTTCTCTAAATTATATTAATTTAATTTATTTGCCTAACTGTTGTTCTTCAGTGAGTAGCACGGATGTTCTCTGATTCTTGGCTGTGTGGTCTTGCTGCATTTGGAAGCAGAACAGAGACAACTGAAAAGCATTATTTGGATTATGCATGCTGAAGCATCTAATCTTACCTTTAGGATCTGGTTCCTAAATCGGGCTTGTTCTCACCCAGGTGCGGTGAGCATGTGTTCCCCAGCATGGTACTGTCTGGTGTTATGCAACTTTAGATTGTTAGATTAGTTTAGATATTGTAATATCACAAAGTAAAATAGAACTGGCCCCCACCCCCATCCTGAGCTGCAGGTCTCAGTCAAGGTTGGTACTGCATCTTTTTTGCATTATTATGCAAAATAATCAATATTATTTTGTAATTTTCATTAGGGCTGGGAACATAGAATGGAGAATAAAGCAAATTTTTTTACTCTGCAGAGGATTATTTTGGTTTTAAAGTCATAAATGGATGATCATTCTGCACCCGCATGTCATTGACTTTCTCTGGAAAAGATTTCTAATTGTGCAAGATATTTTAAAACACTTTTTGTCTTTCTTTCTGTACTTCCAGAGTATGATTTCATCCATTGTAAATAGCACATACTATGCCAATGTGTCAGCGACCAAGTGCCAGGAGTTTGGGAGATGGTACAAAAAGTACAAAAAGATTAAAGGTAAATTGATTTTTTTTTTTTTGGTGACTTGAACTTCTTGAACTAATGCTGACAGTTTGAGATTATTTGCTTTAAGTAAAAGTGATAGTAAGCTATAATAATATTAGTGAATTTGTCTGCAAAGAGGACACATTCACAGAACATTGGAAGTTAAATCTGATACTTTACAAACAAGGCTGGTGTGAAAACACAGCACTTAAAACATGCTTAAAATAACCTATTTAGCCGTGCTGCAAGATCAACTGTGTTTTGAGTTAAACTAAAATGTTTTGGAAAAACAATATTCTAGTAGCTCTGGATTTAAAAGTTAAATTGCTGTGTAAATGACTTTATTTGTGTTTTGTTCATGAAAGCGAAAAGACTGTCTTCCTAAGTTACATGTGCCCTCACTCTTTGTTTTCTATACCATTAAGTGTAGTGGCATTCTTGCCATGTTTTATTGTGTGGAATCTGGATACCGGTGGCACATTTCATGTCTGATTATTAGGAGACATTGCGGAATAACAAGGTGCTTCACCCACTGAAATAAAGATAAAAATAATCCATTGTTTGTATTTTCTTTCCAACGACGTTGTATTAGCTGGTTAGCAGTGAATGCCTGAGGCAGGGAAGTTATTCTTGGTTAAGTTCATCCCACTCGCACCACTGAAATGTCTGATCACCTTCTACTAGTATGTGAAGTGATGTGACAAGCATCCATCATGTGTAGTTTGTGCTTTATTCATCTTTTCCTTTGAGAAGGGACTTGCATATGTACTGCACCATTTGTTTTGGTATTTTTTTTGTTTTTAAACGCAGATATGCTTTGAGCAGGAGTTTGGGAGGAGTCAAAAGCTTTTCCACAATACCATCTGGCTCCTCTCTCCCCACATATCCATTGGCCTTGGAGATTAGCTTTACCCTGTGCTAGGTTTTTTCATAGTGTTTCTCTCTGTTATGCCACTGAAGGGGAGATTCATTGTCTGAAAGAAGACACAGGGTGTTTGTGTTGTTTCTGCCAGGAAAATCATAACAGGATTCATAAGCATAATGCAGAGAGAGGGTAATGTCCTGTCCTTCTCGAGAAGCCATTGTATCTTTAGTTGCATAAAGATTAGCATCTCTCAAAAAGTCTACCATCTTTATCTTAAAAAGCTGGCGTAGATGAGCTATGAAAGGTTGCTTGTGTAGTTTCCATAGGACAGACTAGAAATCTGCATAATAATACCATAAAGAGTCTGCTGCTTGAGTTAGGAACACATGAAACAAAATCGCATAAAATATCAGAACAAGTTTTGAGGCATCTGGTTTCCCTGTGTGTGTCTGGCTTGTGTGGAGCACACATGTGAGGCACCCAGCCCTGGGGTCTCCAGTGGTTAGATTTGCAGTAGGGGAAAAAAAGAAACTGAAGAATGTTTTAAGGTAAAATTTTTTCCATCTAGAAGGAAAATTGTTCAGGCAGAAGGGAGGCAATGATACAAATGAGAAAATGGAGGTGTTGCTTTCCACCTACTAAAATTATTTAGTCTAGAATTAAAAATCTTGACTGGAATTTTGGTACATGGCACCCTCATGCCAGATGAACTGAGTAGTTTCTCCTCTCTCTAAATTGCCATTGTGGAGCTTAGAAGTGTTTTGTTTCTTTTCTTTAAATGGTGTCTCTTAATAAAATAATTTTATTTGAAGTGCTCTAACATATACTTTTGGTTAAAAAGCAATCAAAGGAATCAAACAGCTTCAAGGTCATCACCGTTCGCTTTTGCTTGCCATTCTAGAACAGAGACAGGCTTTTCTTATTATTTGTTTCCCCTTCTTTTTTCCCAGCTGGGCAAGGGTGCCAGTTGCAGAGGCACTGGAAGCCCTTCACTGTAGTGTTCTTAACTGTGGAGATGCCACTACAGCTTCTGAGTGTTTCTAGTACACTGCTGTCTTCCACTTTCTTCCATTCTTAAAGCATTGAATTCTTTAATCTCTTACTCTTTTTTTTTTTACTTAGTAAGTGCACTGCTAAATTGTGAAGTGCAGTAAAAGCAGAATGAGACCTCAATCAAGAGGTCAAGGATCCAAACCCGAAGAGTTTGCCAGATAACTCTGTATCTGTGCTATTCAGAGGCGAAGCCAGTCGTTGCTGTTTGGAAGTGTATGTGTGTGTTAGTAGGAGGAGAAAAAGGAAGGTTAAGGTATGTGTGAAGTAAACACAAGCTGCTATAAAGCAGTTCAAGTAGTGCTGATTCATCAACCATATGAGTGGGAGAGAAAACAAAGAGTCTATGGCAGATACAGTGGTGCATGGAGAATAAACAGCCGTGCAACTTCAGGGCAGTAATCTAAATCCTCTGAAACTGGGATATTTCTGCACTTCTGTGGATGGTTTCCATTTCTCATCATCTCTGTTTTGATGAAATTTTGTCTCTTTTCTGTAGGCAGATATCCCTACGGGATAGCTCAGTTAGCATGCAAAATCCATGACTTGAGTTACATGCTTCCATCATCACATACTCCATTAATAATAGTTAAAAAAATGGGCTTAGGTTTTCCATGAAGGATAGATGCTGCAGTAATTTTTTGGGGGAGTTGTAATCTCGATATAGGTAAAACTATAATTAAGACTCTTTAGGACCATCACCCATAGCCATGTGTAACTCTAGAGTTGCTTATTAGAAAGTAAAAGCAAAAAAACAATTCATATGAGCTGTGGTAAATGCAAAATAGGAAGGGGCTTCAAAATAACTTTATTGATGTCACAAACTAAATGCAGCCTACAATGTTAAATGTGTTTCCTATTATCTGTTAATGTCTGTTTTAATAAAACAGTGGGAACTAAATGGTTGCTTCTTAATCAAAACCATGATTTCCTAAATGTAAGCTATGTGATTCTGTTACAAATTGCCACATATAGATCTCCTAGGTCAAACTTTTTTCATTTCTCATAGAAATAAATAAACAGTAAAATAATTATACACTCTGGAAGATCAAAGTAATTACAACAGAAATCAGGAAAAAATAAAAAGTTCTCTGGAAAAGAAAAAAAAAGGCAAAGCATCAGGTTGCCAAGTATCTAGTTAATGTTTAAATAAATACAAGAAAGTGAACAATCAATAATTTGATATCATTAGCAACAGCTGTAAAAGCTGTACACAAATGGAATTGTATCAGATCTCAAGTAAACATTCTCAGTGTGCATTCTGTTGAACTCACCGAAAAGACAGCTAAACTATTTGTGCTCCTAATTTAAAAGAAGTTTCTGGTTAGTTCAGCTCAGCATGGTGATTGTCTTGTGTCAAGACGATTCTAGCATAGAATTCTGCTTGAATGTTTTCTCCCACCCCGCCCCAGCCCCTTAAGGTTTTAAGACATTCACAGTTTATTCAGCGGCCCAGAGTTAGTACACAGACAAATTCAGGAACTGGCTTGTGTGAGAATGGAGGCTTTTTTGTCTCCTCCTGGCTCTGAGCCTACCTGGAATAGGATGTCCACTCTTTCCAGTTTCCTTGGGTTACATGTATCTGTTTGAAGAAGAGTAACGAAGCTGGTGAAGGGGCTGGAGAACAAGTCTTCCAAGGAGCGGCTGAGGGAGCTGGGGTTGTTTAGCCTGGAGAAGAGGAGGCTGAGGGGAGACCTCATTGCTCCCTACAACTACCTGAAGGGAGGTTGTGGAGAGGAGGGAGCTGGCCTCTTCTCCCAAGTGACAGGGGACAGGACGAGAGGGAATGGCCTCAAGCTCCCCCAGGGCAGGTTCAGGCTGGACATCAGGAAAAAAATTTTCACAGAAAGGGTCATTGGGCACTGTTAGAGGCTGCCCAGGGAGGTGGTTGAGTCACCTTCCCTGGAGGGGTTTAAGGGATGGGTGGATGAGGTGCTGAGGGACATGGTTTAGTGTTTGATGGGAATGGTTGGTATTGATGATCCAAGAAGTCTTTTCCAACTTAGTGATTCTGTGTGATTCTGATTCTGTGTTTGAAAGAGAGTTTGTATTAATATGATTCTGATGGAAAATGTATGTATTTAGGAAACAAAATCTTGCAGATTTTCTGTGAACTTCCTCTCCTCTCCAGAGATGTATGTAATCATTTGGGGCAGTAATGAAGCGGTCTATTTTGTACTGTATTTTTTGTTCAGAAATTGCACCATGAATTATTTTAATATTATTGTGAAAATCCCCCTTTTAACTCTATGTTTAAATTTTTCTTCTTTTTTTGAGGGATGCAAGGCCTTTTGGTGCACAGTTGCATACATGACGGGGTTTAAGTGTGTTTAAACCTACTTGATTGAAGAATTACAGTTCCCTCTTTTTAGGTTACATACTAATGGCTGCAATGATGGTTGTATGGCAGTGCCATAGTCCAGTAGTTCTCAACCTGTCTTTCTCCTAACCCAGTCCCATGGGGTTGCTCCTTTCAAGCTGAGAACCGCTCATTTGGTTTCTCTAGATGCTGAAGTTGCTCAGGTTTCAGTGGTGTTAAAGTTCAGAATACAAATAATTGTCTAAAAGGCTTACTTTGGTTCTTAATTAACAAATACATGCACAAATAAAAATAACACTTTCTAAGTAACTACATGTGTGTATAGTTATATGGAGAGACGTATTTCAGGGTTTTGCCATGCAACTCAGATTATTATCAAGGGATAAAACTTGTACCAGTCAACCTACTCATTGCCTGGTGTTTGGGGTTTGTAGCATTTTGAGTATTTTTTACTTCTGTTTCTCAATAGATATTCCACTTCCAAGTGTCATGCTTCCTATTTTTACCAGAAGGACTATCGCTGTATCACTGTATCAGAATTCTTTCACAACTGAAACTCTTCACTGGTGTGAATTTTTCTCTTTTTGCCTGATGACACAACTTAACCCAGTGGGAGGAAGTTAGGAAGGCAGAGGGAAAAATAAATACGTTGTGAACTTAAAAATAAAAAGACACATTTTCTTTGTCTGCGTATTGAGAACATTTCATCTTTGCTCCTGCCCTCAATGGCTGTCAAAATAGAGCTTTCTGTGGATGTAAGTTTTTAGATTGTGGCTGTCTCAAAGTTTTTGTGGAACAAAAAGGTTTTTCAGTTTAAAGTTGGAGGTCTCTGTTATTTCTATTTCAGTGGATCAGGAATGTAAGAAAAAGCTTTCATAGCTTCCTTAAATAGAGAATCTGCTTTGACTGCTCTTTGATTTTTCCAATATTACTGATTTGTTGTTTGTGTGAAGTTTTGTTCTTCAAAGTATGTTTGCTCACTTCCCATAACAGATAGACAGAGCAATCTGTTTTACTTGTGATGTGTTCTAGAGGCTGTTGTAGGTTGAGAGAGGTTAGAAACAGGATTCAGAAGACCTCCCATATTTCTTATTTCCAGCCTGAAGTAACCTAGGATTACTGCACTATGATAATGCCAGTGCAAGTCTGCAGAAAATTGTTGTTCTGTGCTTGGAGGACTAATCTGTAATTGTTCCTCGAAGCAGATGTTGTGGAAGCCTCATGAGAAGGCACACTAGATCTTTCCCAAACAGTGTTTTTGATTTCTAAAAAATTCCTATTTATTAATACCTGTGTATGTATAGATCTTTCTCTATGTAAATAGAGGGGGTTATGTATTTGTATGGATATGTATATATGCGTATATAGATCTTGATCTTTTGCTTTTTTAACTAACCGAGTCAGGAAGAAATGTTAAGTTTTTTAAGAAGGATTCATTTCATGTCTAGCTTGGATACTAGTGGCAGCTCTGGCACTAAACCAGTTAAAGTCATTCAGGTCAGCTCTCTGGCTCTTGACACTGTAATTTTCCCGTTGCTTACTTTTACACTCCTGACAGTGTATTTATTTTGCTAAAAATATGACTTCCATCACTTTCTTAAGGAAAACAGAAAGAAAATAACATAATTTGCAGGCAAGCTTTTCAGCATATAGATGACATTCATGACCCAAAGATCATCTTTGACTCAGATGTGGACTGTTTGCATTGATCATGAGGAAGAAGTGGCATTTCTCTTTAAATACAAATTTAAAGTTGTCAAGATTCAGCAAGGGTCGTAGACCCCTTGACGACTATTTTCTACACTCATATTAGCAATTTGTATTTCAGTGTTGTCCCTGATGTTAAATGCCAGTCTGGGGGATCTATGCATGCGTATTGTTGAGGAACAGCTTACCTACTGCAGTGCCTTCTGGGGGCTTTATCTTTATGAGTTGTGTCCCTCTTGGCTATTCCTCTCTGTACAGAGAATTAAAACAGACCCTTAACTTTTATCTAAAGTAAATGCATGTATGACTTCCAGCTTTGCAGGATGTCTTTCAAGTCTTTTAGCTGTTTTGGAGCAGTGTCTCTCCTCTTCATAGTACAGGGGTCATGGCAGAAGGAGATGTGCAGGTAGCTGAGCCGTCTCTTGCGTGTACATATGGCCGTTGCTCCTTTAGGGAGCCTATTTCCATACAATAAAGGTTGGAAAGCTTTCTGTAGAGAGACTGCCTGGCTTCTTATCCCTGCCATGCAGCACTATTACACCTTTTTTAGTTAAGAGATACCGACCAAATCTGTTTAAATAATGTCACTCAACTTTATGGTTTTAAAGTGTTTCCTATTCCAAGTACAGTGTTCTTCTCGGTGAGTACAAGTTGTGCGCTGAGGATAGAACTGGGGTCCAGACACTTTGGAATTCTTAGTAAAGAACAGGCTTACTCAAAAGCAAATACTTTTTTTTATTTGTTTTTTAATCTGCAGGATCTCAAAATAAATTTTCCTTCGCATTTAAAAAGTATTTTTGTGTGCTCCCAAACAATAATGTTAGCTCAAAAGGAAAGCAATTTTTAGAAAGTAAGCATTAGTGGAGATTAGATTGGAAAGGGAGGAAAACCTGAGGCTTAGGTACAGGCATAAGACTTCCTGGTGTGAAAACTGCAATGTGGCTGTCTGTGATCAAGTGGATTTCAAGGAACAGATAACTCTGAGAGCACAACTGAATTCTGTTTTCTTGAAGTATCTGAAGAGTTTGTATGTCTGCCTTTATGATGTTTGTGTCCTGTCTCATTCCTTTCACCATCTCTGATATTTTAAGTCAGGAAGAGATACATGCATGTCTCTTGGAGGGATTGCACAATTGACTGGGTATTCTAGGAGGTCTGCACCTCCCTCTGAAGGTGCCCACAAAAGTTAGTACTTAAATAGCAGGACAGATTTCTGTCAACAGCAGCTTGACAGGAAAGGAGGTATTTTTATATCAGGTGAGACCAGTCCATCTAAACCAAGACTCTCTTGTGTTTCTGTCAGACAGTTCTCAGTGATGTTTGCCCTGCTTCTCCTTTTCCATTTCACCTGACCGGTATTCATCCAGGAGACAGTGTGGTCACTAAAGCACCTTTAATGTAATGTTTTGCTCTGCCAGATGGGTCTGGCACAACCTGTCTACAAACAATGTTAACATGATTATGAAGGACTGAGTTCCTACTTCTGTGTGCCCTTTTGAACTGATACAGTAACACAAATGTAATCTGAAAGTAAGATCATGGGTTAAGTTCTCTCCTGACAGCGTCTTTGGAAGCAATGAAGTCCAGGGATAGCGCGTTGGAAGAATACGATTTACTATGTTTAAGTAGAACTGACTGAACATGGGTTGGCGTTTCTGTGTCTCTAGTGATCTGGATCTCGGGTTTGTGACAAGGGAAGCAGAAGGTCAGCCGCACAGGGAGAGCTGGTGAAGTTACTACACTCTACTCAGTTCACCTGAAACTAATGCCGATCAAAGGTTCACTTTTAATGACAGTTCTTCTAAATACAAAATAGTGATTTGTGCTTTGGTGGGAACTGAATGATTTGCAACACAACAAAGAACAGACAATGGCCCTTCCTGTCTGTTTTGCATTAGGCTTGGATAAAGGCCTTTGCTACCCATAGCCAGCAGCCAAACAATTTCTGTATGTGCTCTAAAGCTATTCTGAGGGTTTTTGCTATCCAGCAGGAGTAAGGGAAAAGAAAGGTTTTAAAAGTTACAACTTCTTATCAAGTCCGCCTCTCCAGCCTGCTTTTTATCCAGTCTTGACTGCAAATGGTCCAGGCAGAGATCGGACAGTGAACCGAGTCAGGGGATGACTTGGGGTAAATGGAAAGATTAGATGTTGAATGAATATGAAACTCCTCAGACCAACCCTTTGCACTGAAGTAGTTAAGTGGGCTGTGATTAAAAGAAATAAGTAATTATCCTAATTACAGATTAAAAGATACATTATTACCACTTTAAAAGCACCTCCTGTGCTCTGGAGTGGTTCCGTTATTTACAAAGTGGTTGTTCATCATCACGTAGCATAAGCAAGAGGGCATCCTCTCTGTGTAGTGCAGCAGCCCTGTCTCTCCGAGGCAGAGGGTGTTGCTGTGCTGGTGAGCGCTTTGTCCCCAAACACAGCTCCAAAGTTCAGGTCTTGCTCCAGTGAGTAGGATGGTGCTAAGCCAGAAGAAATTGTGGGAATCTTTCTATCTCAAGCTGAGAGCAGGGCACACTAGAGTTCACAGAGCTCTCCTTGCTTGGCCATGACCACTGCTCAGAATGGCTTTTATGATCACCAGGTTTTAACTAATAAATAAAACAAAGCAACACAATCTGAAGCACTGGAGAACAGCCCTGGGTGGTGCCATCCTGTCACAATTGAAGCATGGCAATTCTGCCGGCTAGTAACTTATTACAAAACATTTCTTTACCAGCCTCCTCCTACTCTGGGGCAAAGTGCCCGTATGCCTGTGGGACTGAAAAGTTCAGGACTCGCCGGGTCGTGGGTGCTGGAGGGTCCTCTGTGGCCCCGCTCCAGTGTAGAGCTGGGAGATGCGTTACGCTCTCTATGCCACATCCCTTATTGTGCATAGAAATTAGGTTTCCGGTGCTGTCAGTCAATTCAGTGCCGCTCATAAGCCCTAAATGCCTCACAGGCTGTTTGTCAGAATGTTCCTATTAACAACTTAGTGAAATTGACGAGTGAGGGGAAGGGAAGGTGGAGAAATAAATCTTATTTTAAATCTTTTGAGCTAGTTTTATTTCAAATGGAAAGTTGCATGTGGACCACCCCGAGCTATTGTGCTGAGGACTGTGTCAGCTTGACCGTGCATGGAAGATTTGGGTAGAGTTGAGAACATCACACAGCAGAAGGGCACACTGGATTGCTTTTGTGCTATATCCAGGGAGTTTCTAATGCAGTATGGAGTTGAAATACATTGAGACACGTGGTAGTCATTATGAAAAGAGAAAGGAACATTGAAATATGACAATTTGCTGCTCCCATTCTGGGGATTATATTGGTTTCTAGCTGTCTTGTAGAGATAGTCACATGTTGTAGGGGTTATAGGGAAATGAAGGGCAGATGCTCTCCTGGAGTGATCTGAAAGCTGCTTGCTGGGCTTGGCACAGGACATGTTGTCCAGGCACCTCAAATCTGCCTACCTAGTGTATGGCTTCAGAAGGATGCGTGGCTCTGAAAAATGGCAGTAGCTTTGTACTTGGTTTAAAACAGCTCTTAAATCAAAGAGCTGCAGAATTGTATACTAGGCAGTGGGATACAAGGAGAAAAGGGAAACGCTGCCATGTCTTTTGCTGTGGTTACTCCACAGATGGAGGTGAATAACAGCCTCCTCGAACAGCTTTTGTCTTGCTAGCACAGGCATTGCTAGCAGAGGAAGTTTGTCACCACGATATGAATGTAGACAGCACACATCCATGGAGTCCGTTCCTTCCTAGTTTAAGATCCTGCTGCTCAGACTCGTTGCTTTGCATTGCAATATATTCAAGTACTAGTTAGTGGATACAAGACTACAAGAGCTCTTGCTCCTGCATCCCCAGTTTGAGTGGAGCAAAACAAGGAAGGAGAAGGGAAAGATTGTAGTAGGGTAGGAACATGAAAAATGGAATATGCAAAAGGAAAAGCCCTGTTTCAAGACGATATGAGGCAGAACATAGATGTCACAGCCAGTTTGTGGCTCCTGTTTGCCTTATTTCTAGCACATTTCTGGCAAGCTGGCCTGCCTCTCAAGGCAGTGCCAGACTCTGTTTTGGGGTTGTCTCAGGCTTGCTCCTGTCCAGCCCTGCAGAGCCATACCAGGCCATAGTTACCAAAGAACAACAGGGAATCTGATACAGGCAGCATGTCAAAGAAGGAAAGAGTCTTGAGGAGTTGAGTAATGCACATTTTTTCCATCCAGCGTAACTGTTAATGGTAACCTTTTATTATTGAAGTGGTTGAAGTGACTAGAATCTGGTTTGCTTATTGGGACTTTATGTGTGGCTGTATAGCCTAATGTGATCGGAAAAGGAAACTGATAATAAGGGAAAAATACACCTATAGAAGTAAGTCAGGGAATGTCTCTCTGTAATTGTAATTCCAAGTAGCACTGCAGAGATTAACAGCCTGGGAGCCTTTTAATCTTAAACTTTATTTTTATAGGGGTTTATAACTTGGCACTGAAGTCAGGAGTGGGTGGAAACCTGGCAAGTGTGATTCAGGCCAGAAAGTGGATGTTATTTATATTTATTTCTCACCAAGTTTTCAAAACCACTTGGTTACCGTTTTTGTGTTCTAACAAGTAGTAATTTGTTGGTTTCAGTGACTTATTCTCTATGTATTTCTTAAGCTACAAAATAGTTCAGAACTTCTTTCAGCTTTTCTGAAACTCCTGGTGGAAGGACTCTAGATTTCCAGAGGTGTAAATGAAGATTGGAAGTAGTTCTTGGTATATTTTCTTTCAACAGGATGCTCCAAGAATTTCATAAAAAAACTGAGCAACATCTTTATTTTATTTACAACAGATTAATTCCTGATTGCCAAGTAGCTTCTGCACCTTTGGAATAATTACATTTGGTTTTGCTGGCAACTGTGTATGTTTAGTGGCATTAGTCAGGTACAGGCTTACCACAGAGAGCCTGCAGAGGTGAAAGCGCGGCTGCGAGTGCCCTGAATCATCCAAGTCACCGAATGTGGTCTGGGGCTGTGATAAAGCAGCCCCTCTTCCCCACTCCTGTGCCTACATGTTGCATCTCTATATTGATCCCAGGTCCGTCATTGTTATTAACGCCATTCATATTTAATACTTCACATTGATTTTATGTCTGTTCCTAAAGCCAGACAGCAGTGGCATAGAGCTTTCTGTACCTAATTTTCAGGGAGACCTACTGACATCACGAGGAACAGCATTCAAATAGGGATTTTCAGTACTTTCAGCAAACTGACATACTGCGTTATGTCTCTGGCAGGCTGAGAGTAACACTGCACAATGGACAGTTGCTGACAACAGCGTTTGTGTACTGCATGTATCGCATTGCTTCTAACAATTGAAATACACTACACAGATAAGGACTTATTTAGACAGCGAATTGGGTTGAACTGCTAGCTTTTGTGGAAAAAAAAGAATTAATCATTTTCTTAGAAATGCTTCATTTTATTTTAAAGGGGTATTTTTAAGAAACTATTTTATTGAAGATTAAGGATTTTGTGCATTTTTTTCTTCAAAAGAAAAATTTAAATTCTTTAAAAGAATTATTACAAGAAAATTCTGGGTATGAATTCATCTGGTTGTAAGATTTAGTACTTGCACTGTTCCAGAATGGCAATTCTAAAGATAGAAACTGCGTGTTTGTGTGTGTTCCTTGAATGACTCACTTCCCAGTGAAAATTCAACCCTTTCCCCCTGAGATTAACTCTGGAAGGTGAAAAGAACTGTCTTTTTATTTAGAAGGAAGCAGAGAAAGTCATCAGAAAATGGTCATCCTAAGTATTAACCATCTAAAGCCTCAAAGCTTTAGATAGATGAAGTTTTGAAAAAGAGTTCAAAGCCTTGTACAGTCATTAATCGTTACAGGAGTTATAATATTATTATGGCATTTATGAAATAGATCTTATCTTATTACTTGCTGAAAGCAATATAAGAATGAGGCAGTAGTTTTCTAGCTGTGTGGTGTGTGTCCCTGAACACTTTTATATGAGCTCAATATATAAGTGCCTATCCAATTTATGGAATCTGCAGCCTACTGAAAAATGACTTCTGATTACTTAAAATTATCTAAGTTATAGTTACATTTATGTCCTTTTTAAACTTAATTTCCTATTTCAAATACTACTCTTAGAGGAAATTTAATTTGTAATATGTGAATTCAGTTTTGCATTTACATGCAAAGATAGTGCAATAATGGTGACATTAGATATTTGAATGGGACAATATGTATCAGTACATAAAATTACAGTATATGCATTTTGTGTGTAGTGCTTCCTTTTTTGTAGGGTAGTGTCACTTAGGGATCATGGGCTTTGTTGTGCTAATCAAAGTCTTTTTGAGGAGAGCAAAGATGCTTTCTTTAAAGTGGGCATTCATGCAGAGGTGCTTTTAGGTTTCTGGACAGACTCATGGCAGTGAGGCTTTGTAGGAATCATTGCTTTAAAATTTTCTCATGTGTGAATTGCACAGTTTTGTAGCACGGCTTTCACACAAGCGGGACGATTCTGCTGTCGTGCCCTGGAGTGAACCGACATTACCAGATAAATTCATCCACACATAACGCAAGGTAGAGTTTATGTTGGAAAAGATAATAGTTGCAGAGTTTGTAATGAGAAGCCGTTCCATGAACTGCACAGGGAACTGTGTGGTTTCCATTGGGTTTGTGTGAGTGGATAATAATTTGCATTTCTTTCCTTCACCTAGATGCCAGTGATTCTGAAAAAGTTTTAAAAAGTTTCATTTTAAAAGTTATTCCATTTGCTGCTACAGATTCAAAAGTTAGTGACAGTGTGAGTGGAGATGTCCAAGCAGTTTCTTTAGTAAGTGATGTTGGAGGGAATATCTGCTTTGATAAGGAGGCTTCCTGAGCAGCGGGTAATGCCCAAGAAGTCCAAAAGGATGTTAATTATTGCTGTTGCTTTTACTTTGTGCAGCTTTTGCTTATGTTTCTGTGAAGCTTTTATGCAAGTGTAGATTTGCAAGCTAAAGCAGGTGCAGTTGTGTACAGTCCCCTGCAGTAACCCTTACCCTAACAGTCCTCTTGTAAGTGCAAACTGAAATGACAGCAAACGAATTTTTCTTTTTTAACAGTGGAAAGAGTGGAAAGAGAAAACCTTTCAGACTATTGTGTTCTTGGTCAACGTCCCATGCACTTACCAAATATCAACCAGCTGGCAACCTTGGGAAAAACTAGCGAACAGTCTCCTCATGGCCAAATTCACCACAGTACTCCAATCCGAAACCAAGTGCCAACGATGCAGACAATGATAAACCCTGGACTCCTGTCTCCTCAGCTCAGTCCACAACTGGTGAGGCAGCAGATAGCAATGGCCCATCTGATAAACCAACAGATTGCTGTCAGCCGGCTACTGGCTCACCAGCACCCACAAGCTATCAACCAGCAGTTCTTGAATCATCCACCCATCCCTAGAGCTGTCAAACCAGAGCCATCAAATTCATCGGTGGAAGTCTCTCCAGATATTTACCAGCAGGTCAGAGATGAGCTGAAGAGAGCAAGTGTGTCTCAAGCTGTCTTTGCAAGAGTAGCATTCAACCGCACACAGGTATCAATTTCTGTTCTATAAACAGACATGATGAGGGGGCAAAGTTGTGACTCTCATGGGGTTATGTGGGTTTTGCAGATCAAGGCCGGAGGTGAGCTGTAGAAACAGGTCAAATCACCCTTAATTTTTAATGCCAGTTCTTTGTTGTGCTTGAATAAGACTGCTTCTTCCTGGAATAGCTGTTCATTTGCATTTGGTTATGCCAGTGCTGTTACCTGAGCTTTGCTCTCTAGCAGTAATTCTGCTCATGGGAGTTCTTCCCTAAGTTCCTCTCTGTGGTTATAAGCTTCCACATCATGGCCATCAGGTGGGAGTAGAAGAGGTAGCAAGAGGCTGTGAGAGTCAGAGGTGTTTTGGGGCTTCTGTTGCTTCCTCAGTTCCTTCCTGTGGTACAAGGGTTGCCACAGTTAGTGCCAGAGGTGACTGCCACAAGAAGTGTGTAAGATAAGTGTGTGCAGGCCAAAGGACTGACTGCTGGGAAAGATCTCGGCCATTTGCAGCAGGTTTGTCTTTCCTTTCATGCATCTGACAAAGTTTTTCTCACATGCACAGTGAAATGCAGATGTTGAAATGATCACACATTGTTGTGTTGGCTTAAGCCTAGCAGCTAGTGTACCCAGGGTCAACGCATGTTCAGAAAGACAGGCTATTTGCATTTATCCTGTTGTCAGATACAATTCAAAGCCTTCAATCTCTCAATCATGATACTCTGTAACAAAGCTAAAGAAGTGGAAAGGGTCTTAATATTTAATATTGGTACAAATTTGTTTTGTGCAGCATTGGTCTTTGAGCTAAGCTTTACCAGCAAGAGAAAACAAGGGCCACGTCTGTGTGTCTCCTGGAGGTCTGTCCTCTTGCCCCATACAGTGTCTTTGTCTGTTCTCCTGCGTTAATGATTTTCTTTGGCACTGCCATTTTGGAAATGCCATATTATGAGGGAACTAATTAAAGTATGGAGCACATTTTTATTACTTCCCTTCTTCCATTAAATTCATAAGATGGCTGCACTTAGAAAAAACATTCACTTCCAATCAACGTGACTTTGAGTTCTGGGGTTAGCCTTGAGGATATCAAATGAAAACTACATAGGAACATATGAGTATTTCCTCTTTAAAATGCTGGTTTTAATTTGGAAAAGCTTTTCATCCCTCTGGGATCATAAGCTGTTGTATATAAAGCCCAGTATAATCAAGGTAGATGGTATTGACAGAATGACATATTCTGAACTTGAGCGAGAGGTCAGCAGTGATGTTGCCAGTGAGGGATTTGCCACTGTCACACAATATGAAGCTCTGCTTTAGCCAGGTCAGGAGAGCTGGGCTGGAAATGCTCAAGTTTGCCATTAAACCAAAAGCTCATCTTTCAGAGAGAAAGCTGTCATAAACCTTGTGTGTTAAATCGACAGTTCTGCTATGGTCAAAAGCGGGCAAGGTTTTGGTTCCGTGTGTCTAGGAAACCCCAAGCCTTGCACGTCACCGACCAGGCATTGCAGATTCACTGTTTAGAACAGCAGAGAAAATACAAGCATGTAAGACGGACTGCTCAGCCTTTTCCTAGTAGTGGCACAGCATTGCATCTGCCGATGGTGTTTGTCACCAGTCACAGTAGAGATTGAGCAGATAACCTGAAATCTGGACTAAATCAGATGCACTTTGATTTGGGGTAGTGTTGTGGGGTTTATTCTTTTCTTTTTTACACCTCTTGCAGTGGCCTGGCGTAGGTCTAGTGGCTTTAGGACACTAAACAGTCTTTGAGTGAAATATGGTTTCTTCCTAACTTCAGTGTCTCTTGGCCTTGTGACCGTGGGCCAGTCAGACCTGACAGCATTTCAGAATTTCCTGTATGACTTAGAACACCAGGTGTGTTATCATTCAGACTGGGCTCACTCATCAGGAATATAGACCTGAGTGGCACTGAGTGGACGTGCCAGGGTAATGTCCTCTGAGACGATGCCAAGCAGCTTTCCTGGGCAGAGCTGCACCTGAAATGGGAAGTGGTGCTCTGTCCTCCAACCAGTTTATGTTTGAGTTCAGTGTGTAAATGAGGTCTGTAATTCAGGGTACCAGTGTCCCTGGTTTTGCCAGTTCTCCATCTTATATTTATCTTAGGATGAACTAAGTTCCTCAATTTTTCTTTAAAAAAAAAAATCTTCCTGATTTTAATCACTTCCTTACAAGATATTGGACGTGTAATTTTTTTATAAAAGGAAAGAAATTGCTTACTTTTTGGCTTTTTATTGTAACTAATATGACGTGCTATACAGTCCATGACACTGGTTCCAGAACAGGGAAGTCTTAAACATCCATAAAAGATTTGCTTATCTCACAGCTGTTTTTCACTGGTCTACAGGGTCTTGATATAGCAGATCGTTGCATCTTGCATGTAGTGAATCATGTCCCTAGGAGTCATCACTGTGGCAAAAGAGTGTAGATACATAGTTATGGTTCTCTGTCCTCAGATTTTACTGCTAACTCAAATCAATCTCCCTTTGTGTCAGAAACTGTTAGAGGTACTAAGAAGGCAGTCAGCCTCGCCCTGTACAGTAGATGGTGTGGGATGTTCCCACACACCTGTGGTGGCGAATAAAACTCTGTAAAAGGAACTTGAAGTGGAAGTACAAGTCTGCTCTCACGACCTTGCATTCCCGCGCTGCCTCTGAGGATGCTCTCCTCAGGTGATGTAAAGACACTTGTATTTCTCTCTGGAAGTACTTGGGATTGTTGCATTCTGCAGAAAGTGCCAGCTGTGGAAACTGGAGGTCTGTTGTTTCTCATGATGGTACCAAATAATAGGTGCTGTATGCCAGCCAGCTAATAATTGTATTAATCACTGCATTATGGGCCACTGTTTAATCTTTCTTTGTGGCATCTTTGTGGTGCGCATTAGCCTATAATTAAGTATAGCCTCATGAAATATGTAATGTGAAACTTGTTTAATAGATAAACTATTCTCTAATTTATTTTAAAGTCCAATGACCTACATACTCAATGCTGAAAAAAACCCTCTTACTAACATTATTTCTCCCCTGAGACCTTCCATCTGAGCAAATCTGTTAAATGAAGTAGAGGAAGCTTTGATCCAAATTAGGCTAAATCCATCGGAACAAATGGCTGCCACATGTATGTATGCGTGTGTGTATGGGAAGGGGAATGTGAGGAGGGTCGAAAGAAGGAGAGGTACAACTATATGGTTTGTGAAACATCTGAATCTTCCTCTTAAAGTTGGAAATGCTTAGCTCAGGATGACAGTATTTGCTTCTACCTGTGGCTATGTTGTCTGCACACATGAAAGCCAAGTGCTTCAGGCTCTGTGACAAATCCTGTGTATCTCCTAGGGCACAGCACTGCTCTGAGCTGGGACCAAACACAAGGCAGCTTCGTACATGGAGACAGCTGCATGGGTTGTTGGGCCAGGAGCTGCCCAGGCTATGTTAGCCATAAAGAGGGTGTCTTTGAAATAGAAAGTTCCAAAGTGAACATTTCAGTATTTGTTTGAAGGCGGATATGAAGAACCCTTGAAGTGCATATGCCTGATTTTTGGTAAATACCTTGGGTTAACTTCGGCGCTTTATTTTATCTTTAGAGAGTCAATGTCACAATTTTAATTCATCCTACTGTGGAGCCTACCTGCCATTCAGTAAACAGGACATGGAGCAGAGAGTTTTCAGACCCAGAGAAACAATATGCTTATTGAAGATGGTTTTAATGACACCATTTCCAATGAGTAGGAAATTCCTACACAACCTTCAAAACATTAAAATGTGTGTTGGGAAAACATCCTCTATGGCTCCATGTAGCCTTCCTTTCTCTGGCAGAAGCCTGGCAGCACTGTGGTTTTTAACTCCAGGTATGGTCCTGTCTTGTGGAGTGCAGCGAGTTGCTATTCAGACTCATCAAGAAGGTGATGTAGCCCAAGGAGTGGAGCCAGGGTTTTTCTGCCCTCCTCCAAGAGCCCTGTTGAGATGGGTACAATGCAGGCAGAGAGGACAGCACACAAGGGATGTTTTTATTTCTGACCCTCTGCTTTGCTGGCCACTGTTTCACTCCCTCCAAGGCAACCAGGGCTTATACAGGCAACAGTGGAGCAAAGGAGAGGAGGAAGCTTCCTGTGACTAAGATGATTAGCAGTATTGCTGGGGCAGGAGGCTCAGTTTCTTGCTCATGTAATTGCATAGTTTGTGCTCCAGTTCTTCACGGCCAAGATCCTTGGTCTTGGTTCACTTTTGCAGCTCTGATGGCCTGTGCCCTGTAAATTGGAAATTTGCAGGCTCCTTGATTTGAATGTGTCGTTTACTGGAATGATTTGTTCTCTTTGTTTAAATGGCTTCTATGAACTAATAGCTCGCTAATGAAAAGCTAGGCGTCCCTGTGTGCAAGAGTCGGTGGATCTGAACGGAAGACAGAGCACTGTATGAGGCCCATCAAACACTGGAGAGTTACATGTTCATGCCTGCTATCCTTATTTTAATATGGAGAGCACCTTCATAAAGAGCATATTTGCAAGTAGGCAAGCAACCCTTCAGAATGGCCACCCAGGGTACTGTGAAATGGGGGACAGGACGTGGGGGCTACTGGCCAGAGTTGTTACCAAGGCTATGGACTTCTTCCTGGAGGAGAATACAAACATGGTTTTGGCCATCGTCAGGGCAGAGTCCTTGTGCATCTACTTCTTGCACTATAACGTGTCCTAATACCACATTTGAGTTGCAACCAAAAGGTTTTAAGAACCAAAGCTTGCTTGTCACAGGTTTTAATGTGCTGAGAAGGGGCAGGTGACAGAAGTGAGAGGACTATATTAAAACAAATGCATGAAAATGCTCTCTTGGATTTACATTGTCCTTCTCCAGAAAGTTTTTTAGCAAATCCAGAGATGCTGAAATTATCTGTGCTCTTCAAAATCCTAGCTAGAAAATAGGCCATTTGAGTCCTGCTTTGCAAAAGGAAAGTGAACATACTCTCATTCCTCTACCTGCTTCCTGAGTGTCTCTCTTTGCTGCAGGCTTTCAGAGTTAGTTAGGGCGATTGGTCAGGCTGTTTGTAAGAATCCAGACAGTCTAAATCCCTGGATCAGAGAACTGCTTCTGTTGTCCTTTGGAGTGCCCAGTGGACTACAAAGCCTAAAGACTGCATGAGCATTTCTGTTTATATCTTTTTTTTTTAATATGTATCTTTTTTTTTTTTTTGCCAATGTTTTGACATAATAGCCAAAACTAGTAAAATGTTTGGGCGAGTGGCCAGTGCTTGTTTTACTGAACAGCCTCAGAAACTAGAAATATCTGTGAACCTGAGGCTCTCTGAATGAAATAGTTGTGGTGCCAGATGCGAAAAATTGGGTAAAAACACCAGGCATGTTAAGGCTGCTTGTAACTCTCTTTCCAAAGAGTACTGCTCCCTCCTTCCTGTCCTGAGTGAAGCTGTTGGCTTTCCAGCCTGCAAATAGAAGGGCCACACTTACCCGTCTCAGCTCCTGCTCGGTTAGCCAGTGCCTAACCGCACCTCTTTAGATTAAAGGAAGTAACGCCACAGGGAGGAGGAAACTCTACCAGCCTCGGATGTAATGAAATTTATGATGAAATGAACTAAACTGATCCACCTTGTTTGAGGAATTCGGTCACACCTTGGCTGCAACAGTGGGTTGAGATGTAGAGGAAAGCAGAAACGGTGCTGGATGGTGCCCCAGCTTCTGGTGTGACTGTGGGCAAGGAAATAAGGGTTCCACAGCCTGCAAAGATGTTACTGGGTGCTCTGAGGGCACGAGCACTGCTCGTCAGGAAGCTCCAAAAAAAGCTTCAAAGACAGGCAAGGAGGGAGGATGTAACTAGACTAAGGACTACCAGATCAGTGGAGCAGTGCCCTCTCACAAACTCAGCAGGCTGCGGGAGCTAGTGTGGCTGAGCACCACCCATCTGCCAACTGCAAGGTTGAGAGAAAAAAAGATGGGGAACGGCAGCAAGTTCCTGCCCAGCACAGGAAGCCTGTTGTCCCCAGTCAGACAACAAACCACTGGATTCCCTTGCAGAGTAAATACGAAGCGCTGCAAGTGGAATCCGTCCCCACAGATGAAGAGGGTGGCTACCACAGCCTAGAAACATTCCCTAGGCTGCACAATTCTCAAATGACCATCAAAACATCCGCTGAGAAAACAAGAGAAGAGTGATTGTCTCGAAGGATTCCCTCCTAAACAGAACAGAGAGCCCTGTCTGCAAACTGGACCCGCTCCACAGGGAGATCTGCTGCCTACCTGAGGCATCAGTGAAAGACATCACTAGAAAACTTCCTTCCTTGGTGAAACCCACAGATTATTACCCTCTGCTAGTATTTCAAATTGGCAGCAATGACACACAGCACAGGAAGCTGAGAGCAATTAAGAGGGACTTCAGGGCTCTGGGGAAAATGATGGAGGGCTCTGGGGTGCAAATAGTGTTTAGTTCCATTCCAGCGCTAAGGAATGAAGAGCAAGAGATCAAGAAGAATCAGTTTATTAATAGCTGGCTCCAAATTTGGTGTCTCGAGGAGCAGAACTTCAGATTTTTTGATCATGGACTGGCGCATGCATCTCTAGGCTTACTTACTAGGGATGGGGCATGATTGTCTCCTAGGGATACTAAAGTCCTCACTAAAAATCTAGCAGGGCTCATAAATAGAGCTTTAAACTAGATGTGAAGGAGGAGGGGTGACGAAGTCAGGCTAGTCAGGAGTGAGCCTGGAAGTGGAACTCCGCTGCCTGAGAGATGGCGTGCTGGCAAGGACCGCCAATATGCACCACAGACTGAGTTGGGGCAAGTACATCTGGTGATGGAAAGGATGAAACTGTCACTGAGGGGTTAGATAATCCAAAGGCCAGTCAATTGGGAATGAACGCTATTCCCTTTATTAGAGCTGAGGGTTCACCAGCCCAGCTGAAGTGCATTTACACCAATGCATGCAGCATGGGCAACAAGCAGGAGGAATTGGAAGTTATTGTAGGGCAAGGAGATTATGATGTAGTTGCCATCGTGGAAATGTGGTGGAGTGACTCGTATAACTGGAGTGTAACAATGGTGGGGTATAAACTCTTCAGACAGGACAGGAAGGGTAGGAGAGATGGTGGGGTAGCCCTTTATGTTAGAGAGTGCTTTGATACCCTCAAGCTTGATTATGGTGATGACAGGCCTGTCAGTCTGACCTCACGCTGGACATCAGAAAAAAATTTTTCACAGAAAGGGTCATTGGACACTGGAACTGGCTGCCCAAGGAGGTGGTTGAGTCACCGTCCCTGGAGGTCTTTAAAGGATGAGTGGATGAGGTGCTGAGGGGCATTCTTTAATGGCTGGTAGGAGTGGTTGGACTCCATGATCTGGTGGGTCTCTTCCAACCTCGTTATTCTATGATTCTATGACTTGATGATCCTGGGGATCTTTCTTAACCTAGTGATTCTGTGAGGTGGGTGATGACACCGTGTTTATGTCCAGTTCTGCTTTCTTTGGTAAAATTCCCCCAAACTGAAGTGGGATCAGAAAAAAGATACTCTAGAAGGCATTAAGATTAGAAATATGGCTTGTTTTAAATAAATAACTCTTCCATCTCTACTTGTTTGTGAGCCAGATCCTAGACGGAATTCCTTTCTCAAATAATTTTCCCTTTAGCTTACGTAAGAGGAAGACAAGCAGCTTTCATTCTTTGCCTGTTATCTAGTGAAATAGTCATGCTGCATTCATTGCTGTGCTGTCTGCCCCATTGTGCACAGACTTTCAATTAGTGAGAGTTCTGTTTTTCAGGGGGACTTTTTGTTGGGTTTTTTTGCCCCATAGAAAATGCTGTCTTATTGCATGAAAACCTTCCATGCCGCCTGCTTGTTTTATTCTTGTGTGTAATGGGGCACAAGCAGCGTTCTGTTGTACTCACAGGAAAGAAGGCAGTCTGTAAGGGAAGTGCTTAATTTAATAAATTGCAGATTTTTTGGTGCATAGGATATTTGTTCCAACAGTGGGGTTTGCACTGCCCAAAATTTCAGTTTCAATTAACTTAATTGTATTCAATAGGCTGAATGAAAAGATCTTAAGTTGCATGTGAGTAAGGCTTTCAGAATATATGCTTGTAGGAGGCGGCTGCTGCCTGCTCAGCTGATGCACAGGAGTCCTGAGTCTCAGACACACGGACATACAGAATGTGCACGAGCTGTGTGTCTTGCTCATTTTCTGGCATATTTCCGTGTAAAGATTTGGCATGTGTGCCATATAAATGATGGCACTTTGTGGCTGCAGGTGGTCGGTCTTTCTCTGCCTCCTCTTCCCCCTGCATCCACATTCAGCTCCACATGCATACCTTGTCTTCCCTCATAAAAAGAGATACCATAATAAAAAAGAGGCTTTATTAAACTAATGCAATAAAGGCATTTTCTTTGAGGATTTAAACACTTCATTTTTAATAATAAAAATCAAATTGTCATTGTTGCACCCTGTATAAGTTTTATTCAAATCAGCCTCTAAATGCTTTGTGCCTAAGCAGCTCTCTCCTGAGATGTGTGTGTTTTAGTATTAGCTAAATGAGTTTAAGAACGAGGCTTATACTGTGGCTGTAGGCAGTGAATCTAGAGAGCAGGAGATTTCTTTTAAGTGAGGGACTGATGTGATGCATTCAGCTATGCTGAAGGGTACTGGGAGACAGCTGGTCTCCCGTTCACACCAATGGAAAACCAGTCAAAGTCATTTGAATTCTGAAGTTCACATGAACTGACGCGAACACGGCATTGCACATTTTGCCCATTGAGATGGAAGAGTTGGTCAGGGATCAGGGTGTAAACACAATTTTGCCCAATGGAAACTATGACAGGATGGATATGAAGGTGCTTGGTTTGGCACAAAAATTTCCACTGATTATCTAAAGCAATTTTGCTCAGCAAAATTGGACTGGACACGTTGCCAGGATAAGCATTTCTAAGAGAATTCCAGCACTTACATTTCATATCCTAGCTGGAATTGGGAAAAGGTGGATGGGAATGGAAACAAAGCAGTGAGCATCTGAAAATGAGGTGGAGCCCTAAGAAGCCTACAAATACTGCATACAGAAGTTATTGTCGAGTGCTGTATACTTAGAGGCAAAGAGAAGTATTTTTGGAATTGTTGAAAGTATCTTATTCAGCCCAGAAGACAGTGTTGGAGGTGGGACCTGGAGTAAATGCTGGGAGACAAAGAGATGTCATGGTAAAAGCCTGCCTTTACACAAGATAAGCACCAGAAGTGGAGCCACTTCATTTTCTTGAAGGGTTCTGAGAAGTGATGCTTCTGCTGCAGCACTCAGTGGGCTTGCCTGCTTGGGCCTTCAATTCAACTTGCACTCAGTTTTAAATATAAATTATCGTTGGAGCCGGGCAAAATCAAGTTTGTGGTTGTGTGCTGAAGGTATGAGTTCAGTGTAGGAATGAGAAGGAACTACAGGTTCCTAGAGTGCTGCCTTCCATGATGGGAATAGGCTTTGTGTGCTGAACTGGGATGCCAAGAGGGGACAGGTTTACATCACTGATCTTTACGATAAATCCCTGCATATCTGATCTTGCAGTCACATTTATTCCTGATGGGAAGTAAAACAGCTTTTCTGTTGAGTCTGTCACTTAAAACTACTTAAGGTACCTGGAGCTTTAAGAACTACAGGAGCAATATTTTTCTAGTATTTCAGCATTTTCTCTGTTGCTTTTGGCAATAGCTGAAGTACGGGGAGGCACAAATAAACCAAAAGTATGGAAGAAGTGTTTATGCTTTTTCAGTCCTTTATATATATAATCTCTTTATACAGAACATAAAACCTGAGGTTTAGCACATTAGTTGAGTTTATTTAAGTTCTTTCCTTGGCCAGTGTTTCTATTGTCCAAAGCTTGTTTTGAACCATCATAATCTCAGTGCTTGCTCTTGTAGACTCATTGCTTAGGTCTGTATAAAGAGGAGCTCAGCTCCCATCCAAGTCACTGGATCTGATGCATGTGAGGTCCTGGCCAGTGCTTGAGAGTCTCATGCTGTCCTATGGCCCTCATCTTCCTCTGTCCCCATGACATCTACACTCCAGCATGACCTCCTCACACCTGTCCAGATTGCTTTTGAAAAGCTTTTGTTGGAAAACAAGATTGGTGGGAATGGTTGGACTCGACGATCCAGTGGGTCTCTTCCAACCTGGTTATTCTGTGATTCTGTGTGATTCTGTGAAAATTGTCTTGCATTTGGTCACTGGTAGCAGTCTGCTGTCCCGCTGAGATCTCGTTTACACCCTTTCCAGGCCTGAGCCAAAGTCCTTTGGGAAGAAGACAAGAAAGGCTTTGCTTGCCCTTCTGAGGTGAGCTTTGGCCAAGCCTTTGTGTTGGCCTCGAAGGCTGGTCGGTTGGTTCTTTGGATGCAGGAGTCAGTATAAATAACATTTACTGTACATTGTAATACATCATTTTTCAGAAGCTGCTTTAAAAAAATATTTCTTGCCCATGGGGCTTGGGTTGTTTGTCCTGGAAATCCTGCAGTTAATAAAAATAAGAGAGATTAGTTCACAAAAGGGGTTTCATAGCATAAGTGCAAAGCAAACCCTCATGATAGTGACTTTGCTGGCTGGAAGGACTACATTTCAGCTACTCTGAAAAAACGTTGTCAAAATTACTCCTACCTCAAATAGATCCAATGACTTCTTTATTTTGATTGGACATGGGCACCTTTCTCCACTGCTGGTATTTTTTTTTTTAAGTCAATTACGGATCCAGTATGTAATTTTAAAAATGGTGCGAGTTCCAAGGGTAAATCAAACTTGCCTGCACAGAGTCCTTGTCTCGGGGTGAGCACACACCTCATTTGTGAGCGCTGCTTGTGTGAACATTAAACATTTCCTCTCCTGCCTCTTCAGCAGCTGGTTTGAAAATGATGCACAGGAGTGGAAAAGCAAAGATATTATCAAGGTACATGTCCTAAAATGTATCCTGAGAGCTGTGTTCGGAATAGATGATACATTTGACTATTCAAAATCAGTTTGAAACTTTGTAGTCCCTGATGGTCTTTTTCTAGGTTTGCAGAGCTGGTTACTCTGCCGATTTTTTTTTTTTTAAATATGAGAGATGTAAGTAAGTCAGAATGAGCTAATTTAGCCAATGGAATTTTATAACAAATGTATTAATGCTGTGGGTTTCCCTCCCTCACCCCCTCCAGCAGAAACATAATTTGCAGAAATGAAAACAGTCCTTGGCTGGCTTTAGGGTTTTCTCAAAAATAGAAACAGTAGGGTTTGTCTGGCTGGGCCAGTTTCCTCACCACACACCTGGTGTATGTCACTTTAAAAAAATACATTATGCATGATTAAATTACAGTTAAATGAAATCACGATCATTTGTTTTTCTACAACGAAGATGTTTTGCATATTGAAAGCCTAATTTGCTGCAGGTGACAAAAAGGCTGAACAGATTATTTAATATCACTTTATTTTTTATAATGTTGCTCACTGGTTAGTTTCTGTATACTTCAGTAGCTTGGAATTATATTATTGTAAATGCCATTGCTCTCAAGACACTTTATTTTGCTGTCTTACTCTGTCTCTCAGCTATCTAGCCACTATTGTTTACCAGCGTTGTTTTGTCTTCAGTTGCAGGAGGACATGAGGCTTTTCGCTCTGAGTCAGTTTTCTTATTATCTGTTCTGCTTACTTGGTTCCTAAGGTGCCAAAGCACTTGGAGGAGCAGCAGAAAAACCCTCTTTGCAACCAGGCTTTCTACCTGCGGGCCTGGAGTGGGGCATGGGGGAGCAGAGCTTGGTGCTGGGGTGGGAGGTAGTCCCTCTCCCTGGAGGTGAGGATCCCAGCGCCTGTACAGCCTGGTGATTGAGTAACAATGCAAAATGCTGTTATGTCCCTGTGGCAGAGATGAGACCCTCGTGGAAGTAAGAGGCACAAGCTAGTGTTCAAAACCACTGAATCTGCCCCATGCTGATCTGCTTCTGGTGATGAATAAGAGTTGGTATCTTGGGCAGGGATACCTCTTAGTGCCATGACCAAGCCACTCGTACCTGTGAGCCTCTGATTAACATAGGAAGTCAATGACTGCACTGAAAAGTAATTGCTGGCATGCTTTCACATATGTTTCTGTTCTCCATTTTTGAAATTGGACCATAAATTTAGTCAGGCGAGGATAAGGGGGAGAAAAATCTGTCTTAAAGTCAGCACTAGTGGCTTTCAGGTGCCTTTTTTCAACCTAAACTCATTAACTTTTGAAGTTGATATTTTCTATTAAAAGAAGAAGTTATATATCCTCTAGAAGACCCAGAAAATTAAGAATTTAGAGAAAAGGTGGAACTGGTATTTCATTATTTACTGCATTTGGAGAATTTTCCACTGACTTTAAGGGAAAATTATAATGGGGACTTGATATATCGATTGTGGAATTGTTCAAGTCATAGCCTCAGACTTATGTAGCGTCCTTTTTTGGTGAATCCTTCTCATCCTTTGAGCCTGGCAAACTTTGGAAAGCATATCAGAATGTCCCTAGCTTCTCTGGGGGGTGGTAAACCCTGAGGAAGAAGCCAAGTATGAGCACGCAGTTGTGTTGAGGGAGCAGAGAAAACCAGAGCTCAGCCCCAGGCCAGCCCACCCCTGCACCTTCTTCAGGTGTTTTTGTGGTGCAGATCTTTTTCACCAGCTGGCTTCTCTCTCCCATTTCCCACAGGAAGATCCCACTGTGGCTCAAGTTCTTCTGTGTAACTTCTCTGATAACTGCAGGAAAATGGAATTGAGTATCTTTTAGCTTGATTATGTAGATAAGAAGCTGGAAAGATGGAGCAATATGCAGCCTATGTGCAGGTTGTGTGTGGAGCTTGGTCTGAGAATTTCTGTCATAAGCACTGCTGAAGTAGAGCTTTTGTGGTTGTGTTTTAATCTAGGTGTTTAGTAGCAGGTAAAGGCAGATCAGATACATCATTTGCTTGTTGGTTTTGTCAGGAAATCTGGTAAGTAAGATCAGTATATACTAAAAACATTGGCATTTGGTTAGTTGGCGAACTGTAGTGGCAGTGTTTTAGCAAGGCTTTTTGGAGACTCTCTGATATGGAAGAAAATAACTGAGACTGAATATTACAGGGTTTTGACTAGGTGGTTGTTTTCTAGTAACATTTTTCTTGCAAGAAAGGAGTGAGCCTCGACTGTACTCGTGAGGCAGCTTGCCTCAGTCGTGGCTGTGAAGTAACTGCAAAATGCTCATGCCAGCAGCGACAGCTAACTCGTGTCTGGGCTCCTCCGTGTCCCTGTGCACGCAGTTGCCAAACGTTGCTCCTCTCACAGCAGCAGGTCGAGGTGAACCCTCCAAGCTCCATCTGGGATTTCACACGGCTTCTGTGGCCGGCATTCCTGGAAGCAGCAGTGCAGGGAGCCTCTTGGTCGTGGCAATTGAGAAGCAGGAAGGATATTGAACTGTTTAGGGAAACACTGGCAGAACAGCCTTTTAGAATAACGAGCCTCTGACCATCATTTCTTACCGTGTGTTGTAAGTAGTCTCAATGGGCAGAAATGTTCCCTCCCTGATTCTTTGCACGCCAGTACATTTAAACATCTGTAGGTCAGGAGACTGCTGCTACTGCTTTTTGGAGTGAAGTGTCGGATGGAGGAGGTGCCTCGGGGAGGCTGGTTTTATGCGCTGTGCCCCGATAATTTCTGTAGACCCTGATCCAGGGTTGTGTGTTGTGCCTTTAACTTCTAGAGAATTGGTGGAACTGTTGAGTGTGTATGGTTATGCATAAATTTAATCCTATCATTAGATTTAAGCCTCTTTTAATGACATTTTTATCTCTCCAACTCTCTCGCCCTTCCCTCCCCTCTTTTTTTTTTTTTTTTTGGAATTTCTGTGCTGGTTACCTTCTGGAATAATGGCTTTTGTAAAAACTAGATGACTATGCTGTTCATTTATGGTTGCAATGTGAAGCCTGTGGTATTTTAAAATGAGGCGTGAAAAAATGGGTTAAATTGCAAAAGCTAGATTCTAAGGCTTTATTATTGCTCTGTTTTCCTCCTCTCAGAAAGGACTGTCCAAACCAAAATGAAAGGACTGTAATATACAAAACCAGCCAAACATTTTTCTTTATAAACCTCCTGCACCCTTTAAATGTCGAAACTAAATTTACCAACCCTGGCAGATTTATCAAAGATGAACAGGATTGCCAAGTATTCCCAGCTTCAAGTGGAAGCTGAGAGAGAGATAGAGAGAGAGAGAGAGAGAGAGAGATCTAACAGCTCCTAAAATATTTGCAGCATGCACCTGGTAGTAACTGCAATTTCTTCCACCCAATGCACCTACCTTCCTATTCAGCATCTCCATACTTAGAAGCTTATTATACTGCCAGAATAGGACAGTCCCAAAATAAACCGCAGCCCCCAGAAGAAAAACACTTTCCTACAAAATATCTCCTCTGGGAGAGCCTGTGAGATTCTGGTGTAGGTTCTTAGCATTGCAACCCAGCTGGTTTTATTAAACAAATTAAAAAAACAACCCAAAAAACCCCAACACATGACTGGGCTTTTCGTTTTTTGAACCAGGGCTTGTTGTCAGAGATCCTGCGTAAAGAAGAAGACCCTAGGACAGCCTCCCAGTCCCTGCTGGTAAACTTAAGGGCAATGCAGAATTTCCTCAACTTACCTGACTCGGAGCGGGATCGTATCTATCAGGACGAGAGAGAGAGAAGTATGAACCCCAATGTAAGCATGGTGTCTTCAGCTGCCAGCAGCCCGAGCTCCTCCAGAACCCCCCAGGTAAGTTGTGAACCCTTGTTACCTGTTTGCTTTGTGGATTAGCCTGGGGAAGGAGTCCCTCTCTGCCTTTCCCCTCTCTGTTGCTTCCCTCACTCAGGTGAGTTGTGGAAATCCTTTTGTAAGGTTTTGGTGTGGCTTTTAAGAGATGTTTAGTGGATTTCAAAAAAGAGGTTGTGATGGATTATTCTTGCTTTATTCAATGCCATAAATGCAAAAAAGTATGCAGTATTAGTGCCTCAAAGAGTATGTGTGGGCATTATGTACAGGCTGATGATAGATGTCCTCTAAATGGCTGTTATGGAATATACTACGGAAAGATAGTGTACATAAATTTTATCTGAGTTCATTACATTCAGCAGAACACAGAGGAAATTCCTGGGCTTGCGGGGAGGTTCATACATGTTGCAACAAAAAGCGCGTAGTGAACAGAGGTCAATAGTGCAATAGATAGGCATTGCTAGAAATAAGTGCATTCCATACTCTGCGTATGTAATCACAGTCCCTGAGTTAAAGATTCACACAAGTGATTATTTGAAGTACAGAAAGCAGAGATGAGAGGGTGCTAGGAAGCAAGATGATGCTTTGCAGCTCCAAACCAGCTGTCGTCTCATTGACTTAACTGCACGTGTTCATTAGTGTGCAGTTGCCGCCCACTTCCCCCGGCAGGTTGTTCCTGTGCACTAGGAAAGAACATCCACATTCTACACTGTAATAGTCATCCCCCCTTTTGTCAGACTGCCTGCAGTCCCAGGCGTACACTCTGAAAAACCAAGCGTGTGTGCACAGAGGTGATGATTAACTACTGTCATGACATTGCCTGACTTGAGTTTGACGTTTCTAGCTCTGAAGACGTGACAGGTCAGTTCTAGCACTTCCCTTGATCTTTAGCAAATGGGCCTGTACAACCCTTCTGCTTTGGTGCTTTCACAGTCCTGTGGTCCACAAAGTCTCGAGCTGTGTTATCTGTGCTTATAATAGTATTGCTGAGCACTTTTCATACTGAATTCTGTAGCCACAGCTGCTAAAAATAAGTAAGTTTAGGATGTGGTGGGGGGAGGGGGTTTTAGAAGATGAACCGGTCATCCTTAAGGAAGGTATTTTGATTTTGTAGAAACTGTTGAGCTTGTTCAGTTTAACCCTGACCTTTGGGTGCACTTCACCACGATGCATGATGTAAAGAACTGTTTTCACTGAAAGCAAGTATATCCTGCCAACTCAAATTTGACACTGAGTTTTTATTGTATGGGAAAATCATTGTATAACTCTTATCTTTTTAGTTACCTTCTATCTTTAAGTGAAAACAAAATTGTGAAGGGAACTATTTTAATATTTAAGTAGGGTATCCCCTTTCTGCATTTATACTTATTAGCTTATTCCTACTTAAATTTATTTGTAATAGTTTTCACGATTAAAATCAAATAACAGAAGGAAATGGGGAGGCTAGGTGCAATCCAGTGAGAATAAAAATTGAATCCATTGCCCCATCTCATTCCTCTGTTGAAATATGACATTTATCCCACGTTCTAGCCACAGCAGGAGTGTAATTTAAAATGGAAATTTTACCTGTCTTAGTAAGAGCTAAGTGTTGCTAGAAAACCATGCTCTAGATGTATAGAGAAGCCCATTCTTGCCTTATTTTGTCTGGGAAGAATCTAGTAGAATATTATGAGTTTTTTTAATCAGCAAAAGCAACACACAAAGGTTTGTATACCCAATGCTCGCCTGGTGCCCACCGGATAACATTTCCTCAGCCCTCAGAGGGCCAGCACCAGTCAGCACAGGTGCTGTTTTGACAATTTAGACACCTCTGCAAATGAGGCTGCTTCCCAGCTCCTGGGCAGGCAGCACGGCTACTGCGCTTCCCCATATGCCTGGTATTAGTTCTGATGAGACAAATGCCGTCCTCTTGTGCAGCTCAGCAATTCCTGGCAGCGACACCTCTCCTGGCAGGTATGCAACCTACCCTGAAAGAGGGTGCTTTGGGGCAACAGCAGTACAAGATGCCCCATCTTTTCAGGAATTATGTTTGGGTGCTGGAGAAGTTGATGGAATGGCATTTGGAAATAATGGTTTCCATAGATACCGATCTCCTGTGGCAATACTTCTGGGTATGATGCTTGAGTGCGCTGGGTAGGAGGAGAGCACTGGCAGACACCTTTGGAAGTGCTGGTGCTGGGGTAGTCATGCGGGCAGGTGTAAAGGCATAAAGGGTAACCTGTCTAGTCTCTCCCTAACTCTGCGCCAGCCCCTTGCTCCCCTCATGAGGTTTCCCCAGCTCAGGACCTGCCCCAAGGTGACAGCCGCAGCTTGATCTGGCAAACGTGCTGTGGGGAAGACTCTCCAAGCTGTTAGAGGTTACTGTGTGCACGTGAAAGATGGGCAGTAATGCCTGGGTTTCAGTGATCTGGCATCGTGGTTGTGAACACTGCTTTTGCTTTTTTCCCCACTGTTTGCAAGGGACTGTTTCAATAGTGACAAGCTCCTTCTTAACCATAGAATCATAGAATAACCAGGTTGGAAGAGACCCACTTGATCATCGAGTCCAACCATTCCTAACACTAAACCATGCCCCTCAGCACCTTGTCCACCCGTGCCTTAAACACCTCCAGGGAAGGTGACTCAACCACCTCCCTGGGCAACCTCTAACAGTGCCCAATGACGCTTTCTGTGAAAATTTTTTTCCTAATGTCCAGTCTAAATCTCCCCTGGCAGAGCTTGAGGCCATTCCCTCTCATCCTGTCTCCTGTCACTTGGGATAAGAAGCCAGCACCCTCCTCTCCACAACCTCCTTTCAGGTAGTTGTAGAGAGCAATGAGGTCTCCCCTCAGCCTCCTCTTCTCCAGGATAAACACCTCCAGCTCTCTCAGCCACTCCTCATAAGGCCTGTTCTCCAGCCCCTTCACCAGCTTTGTTGCTCTTCTCTGGACTCGCTCCAGAGCCTCAACGTCCTTCTTGTGGTGAGGGGCCCAGAACTGAACACAGGATTCGAGGAGTGGTCTCACCAGTGCCGAGTCCAGAGGGAGCATAACCTCCCTGGATGTGCTGGTCACGCCGTTTCTGATACAAGCCAAGATGCCAATGGCCTTCTTGGCCACCTGGGCCACTGCTGGCTCATGTTCAGTCGCTGTCAACCAACACCCCCAGGTCTCTCTCCTCCTGGCAGCTTTCCAGCCAGGCTTCTCCTAGTCTGTAGCTGCATAGGGTTATTGTGCCCCAAGAGCAGGATCCAGCATTTGGCCTTGTTAAACCTCATGCCGTTGGTCTCAGCCCAGCAGTCCGGCCTGTTCAGATCCCTTTCCAGAGCCTCCCGACACTCCAGCAGATCGACACTTCCACCCAGCTTAGTGTCGTCTGCAAACTTGCTAAGGGAGGACTCGATGCCTTCATCCAGGTCATTGATAAAGACATTGAACAGGGCTAGTTTTGACTCTAGGCCTGTAGCATAAAATACTTAATTTTCAGTGACTGTAGTATTTTGGTTTGGTCCCTTTAAATAAAGAATAGCCCAGTTTTCAGGGTGGGTAAGGCAGACGTTTTTCTGACTTGTATGGAGCCAGCAGCATAGGAGACCCATGCTAGATGGAGCTGTATTTTAAATCTTTTACATGCTAATTTTGTTCTTCCCAGGATTTCAGGCTTCCCTTGTGGCCTTTGAGGCTCTGGTAGCCTAGGCTGCTGAGCTAGTCAAAGGCTCCATTGACTGGGAAGGTGTTTTTTAAGCTCCATGAAATGGGTCCTGAGTCCTCTTCCTTCCCATGATTTCTTTGTTGTTTTCTTATGTCTCCTACGATTGCCCTAACCCTCATCTACCTGTGAACACCGAATTTCAGAGTGCAGCGTCTCTGTTGTTCCTCCTGTCAGGAACATTTTAGTGCCTTTCTGTGTGGCTCCTGCCTGTGACAGGCAGGGAACAGGCTCAGAGAAGTGCCTCCTGAGTTTAGTGGGTAAGAAAGGGAGAAGGTAAAAGCTTTATGTGGAAGCAGTAGGAAGAATCTGGATTAGTCTAGATTGTTGTCTTGATTGGAATTGGGCTCTGTTATTAATGTGGCCTTTGGTACAAAAAAAGAGGTTAAGGAGAGGAAGATGTGGAGTACTGCAAACCAGAAGATGTTAAGAAGGTTTGGGTCTGCCTAGTTAACCTTCCCATTAACAAATAGGCATTTGGGCACGTCAGCCTAGTTAAAAATTAACAATAGATGTACTCTAACAGGCTTCAACTCTGGCACAAATACAGGAGCCAGCTGAAAAGGTTTATAATTGAGCCAAATATCTGAAAGTCACCAGGGTTTATGGGAGGTTTGGATCCATCAGACGTGTGAGCTTTGCCACCTCGGTTGTTTTGTTTCCGGCCAGCCTTAGGTCTCAAGAGAAAACAGAGGCTTTATATCGCTAACCTACATATTTCCTTTAAAAGGTGTAAGGGGTACAGTGATCAGCCCTGGTATCTTTTCTCTTTGAGCTGTGGAAAGCAAAAAAAGAGATCTGTCTCTCCAAGGGGCTGCTGGTGCTGGGACTGCTCAGTGAGCATCACACCGCCCTCCCTTCCTCTCCTGCCAGAGTGTTCTGGGGGCTGCCACGGCCGAGGGGCTTTAAAATAAAAGTTGTGTAACAGCCTGCTGAACTGTTTTGATAGAAGTCTTGTAGGGGTAGTCCAGCCTGGGGAAAGTACTGGCAGCATCTGTTATTGTCCTTCATTTGTCACAGAAGCTGATGGGAAATCATTCAATTAAAAGGAGTGCAGTGGAATACACAAAATCTCAGTATGAGTCTAGGAGAATGAGGGCAGCACATCAAAGGCATGCCAAAGCCCAGCTTTATGAAATGATTTTTTTTTTCATTTCCACTGATTTCCTAGGTGAAATTAGGTGACTGTCTGGCTAGCATAATGATGATAAGGCTGGGAAACCATACATACTCAAATGACATACGTATAGTTTTAATAAAGGATGAGGGAGACTTGAGGGAGTGCATTAAATTGAGTAATAATTTATTATTTAGAGACCTCTACCCATTTACTCATTTTTTCTGGGAGAATTGGCTCTTCCTCCAAGGTGTAGGCCACTTTTAGAGAGGGGGGAGAAGGTAGAGGCTGGTGCCTTTGCTGCAGTAGTGAGCTGGCAAAGCCAACTTCAGCAACTGCCTGCCGCCAAGTGCCCCAGCTACCTATCCTGTTGTTGAGCTGCTCAGTAAACATGCTGGGAGAGGGAGAGGGGGAGAGTTGACAGGGCCTTGAATGTCCTATAGGAATGCACTGCAATTATTTCCAATCACAATTAACCTGATTAGAATAATGGACAGGAAGTGTCCCTCTGTAGCTAATGCAGTTTGGCATCAGCTGACTGAAATCCTTTGATAATTTCTGCACAGATGGCTGGGCTGAAAGCAGCACTTTTTTAATTATTATTTTCATGGTCTCTTGGTAGGCCAAAACCTCGACACCAACAACAGACCTCCCCATTAAGGCGGATGGCGCCAACGTCAACATCACAGCTGCCATTTATGACGAGATCCAACAGGAGATGAAAAGGGCCAAGGTATCTCAAGCTCTGTTTGCCAAAGTGGCTGCCAATAAAAGTCAGGTGAGTGGTAAAGGGGGTTTTGTTATTGTGGGGCTTTCTGGATTTCTGTTTTTAAGGCAAACTCTGGGGTTGGAACTCGACCTACCTCCTCCTCCCACTGATAAAAATACATCTGTTCTGACAATAATAACAATCTTCATCTCTGGAGAACCTGACATACTTTGGCTTTTGCCTGCTTAAGTAGTTTCCTTTTCCCATTTGAAATAGGCTGAGGAAAGGATCAGCTCGCAGCCAAACCTTTTCTCTCCTTTTGTACAAACATACATGTCTTTTCCTGCTTGTGGTATATAACTCACACCTTTGCTAGTGGGACAAGGACCTTTCAAAATCATGGTGTCTTTCTCATTTGGCAGGTGAAAAAACAGTTTTCTTAAGTGATTAACTGGGGGAAGGCAATGGGAAACCACATATTAGGCAGGTGTTTCCTTTTTTTGCATGTTGTATGCTGCATACAGTATTGCCATGTGAATAATTCACATCAGATCCAATCATTTTTATGAAAAGGCATGAGAGGGCACTGCAGTGAGTTTTCCTGGATTAATTTCCACCTTGGGTGTAAAAAATACATGTGGGCAAACCTAGGTTGGGGTGAAATTCTTGAAGAGAATCCATTAATTTAAAAATTTCATCCAAATCTTTAAAAAAATATAATGCACCAGAAGGGATTTTGTGGAAAGGAAGACAGAAATTTCTTTAGGAAGGGCAGTAAGTGGATCGGAGACTGGTAGAAGGAATTGTTTCCTCCGTGAAAGGGGCTGCTTTTGATCCTGGATGAAATTACTCGGTTGTGCTAGGAGAGGGCATATGTATACACACAAAAGTGCACAAATGTGTCTGTGACAATGAGAGAGTGGGAAAGAAGTATCTAGATGCATGCACTCTGCAAAACACATGCTTTCTTTTCTGCTGTGCAGGGAAACAACAATGTAGTTATTAAAGCAGACGTAAAATAAGAGGTCAAAAGGCATATAAACAAAGCATCAAAGGCTATCAAAGCACATGGCAGAGCCTTGTCCTTGTAACAGGTATTTGTGCCCTGACATATGGAGGTCTGATTAATTTTTCCTTTTTCATTTAATAATTAATTTTCTTTTGCTTTCTCTTGTCAGGGTAGAGGGGTTACAGTCCACAAACCCTCTACCCCTCAACAAAATTCTAGGCCCAGTATGAAATACATAAAAGGAAAATACCATGGAACCCTCTTAAACTGTTAAATGCATAAAAATCTCATGTACCACATGGCAAAATATAATGAGAACTGGAGCTGTTAAACGAATAAAGCTGTTAAAAGCATAATGCCACTTGGCACAACTACTGTGCATTTAACGGTTTTCCACTGTGTAATAAATGACATATGTGGTAAACGTGCAGTAAATATAAAAACTGCACAATTGATTTTGCAAACGTGCCCCTTATTCTTTACTCCATGCAGATATCAAAGTTACACCCAGAATCCAGACTGGACAGCTTTTAATAAGGAGTGTTTAACACAGACTGAGTGCCAGCCTCTCCAAGATTTGGCTTAAAATTGCCTGCAAGCTTCCTGTCATTATACCCAGAGGCTTCTTGAAATAAAGAGGAACTGAACCACCCAACAATAATTTGGGTGGCTCACTAGCTTTGGTGTGTGCCAGCTTGAGTGTGCTTCTCTGGCAGCATTGTACACCAGCACCAAAACAAAAATAACCTCCGTAGTCTTTCACGTGAAAAAAGAACAGGGCAGTTTTTGAAAACCAGATGCAAAGGTTAAGAACGGGATCCACAAATGTTATTGTTTAAAGGAAAGTTACTGCATATAAAGGTTTTGTTTCTTCAGCAGTAGCGAATAAAGAATTCTGAGGCTGATGTTTCTTTTGTTTCACAGCCCTGCCAAAGCAATACTGGCTCCCTGGGATGACCCAGCATTCGCCATGCTGAGATGTCATAGCGCTCTGCTGGAGCATGAAAGTGGTTTATGAGGGCACTGGAAGGCAGGGACAGAGGAGCCATAGCCAAGAACCGTAGTAGTATGGGGCCTCCTCCTGCCCCAGAGCCCACCTGCGTGCCTGCCCCAGCCTAGCTTGGTGTGCCCGTGGTGCCCCGCTGCTGACTGGGGTGCCCTGCGGCCAAGGGAAGTGTCAAAAGCTTGGTTAGGAGAGAGCCTCTGGTATGTTGGGATGGTTGGCATGTTGCCTTAGGTCTAGCCTGTCTAACAATGAGTAGTGGGGCTTTCTCAGTGCTTTGTGCAGACCATTTGAGCCAGTTGTGGGCATTCCTGGTGAAGACACTGTTGATTTCAGCAGCTGAGTTACATGGTGGGAAGCGCTCATTGAAAATTGCCATGTTTGCAGAAGGGAGAGTTTGAAACAGGAGAAGAAAGAGCTAGTCTGAGGGTTTGCTTGGAGTCTCCGCCACGGTTCATTCACTTGCTGTTCTCCACAGGCCTGGCTTGTGTTGCATTGGCTTTCTCTATTATTCCCTCACCCCAGACTACTGAGAGACTTCCAGTTTGCTAACAAGGCATGTGTTATGTTGGGCACTGCTGTTCTGTCAACAGCAATCCACAGTGCTGTGAGATCTTCACAGTTTTAGCAGCCAGTGAATCTCTGACAGGGATGTTTAGACATTTTATACACAGGGCTGTATGTCATGTACCCCAGAGAGCATCCAGAGCCAGTGGAGGCCTCATTTCATCTTCTGTCTTCGTACAGGAAGAGTGGTACCCACTGAGAACAGTCATTACAGGCGGCATCGTCTACTGGTGGAATTAATTGACCTCTAATTTAACAAGTAGCCCTCTTTATTCTTAAGTCACGTCAGTGTCTCAATTTGGCAACTAAAGGGAAGGGCAGCTGCGAGAAACAAAGGTTACAAATCACAAAGCTCACAAGTCAACATAAATGAAAGGAACAGGGCCTCACCGGGGTACCAAGGTAGTTTGGTGAGAGTTCCTAAAGGGAATCCACCTTCCTAAAGATCTCAAGCCATTTACTTTAGACATTGACTTATTCATCACTTATTGACCTTAATATGCAATATGAATTTTATTCCTTGCAACTTCAATCTCGACATTTATAGTCTTGTTTGTGAAGTGCTTTGCATCCTTCTGTACTTTTGAATGCTGCAGGAGCTGAGGCGCTCAGTGCCCTCCAAACACAGCCTCCAAAGCTGTCATCCTGTTTTAGATGCCAACTGTTAGAGGTGTACCCACTGGACAGCACGCTTCTCTGGGCATGCCACCTGCTAGTGCCCTTTGTCCTTTTAATGGCTGGACCTGGGGCCTACAGTATCATGTTGGGAGAGCTTCTGACTGTGGCTGGAACACAGGGGTTTGTTTCCAATTTGCACCTTGGATCCTCCAGGTTATATCTGATACACAAAGAAATGGGTTTCTGGCATGCCATTTCAGAGAGGTTCAGGTGGCCTATGTGTTTCCAGAGCTGGGCAGGGGGACAGGCAGAGACTTTGATCTTGGGTTACTTCAGATTTGAACTGTTGGTTATAGATCCAGTTCTACAACAGGTCCTCTGTGCTACTTCAAGAAAACCATTTCCCCCATCACCATGTGCCAGCACTTCTGTAACACTGTGGAGCAGCATCGCCCCTTTGACCTCTGCTAGTGAGAGTCCTAGCAGAGGCTGTGCTGTGCTCGGCAGACATTTTTTATTCAGTCTGTGTGAAAAGAGTTTTGGAATATAGTTCTGTTCATAATAAACAGTTCCTATCAAAATAAATAGTGGGCAGAGCTGGCTGGAGTCCTTTTAACAGTCTGAAGGTGGGCAAAGTTTGTGTGAACAGAGACTGAACTTCCCACAGTTCTCCCAGGGCAAAAGACACTCATTTATCAGGCTGGGAAAGTAGGGCACACACATCTGGGAGTCTACTCCGGACAGGGCAGTCCAGTGAAAACAAAATGTAAACCCTTGAAACTGAAATTCTTCCTCAAGGGACCGGAATTTGTTCCAGTTGCACCACAGTAAAGCATGAGACGTCCCATGGAGCAATATTTGAAAAAAAAAACATTAAGCTGGCAAAGCTCAGTCTCCGGTTTGTATCTTTGCCCTGTTTAAAAAAGAGCAAGCAACAACCAAACTTGACCTTGGGTTGGAGGTTAGGGGTAGAAAAGCCCTTCATCGAAGCCCTTCAGATTAAGAGAAACCCAGGCATACGGATGGAAATTACTACCAAGTGCCTTTCCTTTCCTCTGACTTTTTTCTGTTGAGATCCCTGCCTCATTGCCAGGATTGTCTGAGAGCCTGTTCTCTGGCCAAAGAGGGTGTTAGCCCCACAGCAGGAGCCCATGCTAGATGGGACTCAGCACTATGACGTCCTGCCCGTGCTCTGAGAAGGAGGTACAGGTAGTGAGTGGAATAAGCAGAGTCAGTTTGTGGCAGTTAGCTCTAGAAACCCTTAATTTTGTCCTTCACTCTCTTTCTTTCCCAACTTATATTCCCTGTATTCATTTGATATGGTGGGGTGCCTTCTCTCCCTCTTAAGCTAATAGTATTTTTGGTGCCCTTAAACTAATTAGCTTCCAGTGATGATGAACAAGAACTAGAAAAAGCATCTGGCGGTGAAGGTGTGTAGCATATCTAGTGTATGCACAGGGCACTACTGTAGCATCTCGGTGCCTTTATGATGTGAATCTCTACAGCTGGCACATATCTGTTGTGCTGATATTTGATGTTCCTGTTACATATTGAGGAAATACAGAAAGACATTTCTCTCCTTGCTTGAACTTAGAATTTCTTTGAAGTACCTTTGCACACTGTCTTCTTGTTTAGACTTCTGTATACAGTTGCAGTGTGACCCCCACCCAGGAGAGCATCCGCAGCACTCTGTCAGCTGCTCAAAAACTAAGTGAAGCGGGGACAGTTTTGGAGCTAGGGCTTTGCTCAGGAAGTCCTTGGCAGACTTAGAAGCTGATGGCAGGCTGCTTGCCCTAACCACAAGCCCACACTTCCTCTCTAGCATGGGGAAAAGCTAGTTTGAACTTCGCTTGTTGGAAATATCCTCACTGCACAGCATCCTTCCATCTGAGGCCAAGAGCTATCAGCAGTCTTGGTATCCCCATGAAGCTAACAAACATCAGGGCTCAGGGACCTTGTTTATTTCTGTGCATGGCTTCATGTTTTTTAAGACTGGTGAGCAACTGGCCCTCAGGAAAGTGCTTTGCGTTTTGCCTTAAATTCTGGTGGGAGAAAAAGTATAGAGCATTTTAGAAAATCCAGGCTATTGAGTGATTAACCTTGAACTGTATCAAAATGCTCCAAGAAAGCTTTTCAGGTTCGGTCCCTCTACCCCGGCCCTCATCAAGAATTCATTGAAGCCATGACAGAACTCTCCATTACAGTTAGTCTTTTATCCATTTCAGCTTTCTTGATTAGGTTATCTTGAATCATTAGGGGGTTTATTTATTTTAATAGACACTTATTGGATTCATGAAAAGAGAGTTTGGTGACTAAGGAACAAGAGCAGAATATTATCTGGCTCATTTTGCACTGCAGAGAGTCCCAAACTGAATGGAGGGAAGGGAGGCTGAGGAAGTTTGTCCAGAAAACTCCTGTGATCCCGTGTAGAAAGGAGCTTTTGCTGTGGAGCGCAGCATTTCTTTCCTAATCTTTCAAGTCTTGTGTCGATCATTACTGCTTTTTTTTTCCCTTTGTCACATATGTTGACATTTTCTGCACCGATGATGTGGGTGAGGAAATGGCCTTTTACATTTATTTTGAGATTTATTCCTGAATCACTCTTACTGAAAACTCTTCATTTGCCTACTCACGCTTTCACTGGAGACCCTAGAAAATGTCAGCACAGAAAACTAGCTGTATTATTATTATTAATTTCAATGTAACGGTAGGGAAGCACAAGGTCAGCTGAACTGCAGTTCCCTCCAGGCTTGAAGCGCCTCATGGTCCAGCCCTAGCAGAAAGGCTGCTGGTGACGGAGTCGCTGTGGACACCCAGCTGCTGCCTCTTGCAGCGGCTTTCAGTAGACATGCTGCTCAACGTGTAAGCGCCAGCCTGTAGCCTCAGCCTAACTGAGCCTTGAACTCTTCCTACGTGCTTTCTTGTCCTTATTCGGCAATTTGGTCCAGTCAGCCGCTCTTCAG
The DNA here is from genome assembly GCA_033459285.1 of Clamator glandarius. Classification (NCBI taxonomy): domain Eukaryota; kingdom Metazoa; phylum Chordata; class Aves; order Cuculiformes; family Cuculidae; genus Clamator; species Clamator glandarius. Next base: position 982,163 of record JAUNZM010000086.1, read on the forward strand.
GGAGCAGTTGTGAGGGTCAGGACGGTGCATAGCTTCACTGAGCACTGGAAAACCTGAGCTTATTGGAGTCTAATACCTCCAGCTGCAGGAGCAGCTCCAGGGTAAGTCTAGCAAAAGTGAAAGGGTCAAGCTGCTAAAAAGGGCTCAGGGATAAGTGACAGAGAATACCAACTAACTGTCCCTCAAGGGGGTTTGAGGGCGCCAAGGCTAACGCTTTGGTGTAGTAAGCATGCTGTTTCTTTAACAGCATGAAAACACAATGGGAATGGCTGGCTTCCTGCAGATTTTTGTTGTTGTTTGCTTAGCTATGTGGAAATGTATTTGATTAGGAGACAGAGAGAGAGGTTAAAAATAGGACATTAATATGATATTATTTGTTTTATCAAATAAAATGCTTAGAAAATGTTTATCTTGTCTCATGAGAACAACAAAAATAGAGGCCAGCACTTCTCTGCAGCTTGCTTTAATGAGCTAAATTGGGCTGTATTCTCGATGCCTTTAGAAGTTTTGGGGTGAAATGAAGGAAGTTCTGAGCAGAATTCCTTGTAACCACAAGCGCTGGGTGTGCCTAACTGTAGAGCTAAAAGCATCCTTTAATTGTGCTGGTTTTCCTCCTCTTATTTTTAATGGAAGACATTCCCATTCAAGAACCTTAGAAGCTGACATTAAGGAGCAGATTCTGCCACCCATATTGACACTGGCACGTATCAAACTCTCTGGATAACTCTGTGGTGGTGAAGGGGGCTCTTTGTGTGGTGGAGCGAGACTCAAGATGTGCAGAGGAGGCAGGATCAGAAACTGTATCATGGATCTGGCGAAGGATGTGTTAGTTTTTAGATTTTCAGAATATATTCACAGAAGTTGAATTTACTTACAATGCAGTGTGCTCAGATGTTGTGCATGAGTGGGGGAAAAGGTGGTGAGATAGCATCTCCTTCCTCACTTTCCCTTCTTCATACCAATAAATGTAGCTATAGATGAAAATTCGCTGTGAATGGCTGTAGCTCTAAGAATCTCTGTATGTTAATATTTCTTAAATGAAATAATTCTCCTGGAAAGCTCTGTGTAACATACACAGACTCAAAGAAATAAATAAAAGAAAAAAAATTACAACGAAAAAACCCCAAGTTGAGATTTTTAACAGAAAAAGGAGATTTGTGTATTAATAATTCATGAGTTCTCATTGAACATGCACGAAGAAACAGTGCTATTCAATAGAGAATACTGTCATCTGTCACTGTTTTATTTGACATTTACACTTTTTTTTTTTTTTTTTTGCCTGGTACTGCAAAACTTTCTTGGATGGCGTGCTAAGATTATTTAAATAAATAATTTAAAAAATCCAATGCAGACTTTTCATCTGTGCATGGGGAACGCGGTTACTTGCAATCATAAAGAATGTGTGAGTAAGCTGCAGTACTGTGTTTTCTCACGTATTAGTCAAAGCTATCACCTAATATGCAGCCCTATAGATGGCTTGATAGTGTCCTGAGTGGAAGGGCAAGAGAATGACTGCTTGAATAAAGAAAGGGAAGGATAGGAAAAGAGCAATGAAAGGACAGATTTGATGCGGATAAGTGTACACATGCACACAGTGGGTACGCCTGTGTATGTGTGGGGGTGAGCGGATGATAGCTGTTGTGAAGAAAGCTGCCACAAATACATCGCCGTTGCCGATGCAAAAATAAATATTTATAAATGGCACTGGGGGAGATCCAGTCCTGCACAACATGAGAGAAGACAGGGCATTTAGCACAATGACAATTCCGAGTTAGGCGCACCTTGCAATTTCTTGCTAATATTAGGCTCATGAAAATCTTTCTGCTCTGTAGGTTAGTTATTATTTATAAAAATCACAGAACCAGCTGATACATTCATAAGCTAATTATTGTAGCAGCTGGGTACACATGGTGCAATATGTCTGAGGCTGTGAAGTATCACAGATTTCTTGGGGCCTGCTGTGGTGGGGGTGTGCTGTTGAAGGCTAGATCCCTTAATCTGATCAGTCAAGCAAATACTTGGTGGGGAAACTGGATTAATATCTCTCTAAATACCACGGATGTGCTTCACCTTCAGAACCAGGCTCCTTTAAACGTGCCATTAGCTTATGTCCTTTGGGGAATGGAGAAGTTCTCAGGTGTCCTCAGGATGGCGGGGTCTTTGCCTGGTGCCTCCTCTCACCAGAAATTAATTTGGTTTGCTCATGTCTGCACACATGGTCACACTGCAGTCTAATCTTTTCCCTAATAGCTCCAAGGTCAGGACCTTGCATGTTGCCAGGCAAATTGAGCGCTATCCTTCTTAAAGACTAATGGCAGCCAGAGCCTAGTCCATAATGAGGCCTGTAGTGTTGCTCTAAGTGATTGTAATGAGCACCGATTGTAACGGGGCAGATAAATCAAAGTGCAGCAGTTGCCATCGGGCTAGCTGATCTAACTTTGGGAAGGGGAGGTGACCCTGCCAATGTCATCCCTGGGGTCCCCTGGAGCTGGGCACCACACAGTGCCCTGCAGCCCTTGTGGGCTTCGGCTCCACCAGGTGCAGGGTTCTGTGTGTGTTTAGTTAAATGATTGGTCTTTGTGCTGCAGCATCCCTCAGGAAACGTTAAATTTCCCTGCTTGAAACATTTGAGATTCTTCAATTGGAGACTTAATGTGATCACTGAAAACAAGGAGAAAGAGGAGCTTATTTTTTCCACAGATAGTTTGTTTTCCATTTCAAAATTATTTCCTTTGTGTGGAGGAACCCCTGAGAAAACACTGTGGAGCAAGGAGATTTTCTTCCAGTCTTTTTCTTTGAAAGAAAGTTTTGGGGGTTTCTGAGCCAAGGAAAAGGAAAGAGGAGAACTGAGGGCAAGGGATGTGGCCAGACCATGTTAAAATGCAGACACCACCTGTCTGAGAGATTACTCAAATACCAGTAAAAATACTTTGAAAATATAATACAGATTCCACCCCCCCCAAGTAAATTATTAGATATCTTGTTTTCATCTTTGCCCCCACCCCCAACCCTCCTAGTTTATTGCAAGAAAAGATCAGGTCTGCACAAATGTGGCCTCTCACTTGTAAAAACAAGGCAGTGTTGTGTTACAGATTAGTTTATAAATCCCTGGTGGCTTCACAGTTCAGTGCCTACAGCTGCTGCAGATGGGCCTGGGTTTTTGTCTCTTCGCTGTGCTGCAGCCGGCAGTTGAAGGAGAAAATGGAATGATCAGGTTATTAACATGTAGGCCGTGAGGAAGAGGCTGCACAATGAGAACAGCTGGTGTTGCTGTCTTGGCTGATGCAGCGGAGATAATCAAATCTTGCCTTTTTTGGGGGGGTGAAGGCAGAAGACACAGTGGAAAGCAAGACAAACAACGGCTTATGATATTATATATGGGGTTTAGAGTGCATGGCAGAAGTTGTCAATGGCTTACAAGTTGTTACACAAAAAACAAATACCAGCCCCCCATCCTGGGCCAGTAATGAACCTGGCTGTTCCACTTGCTGTAGTCGCTGTTTGGAAAAGTACAGTTTTGGCTACTTCTTGTACCGAACATTTTTAACATTGATCAAGCTATCTTCTAGGTATTGTAAGGTGCCTGTCAAAATGGTGTCAAAATGCTGAGTTGTAGCTCGAAAATGATGGGTTATAAAGCTACTAGGTAAAATATTTTGACAGGAGTCAGTAAGGCGCGTTGACAGCATCCTCAGCATTATCTTCTCATGTTCTGTCATTTGCATTGCAGCTCCTGCATGCAAGCCCAGGAAGGGAGCCACTGTCTCCAGCCACAAGCAGGGCCAGCTGCTGGCAGGCAGGATAGGGCTGGCTGGGCCCCCAGCCCTGGGCAGGCAGCGGTAGCCTCAGGCCCTAGTTAACCTGCTGGGGATGCTGGGGTCACCACCACACATGCTTAGCACACGCGGGGCTGTCCTCACCTGAAAGCTGTTGTCACAGTGTTCTCTGGTTGGCTTTGTGGTTTAGAGTGGTCTCCTCTTGGAGAAGCACTCGTGCTTTCCCCTCCAGCAGTCTGAGAGCTCCTACAGGATTTCATACAAGGGTAACTTATTTGATGGCATTTCAAACTAACCTTAAGGCAATACAGCAGGAATAAAATCTACTATTATTGTAATCTATAGTTGGGTTTAGAATTACCTCCACCTAGTATCTTGATCTCTGTGTAGTAATTTCTGCAGGATCCCGTTTCCTGCTTTCCTGCTAAGTATTAGACTAATCCCTTTCTGTGAGATTACATCTTCTAAGTGGCCATTTGATTATTAAAATCTATCAAATTTTAGTTGAGTTAGAGCTGGGAGGGTCAATGTGACGTAATGACAGCAGATAAGAGATCTTGCCTTGATATTATCTTCTCCTAACCATTTTCAGTAGTGGGTTAGTTTTTGGTCCTGCACCTACAACTCTTAGCATGAGGGTTGTTAGCAACTCTCAGGGCTTATACCTCCTTTTCTCCTCCTTGGATGAAGAAATAGAAGGGCTCTGAAACAGAAGCAAAGATACCCCTTTGTTTCAGCTCTGGCTTTCTATATACGAAAGTTATTTATATCCAAGCATTTTAAACATTGTATGATTCTGACAGGAGGGAAAGATGCTGTGCTTCCTGATTCCTGGGAAGCACTGCTGATTGTGTCTGTTTCTCCAGCTTGCAGGAAATATAACATGTCAAGATTGAGACCAATATAGCATGTCATGTTTGTTGAGACCAAAAGGCAGCTGAGGGTAGTTGCTGTTCTGTTTCTGAGACTAGCAAAACTTGCAGCATAGAGCTTTAAGACTATCTGACCTGCCACTCACATCTGGTTCCTTGGTGCTCAGTGAATTAACCATGCTGACCCTACTGTTGCAGGGCTGGCTGTGTGAGCTGCTTCGCTGGAAAGAAAACCCAAGTCCGGAAAACCGCACCCTTTGGGAGAACCTCTGCACCATTCGCCGCTTCCTGAACCTTCCCCAGCATGAGAGGGATGTGATCTACGAGGAAGAGTCCAGACATCACCACAGTGAGCGTATGCAGCATGTTGTCCAGCTCACTCCTGAGCCCGTGCAGGTCAGAGCACTAAACTCCTTCTCAGGGTGTCTGGGATTGGGAATAGCTGTCAGAGGTAGATAGAAGCAACTGGTCCCGTCTTCCTTCTCCTTTGCAGGTTGTGACATACCAGTTTTTGTCCTTCTGTAGGGCCACATGCAAGGCACAGCCCTCAGGTTCAAAGCTCACTGTGTGTATGTTGCAGCATGTGTGTAAGCATGTGTGGGTTGGTTTTGGCGATTGAAGAGAAGGGATGTGACAGTCCATGCCACCGATAACAGCAAGGTCAGTAGTGGTGGTATTATGAAGCTCCCTTGGTGTCAGTAGTTCTTTTATGGCTGAAACACAATTTAGCTGTCTAAAGCTGCTGATATTTATAGGAGTGAAAATGTATTCCTCAGCAACAGAAAGAAGCATGCAGTTATTTATGAAACAGAACAGGAGTGGGGACTTGGTCATTCAGTCCTTCACACAGAACATGGGCACCCCAATACCCACTCTCATACTGTGGCAAACTGGCAACTACAGCAGCACATCTGCTTTTGTTCGAAGGAACCAGTAGGAAAAGTAGGACGGCAGGACACAGCAAGTTTGTCCATGCATGGGTAACATAGAGGTTTTGAGGAATGTAGCACGGAGAAGTTTTTTTATATATTCACTGAAACGTTTAAGTACTTATAAAAGGATCACGATGAGTATTTTGCCGAGAACAGGCTTTCATTTTGCAGCCTCCTCAGGATTGTTTTGTACCTCTCTACAAGCTCTTTGACTAGAACCAGTTTTTGGTTGATGCACCTCTGTTCTATCCTTGTCTCAGATCTTAATAGAATGAGAAATAAATAGATACAAATATATGTAGGAAAAAATAAGTGAAAAAAGACAAGATTTTTCATCTTTGCAGTTCCAGCTTCAGTCAAAAGAGAAAATCAGTCTTCTGTGTATTCCTAATAACTAGCAATGTGTGTCACAAACCCAGACAGCTGCTGATTGTCAAGAGAAGCTCAGGAGACATTTTTTCAATCTAAAAACTGAGGTGACGCCTTCCCCAGCAGACCACCATCCTTTTCAATTGCCATTAGCACTTAGTGCCATTCACCTGGTCCCATTGCATGACTGGAAGTCATCCGTACTGTGTTTGTCTCTGAAAACCTCACAGTTTGTCCTCCCACCTTTGCTCTTCCGGTTGTCATTTGATGGTGGCTTCCACCGCTTCCCTACTCTTGCTGTGAACCTTGGCATTCAGCCTCTATTCTTTGTTGCTCCTCTTGTTCTGCTGCTGCTAGCAGTGCTGCCAACTATCTAGTCACCTTTTTTTCAAAGGCGGGAGGGTTTTCTGTCTTGTAGTCCTGCCCTTTCTGAAACACATTGGTCACACCCAGATTAATTATTGCCTAGTTCGTTCTCCTTTGTCTCTTCTGCTAACAACTTCCTCTTTTCTTTCAATTTGGTCTTTGCCTGGAAGAAAACTGTTTCCTGGCGTTCAGATTCTCAGAGCTATAAAGTAAGGAAAGTGTTCTATGTAATTAACGTTGCAAGTTTTATCTTCCACATTCCCAAAAGTCTGTGGGATCTTGGGGGCATGGAGCTACAAAGGGCAAAGGGCTGAGCTAACATGTGGGAAGGTGACTAGACCTGCGTAGGTTTGAATGTATTAACCCAGTTTTGGTGCCCACAGCAAGTAGCACTATGCTCTAAGGGACATTTGGAGGAAGAAGTTTCCTGGAGCACTTGTGAGTGACCTTGATGATTAGCCTACTTTCCAAAGCCTTCTGCACATCACTTTTCTGCATCGCACAGGTTGGCTCTTCTGAGTGACACGTTACACTGTGTTGGAATGCAATGCATTTGTATTTGTCAGCAAGTTACAAAGCCATGGATTAATTATTTATTACAGTCAAAATATGAAAAATGAAGAAAAATAAATGGAACCAGCTGGCAACTACATACAGCAAAACTCTGGAGACCCCGGTATACAGTTGATACAGTAGGCTTATGTTTTGGAGGTACTGCATTTTAGAGCTATGTTTGCCCATCCAAAAACCCCAGTAGGTTTCTGAGTGGCACGCTACGAGTGCAAGACACAGGAGGCTCGTTGTCCACCTGCTCACTACTCTCAAAAGTTATCCCACACTGAGCAATTTTTGTGGAATTTTTGGTCTCTGGAACTTAAATTGTTTCAAGCAGCAAGGTTTGTTTTTTGGCTTTGCTGCAAGGGTCACTATTAGGTAATTAGCCATGAAGAATCAGTGACAGCAGCCAGAGATGTAAAGCTGAGGTCCTCGCACTTTTGCAGTCATTGGAGATTTTGTGACACTTTACATAAGGGTAGGGGTCTTGGGCCCCGCTCCTGGCCGAACTCCAGGCCAAGTAATTACTTTCTGCCTATCTGAAATTCCCTCTGTAGTGTCAAGGGGGAAAGCAACTCTCATTTCTTTTTCAAAGCGGTGGCGGGTGCAGAACGTCTGCCACGGTGCCTGGCTGCATTTTAGCAGGGGGTGGAAACATCCTAGAGCTGCAGCCACTGACCTACATTGCTTTGCAGGCTTTGCTAGTGAAAAGTGCTCTGTAAGTCGACCCCTTTACCTGCAGCCTTGATATCAAGATGACAGTCCTTTGAAGGAGATACAGGTAGCAGCACTGTGAATAACAGCAGATGCAGTTCTGTAACACCAAAGCAGGCAGGAGACTCTTACCTCTGCTTTCTCTCACCGCCCACCCCATCTTTCTGTCTGTTCTGATGGATTTGATGCGTGTACAGTAATTTGTATCTGATACTTGAGTTTCCTGCTCCTCCAGCTGTGAAGCTAGAAAAGCCTGAAAACAGGCTGCCCTGTGATGCTACCAGAGCTCCCTGCCACCATGATTTAATCTCTTTGGGCTGGGCTGCCCCTCTATCAGATCGAAGGACTTGAAAGAAAATTCTGGCTGTCATCAGAAGAGGCATGACCGGTCAAAAGATAACAGATGGATAAATTTTGTTGTGCTGGGCTTTTTGTAGTATACTTGCTGGCTACAAGGTTGGACACACCTTCAGTGAGGGAATCTCTCCAAGGCTGGGTGTGATTTCTGTCCTGTAGTGGCAAGGTGTACACTGCAAGCCGATTGTAGTGCTGTAGAAGATCAGGTGGACAGAACCTGTCACTTGATCTTTAAGGGGTTGTTGTTTCTTTTGTGGCAGATTCTTGCCCTCTGTTCAGCATTACTAGCCTGTACCTCACTGTTCAGCTTTAGGTTCAGGGCTTTAAAAAGAAACATTTTCCTTTTTTCTCTCTTCCATTAGATTCTTCCTGTCAGCCATATTTATTCATTTAATCAAATACCTTCCTGTTTCTGAAATAAAAGATGTCTATAGTGGAAGCTTAGTGCACAAGCAATTCCTTCCCGCACACTTCATGTATTTGTTATCATACTGAGGAGTCATAAAATGTGAGCCCTGTGGAGCTCTGTGACATGGCTGTGTTCTCTGTTATCATCGGGTGTGACCGTATGGACATGCCAGAGCATGGATTTTCCTTCACGTGCTGGTTGCACAGCATCCACGCTACACCTGCACGTTGCTGTCCTTGCGGGTTGAGCTCGCCACAGCCACTCGCTTGCTGTGCACTGAGTGACTCCTTCTCTCTCCCTTTCTGTGCAATATGGTTTAATCACAAAGTGCTGCTGTGGGACTAAGGAAAAGACCTGTGAGTTTGTTGCTAGCTGGATACCACAAGGACATCACCTCTGGTTTACAGACTGCCTGAATCATGGGATGCTGGAGGATGGGCGGGTGTGCTGGAAAGCACTATTGCTTGAAACCTGGGCCTGTGCAAACCTTATGAGTTTCAACAAGGCCAAGTGCAAGGTCCCACACATGGATTGGGACAGTCCTGGTATCACTACAGGCTGGGGGTATGAAGCGATTGAGAGCAGCCCTGCTGAGAAGGACGTGGGAGTGCTGGTGGATGAAAAGCTGGACATGAGTCAGCAGTGCGCACTCAGAACCCAGAAGGTCGATCATATCCAGGACTGCATCAGAAGAAGCTTGGACAGCAGGACAAGGGTGGTGATTCTGTCCCTCTTCTCTGCTTTGGTAAGACCCCACTAGTAGGACTGCATCCAGCTCTAGAGTCCTCTGCACCAGTAAGACATGGATCTAATGGAGCAGAGGAGGCCACAAAAAATGACCAGAGGGATGGAAAACTTCTGCTGTGAGGACAGCCTGAAGGAGCTGGGGTTATTCAGCCTGAAGAAGAGAACACGGTGGGGAGACTTTTCTGCGGCCTTCCAGTGCCTGGAAGGGGCCTACAAGAAAGCTGGACAGGGACTTTTTACAAGCCCTCTTCCACCACCATCAGATGTGGGATATTGGCTGGACCATTGATCTGGCCTGGCTCTTGCGTAGATCTGTTGGACAGGCTGTGTGTACACTAGTCACTTTGCAGCAAGCAGTCCTCACCCTTCTCTGTTTAGCTTCCTGCTCTGCAGACGTGAGGGTATCCCGTCTTACTTCCCATCCCTTGTTGAATCCCATCATTCCTGGGCCATTTGCTGGCACTGGACCTTTCTGGAGCCTTAATGCTGAGAAGTCCCTACAGCAGCTTCTCGTTGCCAACCAGGGATTTGGCGTTTGTTACAGACATGCTGGGATACAGTGAATCTAATTTCTCTCCCTTCTCGAACTGTTTGTCTGCTGTGTCCAAGGTGACTACTCCAGAGAATAACCATCTTGCCTAGCACTTTAATATAGTGCTAATTCGTTGTTAATTGCTGGGGCAGAGAAACCTGACTCAGTTGGGAAAACAGTGAATGAAGCTGTTTTCTCTGGAGTGTTGGGATGGATAAGCCAGTTCTCTGGAGTAATGAGGCACCACTGCAGTAAAGTACCTGCTGTTCAGAGAGCAGGGAAACCTTGCCTTTCATTTTCTGTGTAAGCGGACAGATAGATCTGTTGAAGCTGGTAGGTACATATTGATTTAAGAGCAGTCAGATGTTGACTTTAAAGGAACAGGAGTGATTTTCATGAGCTTTCTGATATACTGTCACATTTGTCACTTTTTTTTTTTTAAATGACACCCCTCTGCTCTTTTTTTCTCGGAAGCTTTCATTTAGGCAAATCTAGCAATTTATAATAGTTTAGATCATAAATCATGGAGGAGCATTAGTAAATAAAAGAAGGCAGAGCAGAAAACTGTAGGGAAGCTCTTTTGTATTGTGAGTTCACTGCAAACATTGTGGTCTCTCCTTAAATATGCAGAAAATACCATACCACAGAAGTAAATGAAATACTAATTTTGCTATTTTGTGAGGGACGGGAGGGAACAAATATTTTAGAAATGACAATGAAATACAGAACAGCAGAACGTGGAGGCCTTGTAAAAATGGGTCAAGGCAAGTGGTGATGGCAGTCCAATGAAACTAATTTCATATTCTCTTTCTAGAAGTAATAAAGATGGGAATGAACACCACAGTAGTGCTTCCTAATGAAATATCTGATTCTAAACAATATCTTAGAGTTCACAGGTCACACAATGCATAGCATGCGGATGGAAAAAACAATGAGACTCAGAATTTCTTTTCTTAAAAAGTAATATTAATTAATAATGCTTAGGCAATCATAGATGATGAGTGAAGCAGAAGTGTTATTCCATAGGGGAGCATGTTGTACTTAATGATCTATTGGATGATGTGTACAGTGAGGTTTGCTGTGTTCGTGTGTGTTACAGCAGAGGACTTCACGTACTGGAAATCAGGACTGAGTTATCTGGAAGACTTGGACAAAAACTACTTTCCCAAACCGTGCTAGGTCTCTGATACATAGTATTTTATCTAGGCAATTTTTTTGGGGGGAATGGTGTGCCCTATGATTCATTCTTAAAGGCAGCACCCTGACAGATTTGCTTTTTGATCTTTTCACCCAAAATACAGACCACGGACAGATACCAACTGCATTTTGATTTCCCCAGCTCCTTATTCTGTGGCTGGATGTGATGTTTGCTGAGACAGGGGTGGCCAAAACTGTTGAGGCAACTCATACTCAACAAACTCTGGTGGACTTCAAGAGATAATTGTATTGCAGGTTTATTCATTCCACTCAGAAATCTCGGAGCTTTGGTTTTAGTGGATTTCAACTGGAGTATTTATTTTGTCTTTGATTTAGAACTACAGGGGGGAATTCTTGTCAGAACTAGATCTGTGAATTTTGTGAGGGGAGAACGTCCATCTTCATCAGTTGTTACATTATGTGGAGTTCTCTTACCAAATTAGACAATAACAGTCAGTTTCAGTATCTCCTTTCAATCTAAACGATTCAAAAACCACTGAAAAAAATATCAAACCATGTAACTTCTATTTCTGTGCAGTATAAAAGCTGAAGGCAAATATATATAGTGAACGCTGCTTACTCTGCATTTATCTCTGTTGTGTGTGTATCTGCTTCTGGGTGAGGGTAAGGCACTCTTTGAAGGAGGCAAAACTCTTAGAGGGCCTCCACCTCTGAACTGCTGTCTCTGACTGCTCCAGTAGCCGTGCCCCACAGCCAGACAAGCTGCAGTTTTGTACAACATCTGTGGCTGTGTGATCTTTTTTTTCCGCCCTTTTGGTGCTCACCATTTTCCTGATGGGCTGCAGTAGCTCAGGAGCTTGAGCTTGCCTGAGGTTTGACAAAGGCAAGAGGAGCACATATCAGATAACGAACCACTTACGTTCAACTCTGAAGTGTCCGATAGAGCTTCTTGTGATTGAAAGTTATCCCAATTACAGTGGAAAGCCACTGATCTTTGCTATAGCCAAACCTACCCACTGTGCCTTCTCAGCTGTTTCTGTTTAGTGTGGATATCTAATGTGGCTGAAAAGTGCTGCTGATTTTTATTAACTTCAAGCCTGCAATTCCGCTAGCAATGATAGTGGGGAGAGTACTTGCAGTTAAAGTAAAACTGCTTCTATTCTGAAATTAGTTTAGGTTTACTGCTATTCCATTTAACCTTAGGAATGGGAGATGAAGTGGATAGTTTGGTGGTTTTTTTTCTGAGGTGGTGAGTTTAGTCTTGTCACAGTAGTACATCCTTTCTGTATTTGTTCAGACTTCTGGAACCACCAGGCCATGCCACTTGCTCTTGGACAGCATTCTTTTGGTCCAGCATCAGCCAAGGACAGGGCAGGAATGAGGTGGGACTCTCAAGGGAGGAAGCCCTGAGAGCACGGCTGGTGTTTTCCTCCACCAACTTCTTGCAATGAAGGTGACTGTGTGTGTGCTGACACTGTGGCAGAGGTAGAGGCCGTCCCTGGGTACGAGGACACATGCGCTATCACACAAGATGTGCTGCCCCATTCGAGGCAGAGGCATTTCTGCCTAGACAGCAGCTTTTGTGAGGCTGCCCCAGAGCAGCTCTGCTCAGGCCACGCTGGCTTCTGTGGGGGGTGATGCTCCTGGCAGAAACTCCACTTAAAATCCAAATGTGCAGATTTAGCACTGCGGGGACTTGGCAGGAATCAGCAGGGTGGTGGCTTGCATTGATGTTGCTCTGGCAGGTCATCATTTTAGCAAATGACATCATCGTAGTCCTGTCTCCTGTCATCTCATCCTTTTGCCTCTCACACACAACGTGACCAGATTTAGACCTAATTTTTCCAGTTGAAAATATTGCCCTATTTAATTTCATTTTAACTGTTCCTAAATACTCCCTGTTACTTACACTTGTGCATAAATGATTATATCAGGCGACTGGCCGTATGCAACATTTTATTCTTGGGCTTCTTACAGAAATCTTAGGATAAAGTTAGAGTCCTGGATCATTACAGATGGCCTTTCTGTGCAGGTCAGCAATCATAAAAATTGCCTGGGGAGGGAAACAAGATCGTATTATGCTACTAGCGCACACTGCACTGCTTGTGCCCTGAAGATCTCCAAGAGTGAGGAAGCCACTCTTCCTCCAGGGAAACTGTGCAGCTGCTGGACAGTGTTGCAAGTTAGGCTATGGCAGAGGAGGACATGGATGCTCAATCTCCTTGCCCTGGGCCAGTCTTTTTGGAAAATTCATTGTTGAGGACTTCCCTTTTCTCTCTTATTCCCCTCCTTCTTTTTTTCCCTACTTTTTTTAAACTTTTTTTTTTTAACTTCTGAATGGTTGGAAATACCCAGAGACTGTAAGCCATGCAGGGATACATTTCTTTCAGGGTCAGGATGGTGTGTATGTTGTTCCGTGCTTGTATGGACATTTACAGGAATTGCAGATTGAAATGGGAAATGTTTTTGTGTGTATGCACTATTCTCACACAGCCAGTATCCAGAAGTACAGTAGCACATATTTTTTCTCACAGTCATCTATGCTTGCAGTGTTTCAAAGAATATTCCAAAATATCTTGGCACAGACAAAGCGAAGCTGTTTGCAAGATCCCTAGCTGTGGAACAACAAAGGCTACATTCTCAACACACATCACACATGACTTTTATTAAAATCTTAAACAAAAATGTATTTAGAAAATTGAACTTCACCATTTATGATGCTACTCACATTGTGAAAGGAAGTAAGTAGCCCCTCGTGCCTCCTTTCCAGCATTTCAGATTAGCAGGTTAAAAGCTTTTATATATATGCTTACAAATAAATACATTTTAAAACTAGTAATTTGGGGCTAACTCACATCATGGTACTTAACTTAAAAGAGACTTTGGTGTTCAGAAACAAAGGCATACAAGCATGTATAAGGTGCCTCTGGTAGAGCACTGAGAAGTTTAAGACTTCTAAAATCATTATTAACATCTTACCATTACATATGGCAAAAAGGATGTGGTAAATCACAGAACACATCCTGGATATTACAGACCCAGCCATCTCATTAACTTTGTGTCAAAAAAACATTCCTCGGTTTCCTGTTTGGATTAAATTTAGTTTTATGTTATTTGTACCATCATAGTACAAAATAATGTTGACACCCTTGAATCTTCAAGTTGCTCTTGCTCGCCTTTATGGTTTGGATCTCTACATTATGCTCTTATTAGGCCATGCACATTCGATGTGCCACACTTGAATCCAAGGCACATGGGCAGGGAGGATTATGAAGAGCTCCCTTCCTTCCTGCCACAAGTCCCATCAACATGGGTGTTGAGGAAGTCAAGCATGTTCTGCAGAAGTGCTTGACGCAGACCCACAGCTGTTAGGGTCTTTTATGAGAGTTGTGTGGCAAAATCTCTTGGCTAGGTCTGGAAAACCTTGATATTCTCAATTGCTTGCTAAAAGCTTGGCAACCTAGATTTCTTTTTACTTCTTAGGACATTGGCAATTTTTAGATTTTTAGATTTGAAATGTGCAGAGCATTACAGAAGTCCCTTGTGCTACCACAGGACACAACGAGGAGTTGTACCCTGTCCATGAGGAGTAAGAGCTGCTCTTCTTTCCATGCTGTGCTGAGAGAAGCTGTGGTAGCAACTGCAAATCCATCCAGTTGTAGCAGAAAGAGGGAGACACTCTAAAATTCCAAGACTCAACGGGTCTCATAAAAAGATTTGTCTGGACAGCACTTCACTAGTTAAGTGCTAAGTTATTATTATTATTTATTATTTATTTCCTCTTCTGTTTCTCCTCTTACTGAACAAGGAAATATCTTTGTTCTTTCATTTTAGAAATGAAATAAATGTATTCCCTGCAGTGTTTGAAATTTTAATAATCCATAATAAATAAAATCATATCTAATAACATAACTGCTTTCAATTGGCAACGCGATCTCCTAGATGCATTGCAATGGCAGAAACATAAATAGTTGCAGCCTCTGAAAGCCTACTTCCTATTTGCTAAATATACTTGGCTTGCTTTAAATTCCTTTGTGTGCAGTCATTAATACAATCCTCTTTGACAGCATTTAATTAAAGTGCTTTTCTCTATTAAATTCATTAAAAACTTTTTTTTTATGTACAACTGTTTCCCAGACACTGAATGTTAAGGACCTGTAGGCCTCTCTTTAAATAACTTCTCTCTCCTTGTTGTAAATTGTTAATTAAATTTAACTTAGACTGTTTAAAGATGGCTTGGGAAAGAAAGCCAGATTTCAGGATATGGTCTCAATCATGTCTGAATTTTTTTAACACAATTTTTTCCATGTAGTTATAGACTGCGTGTTATATTGTTTATGAATGTCGCTGTACTTTCAGCTGGAACTAAGCAAAGAAATACCCTAAAAAGCTCATTTCCATCTCACTTCAAAAATTTCCGTCTATTTAGTGCAGTTCCTTAGCCTAAGAATATTTGCATGGGGGAGTGCGGAGGGAGGAGCTGTTTCACATTAATAGATTATTGACAGTTTAATGTCTTGGCACCTAGACAGCCCATAAGGTATAATAAACAGGAAGCCGTCTGATGTGAGCGCAGTCAATAGAATATTCAATCAGAACCTTTCAGTTAATTGCTGGTTGACCTCCGAGATTTCCTTTAAGTGAAACTGTCCTTCGCTCAGATCTCATCTGGGTTTCAGGGTTTAATTTGAGAATGCCCTTTCCATATGGTAGCTTGTGCATACGTTCCTGGTTGGATTTTTGCTTCACTGCCACGCACAGCATTGAGCCAGTGTCTGCCCAGAGCTTTGCAAAGCACATAGACGTGCACCAGAGCTTTGCAAAGCACATAGACGTGCACCAGAGCTTTGCAAAGCACATAGACGTGCACCAGAGCTTTGCAAAGCACATAGACATGCCCTACATGTGTGCCACTCCTCCAAGGAAGGCGAGTGTGGACAGGGCTACACTGCAGGGCTGGCACCAGCACCGCAGTTAAAGCAGTAGAGTTGTAAACTAGGGTATTTTCAGAGCAGCTGAGCTGTTTCCCAGAGTATTTTGGATAGAGTTAGGCATGGTTTTGGTGCCTGGGCAGGCACCATGGCATTAACAGGACCTGACCCAGGCTCTGCAGATGAGATGTGCCATAGCCTGACATGGCTGCTCTGGCAGAAGGGTTGGCACCGCTGAATTCATCCCACCTGTGGGCACGGATTTCCTTGCTCGTCTGCATAAGTGCAAACCAAGGCCCTTTTGTATTTGGTTTCCTAATTTCTGTACTTAACCATTCTAATTTTTTCAGATGGTGTATCTAGATGGGGGCTAGATAAGCTACAAAGGCAGGCAGGCAGGAAGCTACACGGGCAGTCCCTGACTAACTGGAAACCATCTGCTTATGTGCGGAGGTAACCTCCATGGAAATCTCTTCTAGCGAGTCTACCGCATTCAGGTTTTTCTTCCTTTCCCTCCAACTGTTGACACTGAGCGTGTGTGTTTTCCTTAAGTGAGATCAAGGAGGGTCAGCTGTGGCAGCACTCATTTGCAGCAAACAGGCCTGGATTTTCTGACAGCAGTAAGTACTGTCCTGTGAAGGAAATGCTTCTGTACCAGGGCCAGTTTATTTTATATTTCATTCAGTCAGGAGACATTTTTTTGTCTCTAGATCTTCCAGTGATTGTGTATTTCAGCCACTTATCATGCTTTCAGACTGTGGTCTGCTGAAAGGAGTATTATCACCTATAATCTCTAATTTCTGTAGTTGTCTTTGTGCCTCTGCATCAAACAAACTACTTAATGCGTTTTTAATGACCTGATTAGCACCAGGGAAGCATTGCTGACTTGGAGTAATGTTGTTCCCAGTGTTCCCTTTTTTAAATGAGATTAAGAATAAAAATGTTGCATTGGCCTGTTTGGGATCCATTAAAGTCCAGTCAGAGCCTTGACTGAAGCAGGCTGTAAATTTAGGGGCTTCATGTGTGTTGGAAATTTTCCCCCTAATAGTTTGGAGGTGATGCCTCCTTTCCAGGAAGATTCAAGGGTGAGAGAGAATTGTAGTCTTCTTTCTAGAGAGAATGAAACAAAAGCATAGCAAGATGGAACAGAAGCAAGGAAGAAATTCCAAGTTACATGGGGCCACCAGCTGCAACACACATGCTTCACTCCCAGGTCTCTCTGACGAGAATACATTCAAAAGTCCTTTCTAGTTTTATCAGACTTACTGGCCAAACTGCTAATCCGTATTACATAGACGAAAGGACTCCCACATGCAATAAAAATAATAAGTGTTATTGGATTTCGAGATAGGAAAGATTCACATCCAGCTCCTTTTATAAACTGCATTGCATTTCATTCTTTCAGAGCTCCCATCAGTACAACCCTTTGTAAATACAATGATGAAGGAGACAGGTGGGTAGATAGATGGCTATGAACTGCTGTTCCTTCCATGGTACAGCCTAGAGCTATAGAAGACCTTGAGCTCACTTTAAGGGGTTGCTGACATTTCTGAAGTACTGAAAGAAAAAAATATGTTGGAAGTTCTTTAAATTACTAGTTTCAGTTAAATTTTTTTTTAAAAAAAAAGGTTTGTGGTAGTTTAGAGCAACAGAATGCTTTAAAGGAAAATAAGAAATGTTTGTGGAGCAGAAATTGTTCTGAACAAAAGAAACCGGAATATGCTGTATTATGAAAAATTCCTAAATAACTGCTTGAACTTTGTCGGACTGTCCAACCCTCCACCACCCCAGGCAAACAGCTTGTTATTTAGGCAATACTTCGATTGTCTTTCAGTTGACATTTTTGACTGAAAGAAAGATTTTTGGCTGAAAATTGCTACACAGCTCTAATCTTAATGATGCAAAGAATGGTGGTTTGCATTTCCAGCAAAAACCTGAGGATCCTTACACAGAGACCTACACAAGCTACAGGCTTGTGTTAAGTGTGAGTGTAGTCCTCCCATTCTGTCTATGTGTAGCCAGCCCTGGGCTGAGCAGCCACAGGGCTTTCCACGGCGGCAAAGCCAGGGATGGATCCCAGTGCCGTAACTTGTCGTCTTCTGCTTTGTCCTGATAATGCTTCGCTGGCCATATATTTAACTATTTTATTAAAAATTAACAACTGCATATTTTCCCCAACTGCATATTTTCTAGTACTGTGGATATAAACTGCAGGTGCTATTTACTTTCCACAAATTGTTTTTCTTACAGCATCCAGAGCCTATGAAATAAGTACAGGTCAGAGTAGTGAGACATGGAGAGCAGTAACACCAGCATAGTTTCCTTGGTCTTCTGGACATACCCACCTTTTCCAGACTGTAATCAGGAAGACAAATTATTTCAGATCTAATTCTCTGAAGTCTCCTGTCCTCAGTCAGTGCTGTGATCTCTGCAGGAGACTGCACTTTGGTCATTTGATTTTTATTTACCTAGTTTCAAGCTAAGGGTATAATAAAGTGCATTATACCAGTTGCGTGTGTGGTGATGCTGGATATTTTGCTTTTTACCATGGTAGTTGATTATAATGCACTTTTTGAGACTTACTTTCTAAAAAAAGAAATATTTATACTTTTATGTGTTTGATTCACACAGTATAGTTTGCTCAAGTCCTGTTATTAAGTGCATTGGTGGTTACGTCTAGAAAGCAAAAAACATGCTGAGCAGTGTTTTAATCAGCACAAATCTACTATTTTCACTAACCATAACAGTCAGGTTCTTCTGACTTCTAACTGCCCCCATTGTAAAAAATAGCAGTACAGTTGGGTATTCCCAACCCCAAATAGCCATCTGTAAGTAGCTAAGACAGTTTGATGGGACAAATAATTACTGCCCCCCAATCCACCCCCAGATCCAGTGTCTAATCCAAACATATCCTTCCTGAAGTACTTCAGTGCCTAGTCCCACTCTGAGTAACTGGAAACAACAGCATTATAGTGGCACCATTCATGCCAGCATAGTTAGGGGTCTCGAGCTTGACCATAAACATGGCTCTAGGCTGGGGCTTGTTCAGGGAAGACCTGGCTCACACGGACCACAAATACTCTTCTGATTTTCAAAACAAAGGGAGAACATGTGTAGTGCTAATTAAACCAGAAAATGTAGAAGATACCAGAAATATTTTGTCTGCAGAAAAGCAAACCAAAAAGCCTTTTGTTGCTGCTGTAGTTCCTGTGGCATTCTGCCAGCTCATTAGGATTAGCAGGGCCGAGATGGAGAAACTCAGAACCAACCCAAAGTCTTTGACAGACCCTCCCTCTAGCCACAACCGAGCTCAAGCTCTATTTGGTCTTGTTTTGAAGAAAGTAAGGGTTAACTGGAAGACTTGGCGGCCCTGAATGCACACACAGATGCTTGAAGTCCCCCTTGAGTGGGGCTCCAGTTAGCATCACCATGCAGAAGGACAGTGTGAGCCTTTATGGAGCTATTTATTGCTTTTTCCTTTCTGGGGGGAGCCTGCTGCGCTACTGCAGGTTACAGACAAGAGAGGCTTCCATGGCTTCTTCGAAGCTGGCAGAGTCCTCCCTCCCTGCCTGCCGGGAGATGCAGCGAGCTAGCCCCAGTGCCAGCTGTGCTGGCCATGCCCCATCCCCAAACAATGGAGCCATCCATCACCGATGCCTTCGGGAGAGAGTCTACAGAGGCGTTGTGCAATGCTTCCTGGCCACATTGGCCTCTGTCACCAGCGCCCCGGTTTGTGCCAGCAGAAGCCAGAATTAATCTGGCCTGTTGCATGGTTAGGCAGCAGGTACGTGCCAGTTCCACCTGCGGGCTGAATAGGAGTTCTTGACAACTCTCCAAGGCTGCAGGTAGGTATTGGAGAAAGGAATATCCACTGCCGGCCACGGTTACTACGCAGTAAACCTAAGAATCTGGCTTAAGCTAGCCAAAGATGGGAAATCCAGAGCTAATCCACTAACGTTCATCAGCATGAGCTCATTTATGCTACTCTATAAAATCAGCCAGTTTTCAGACACTTGCACAGCAATGACTGCTATGCCTGAGCTCTTGTGGGAAGAGTTGAGTTAGCGTTCGAGGGAGAGCAGTTACCCCAGGAAACACCGGGACACTGCTCCGCATTGTCAGAGTTCTGTGATTTATTTTCTTAACATTATACAGACAAAAAGTGGCTATTGTGTAGGCACGTGCTGTCTATTAACAGAGATCAGGAAAGGGAAATAAACCATGCATTACTGAAGAATAAGATCATGATTGTGGTCAAGTGATGGCAGAGTTCTTTTTTCCTCTTTGTCAAGCTGATTTGTAAACATTCTTCAAACAACTGTGCAGACAGCAGTGCCTTGGCTTCTTGAAAGGAAAGCAAAGACTAGGAAAGATTCCCCCACACAGATGTTTTACAGTATCCTTAGACCTGTCCAGAAGTTATCTGGTCATCTCCAGTTGTCCCTGCAAGCCATGCTGCACATGTAGCCTCTCAGCAGCACAGTGTAATCAGGTTGTAATTTATATTTTATCTCCAGTGATGATAGATCTTAAAAATGTTTTGTGGTGTATTTGCTCTTTGATGCATGCTAAGCTCCTGTTAGCATTAATGGGAGTAATGTATGCTGAAGGGGGTGGGGGAAGACACCTTCCCCCGCCTTCAAGTCAGGATTAGTTGTGTTTTCTTAATGCTTATGCTTACCACTTTGTGTGGGATGGCAAAACCAAAACACAACTGGAAGGTAAGCTATTTTTTAAATTTATTTTTCTCTTCCTATTGTCTTTTTTGTCACCTTTTTGACCATTTTTGACAGTTTGGCCCTGGAGAAGAACTGCAGGATGAGGCCACTACTGCAGAGACTGTGTGTTTGTTCAGTGTCTTGCCGTGTTTTCAGAGCGCTGCCTGTTTCCTGCCCTTAAGCAAAGCGGCCACTGTAAAGCAAAGGGAAGCATGTGGCGAGTGTGCTCCAAAGATGTTAAAATGAATCACTTGAACCAGCTTGCTTTCCAGCCTGGAAACCAAACTCGCCTTTGACTTCAAATTCCCTGTGGAACTTGTTTCTTTCCTCACAGCTCTCTCCAACTCCCCTTTTCTGTGGCTCAGAGAGTGATTCGTACCTCAGACCTGAGACACTTAGGACACAGGGTTTGTCTGATCCAACATTGTGGCTCCAGTGGTGGGCAGTAGCAGATGAAAGGGTGTCAGAAAAGGCCTGACTATCTGGGGATTTTTTTACTGTGTGACTGCTTTGTCTTTGTAGCAGTGTAGGATCTGAGGCTGCCGGGTTACAAGTTGTTGTAGCCACTGGCTCTTGTTGGCTGATTTGGTCTGACTTGCATGAGATGGGATACATCATATCACAAATATGTATTATAATTATCTCTAATAACAATGTTTACTCTTGTGAAGCAATTAGTAAACTTCATTGGAAAATGCATAGGATCTGTGGCTAGCATTTCAGCTACAAAATTAAATGAAGCTCAGACTGAAGTCAGATGAAAGTGAACATATTTATACATGTCAGACTTCCTACCATTTTGCACTCTCGTATTGATTTCTTTTGACATGGTCTTCTTTTATTGAGTACTATATATTTTTCGAAATCCCTTACCGATAACAGTACCTGCTAAGGGCAATTGTAAAAGGAACCTAAGTATATTAAACCTGCCTGGAGTCAAAATGTAATCTAACACCTGTAGTCTGCAATTTGTCATCACTTCATAGATACTTTTTCTTTTTTAATAACAGTTTTGGATTTTCCTGAGTTTGACCTTAGGATACTGTATAATCCAACAAAAGCAAGGAAACTAAACCACAGTCTTTAACACAGCTTTATGGTGTCAAGGTGTGAAATCACCACTGTGAGAATGAGCCCAAAGAAAATACTTCATTTGGAGCTACGACCAGTGCTGCAGTGTTTACCCAAATGAATATATTTTTGCAGGGGCAGGGCCAGGGGGAGGAAGAGTAATATAACCACCACATTTTTAAGAGGAAAGAAATGTACACAGGTGCAAATTGTAACTTGTGCTACAGTTCCTTGTACAGACATTCCTAGGAAACCTGTAAAGTGTCTTGGCATGGTGATAGTGTCTAATTAATGCTCTAATCCTCTGAGCCTTGGACTGGGAGGCTGTCAGGGTGCAAGCCTATTTGTGGCAGCAGCTAGCTCTGTTCTCCTCTTGCACATTTCTGAGTATGAAGATAAGCTGTGAGAAACTGGGGGTAGAGACTGTAAGGCTGTTTGTTTGAGTGGATAATCTCCTGCAGATTATTCACAGAATCACAGAATAACCAGGTTGGAAGAGACCCACTGGATCGTCGAGTCCAACCATTCCCACCAATCCCTAAATCATGCCCCTAAGTACCTCATCCACCCTCACCTTAAACACCTCCAGGGACGGTGACTCAACCACCTCCCTGGGCAGACTGTTCCAATGCCTAACCACCCTCTCCGCGAAGCATTTTTTCCTAATCTCAAGCCTAAATCTCCCCTGGCGGAGCTTGAGGCCATTCCCTCTCGTCCTGTCTCCTGTCACTTGGGAGAAGAGCCCAGCTCCCTCCTCTCCACAACCTCCCTTCAGGTAGTTGTAGAGACCAATGAGGTCTCCCCTCAGCCTCCTCTTCTCCAGGCTAAACACCCCCAGCTCTCTCAGTCGCTCCTCATAAGGCCTGTTCTCCAGCCCCTTCACCAGCTTTGTTGCTCTTCTCTGGACTCGCTCCAGAGCCTCAACATCCTTCTTGTGGTGAGGGGCCCAGAACTGAACACAGTACTCGAGGAGCAGTCTCACCAGTGCCGAGTACAGAGGGAGAATAACCTCCCTGGACCTGCTGGTCACACCGTTTCTGATACAAGCCAGGATGCCATTGGCCTTTTTGGCCACCTGGGCACACTGCTGGCTCATGTTCAGTCGCTGTCAACCAGCACCCCCAGGTCCTTCTCCTCCTGGCAGCTTTCCAGCCAGGCTTCTCCTAGTCTGTAGCTCTGCTTAGGGTTGTTGTGCCCCAAGTGCAGGACCCGGCATTTGGCCTTGTTACACCTCATGCCGTTGGTCTCAGCCCAGCAGTCCGGCCTGTTCAGGTCCCTTTGCAGAGCCTCCCGACCCTCCAGCAGATCGACACTTCCTCCCAGCTTGGCCTCATCTGCAAACTTGCTAAGGGAGGACTCGATGCCTTCATCCAGGTCATTGATAAAGACATTAAACAGGACTGGACCCAGGACTGAGCCCTGGGGAACCCCACTTGTAACTGGCCTCCAGCTGGATTTAACTCCATTTGCCACCACCTGCTAAGACGGACAGTACCTCCTTCTAGGTATAAGATTTCTTTGCAAGGTGATGGAGGTTTTCTCTTAAGTAATCTCTTAACTTGACAGAGAGGCACCTACTGGGAGCTCTTGGCTTGCAGAGGTGAAGTGTGCCAATTGCTGCCTGCAGATCTAAGTAAAATGGAGCTGAACACCTTGTTTAGGCTTGCCCTCCACCCTCCCTTTGATTTCAGCTAGTCATGGGGAAGCAGCTTTTCCAAAGGCCTTGTTTACATGAAGTACGTAGTGAATCTACTTTTGCATTGAGTCAAACTATGGCAAATCCTGCTGCCTAGCCGTAAACTGTAAGGGATATAGTAGATGACCAGAGTTAGATGCACCAAACACAGGTACTGAACCTACATTTTGTAATGTGTGCGCATTCTCTCTGGCTTTCATTTTGTGCTCCTTAAACGGGCTCAGAACTTGCTCTCGTTGGTATAAAAGTCCTTGATGTGATACAGTGCTATGGCTGGCTAGGAGAGCAGGGAAATGTGAAGCAAAGCTGAAAGGTGAGACCCCTTCCCACCAAGGAGAACTGAGTCATAGAATCATTTAGTTGGAAAGACCCTTGAGATCATTGAGTGTAAACATAACCCTGCCAAGTCCACCACTAAACCAAGTCCCTAAGTGCCACATCTACACCTCTTTTAATGGTGACTCAACTACTTCCCTGGACAGCCTGTTCCAATGCTTGACAACCCAATTGGTGAAGTAATTTTTCCTAATATCCAATCTAAGCCTCCCTTGGCAAAGAGAAGGCCAGTCAATTCAACTTTGCTACTTGTGGGTTTGGGTTATGTGAAGTGGTTCTAGACAGCACGTGCCACTTAGGGTACCCGTTGGTGCTCACTTTGCCTGTGCACAGAGGAGTCACAGAGTGGTAGGGGTTGGAAGGGACATCTTGAGATCATCCAGTCCAAACTCCCAAAGACAGTGTCTGTTCAAAAAGGACAGTCTCTGTTGCAAATGCACAATCTTGTTTTCCAAGAATGTAAAATTTTTGGTGTTTGTCACAGTAAAGGGCACCTCATCAATCATCTCAGCAAAACCCATGGGAAGGGAGCTCACATGACTGATCCAATTTGCAAAGGGAAGAGTGGAACCACACTAGGAAACAAAAGAGCTTGGGATTTCCAGGTAGAAAAGCAGTTCCTATGTCTAATCTGCTGCAGTGGCTGTTTAGGCAATGGAAGGTGGCATTTCATGGAGTGAGTGTTGACAGCCAGTGCTTCACTAAAGTTGGTGCCTGAGTGCGTGTGCCTACCCTGCTCAGGCTTGAGTCACTTGGCTCCCCTTAGTGACTCACCATTTTCAGGTGTCTCGTTTTAGCTAGGAAGTAGGTGGATATGGAAACGAATATTAGTGCAATAGTGAAGTCAGCCAAAATGAAATACAGTGCAGACAGACTGAAATTGTATGAAGTTCATCATTTAGTTTGGATTTGCTCACTTCTCTCTTCTGTGGGAACATGACTGTCCCAGTCTGTCAAATTCAGGTTTCTCCTGTGGGAGCATCTGGAGACATGGGGTGCGGATGCATGTAAAACAGTCTGGTGATCCCTCCCCCGCAATAATTCTTGGCTTTGTATTTTAGAAAGACCACAAACCTTTAGCTTATTACAAGTAATCCTGATCACTCCTGTAATGATACACTACATTATATGCTCTCCTAAACTTAATCATTCAATATCTCACTTCCTTCCCTGTAGGCATGTACTATTATATTTTACACATGGCTTACAGCTGGTTTTCATTGTGGCCTTCAAGTCATATTTCGGTACAGTGTGATTTAAGACCAGTCACTTTATCTTTTAAAGTCAAATTCCATCATATTCGTTTCTTGCAAGTTTTCTTTCAGGGCTGGTTTGTTTGTTTGAAAAAAATGGGTTTGTCTATGATGTTAAAGTCTACCTGAATGAACCTTCATAAAGCAGCATTTTCCAAAGCTGCTCTGTTCTTAAATGTTGAGAAGACAGGCATGCCTGTAGAGCTTAAAAATGAAATCTCTTGGAGAGGGGTGGAATAAATAAGTCCTGTGGGCATGGAAGGAAATCTATATCTTCATATTTGATTTGAAAGTAGATGGAGAGTCAGTGAGGAGGGAGGGTGGGGAAGGGAAGTCAGCTCCAGATGGTGATCAGTGTGGAGGAGGAGGCGGCTGCCCCACCTGCAGCTGGGGAGTGGTAGGGAAGGGCATGGAGGAAGGAGAAGGGAGTGGGAAAGCAGGCACAGTGCACCTATGCTGGAATGTGCACCCTTCCAAGCCCAGTGCCAGCTTTCTTGGAGAAAGGAAAGCTGAGCATGGCCTTTATTTTTATCCCTTCTCTCTGAAGCCCACCCTATGTGTTGTGTTCCATGGTAGATCTGACATTTTATCTATACTGGGAAATGCGCTGCAGCCTGTACTGTTTCCTTCGTGGCAGTACAGAAACAGAGCAGCATCGCCCCAAAATATTAAGGCAGGGTGTGCACAGCAGTGCGGGAAGTCAGTAGACATTTTACCTATAGTAATGACCCCAGAATCAGAAAATCTGGAACTGCCAAAAATGCATAGTTTCCTCTGTGAGGGTGTGGTGTGCACATCTGGACATAAAATCAGCAAACAGCCCAGAATGGCTGAGGGTGTGTTTTGCAAAGGTAGTTCAAAGCAAGTATTTAACTGAAGGTAATTTAGATTTCAAATTATATTATGGGTCTCAACAATTGATCTGTTTCCCATAGAAAAGCATGCTTTTTTTTTGTATGAAATATCATATATTATTTGAAGGAAATACAAAATTGATTGCAGCCTAAACCTGAAGAAAATTCTGAGTATTTATCCATTTCTCAGTATATGGGTAATGTTGTGTCACTAAGATCCTTTGTTAATGCTATGGGAAATCAGGGCAAGACCCCGAAATTAGTGAAATCATGAGATTTATCTGTTATAAGAGTAGCATTAGGGTTTTGTGTTATTTAGGAGAACATTTAGTCAAATATAACTTTTTTTCTAATATTTTGCACTTGTAACACCTGGGTTATGTGTTTTCTCTTGTGGAGAGGATGGAGAGGTCACTCCAGAAAAGGAAGGGTTAAGTAAAATTATTCTTTCCCTCCTGCTCACAGCCCTCTCTTTGGTTGATTGCTTTATAGATGCTGTAGGCATCTCTTCATCTCCTTCAAATTAAGCATTTTACTGCTGCTGATCCTGTATTGTTGGGTTTTTTCATCATTACATTTGATTGGAAGTCTTGTAACATTTTTCAGACCGGATCATTTCTCATGCTATTTGTCAACTGAAAAGGGAAAAAAAAAAAGCCCAATTCCAGCTCCAACAAGAATGAGCTATGTAATTCGCACTCTTTCTGGATGTGTTTCTATCTCTGTCAGCTGCTACTTGAACTCAGCTTCTGATTAGCAATGTTACTCGAGGCTTCTCATATGATGCTGTCTGTAAATTCCCTGGCAGTTTATGTGTGGTGCTAAATCCTTTTCTTTTCGGCTGCTCTTGGCCTTGTAGTGTCAGCGGACAGGACCCGAAGGCACAGCGGGGGAGATAATGTACACAGGAGCTATGTGACAAATTTATGGGGCTGGGTTCTTAGCTAGCATCAGTGATCCTGGCTTTGCCACTTTCAGAGCTCCTTGCCAGTGCAGGTATGGATCTGGCCCTCATCTGTAACCCCTCTGTTTGGAAATGTCAGTCCTTCCCTTCAAAAATGATCCATGGACGAAAAAGAAACCCTCAAAGAGCAGCTGAGTGATTCCATTCATTGGAACATGATGCGCTTTTATTACAAGAGATGTAATAAAACATAAAACAGAATATCCGTCATTTCCATCTGAGTTTCTCCTTTCCCCTGGCTCCCTGGTTAGCTCCACTTCTGCGACACCCTCAGTATTTATGTGCTTGGGAGGAAAGTTAATCTCTTGGCACCGAAAAATGTTTGCAGAGCTTCTGCCCACTGGTGGCTCCTGCTAGGAGCGTGGCAAACCCTGCCTGTCACCAGTCGGGACACCTGCTCATAGCTGACAGCGTAGGACTGCTGGGAAGGTGCTTTCCGTCGCTGTCACAAGCATCACTCTGTGGTGGTAGCAGTGAATTGTGTGTTTGTCTGTCTGCACACGCACATGCGCTGCTCATCGAAGCACTGGGGGAGCGGGGCCAGGTCCTGCCTCTGTACCTGGTGCTGAGCAGCAGCCCAAGGGGCAGCTGAGCGCCTCCCGCTGCTGTCAGGTTACTGGATGTTACAGTTCACAGCAAAGATGTTTTCTTCAGGTAAAATGCCAGAATTCGCTTTTTTTTGTGGAAGGAAATATTTATCCATATTGATTTTGTTAGCTCCGTAGTGTTGAGTTCTAATAATTATTTCTCTGCATCTGAAGAAACCTCTGGGCAAATACAGCCCTCAGTCCTTTAGGGGATTTTTGCCAGTAGTCTCTCCTGTATAGGTTTGGTTTTAAAGAAAGCGTGTGGAGCTCCTCTGTATTCATAGAATCATAGAATCACCACGTTGGAAAAGACCTCTTGGATCATCGAGTCCAACCATATTCCTAACAATTCAGAGCAGGCAATTTTTCCTCTGGAATAACGATGGCACAGGGCTCTTTCTTAGTCATTTTAAGTGGCTGTTAGGAAGGTTAAGAGCTACATATGCTTTCTTTAAACTTGCTGAACAGGAGATATTGCTGGTGAAAGTCTGTTACAAGACTGAAAAGCCTGTTTACTCAGAGGCTTTCTCAGAATGGAGTGGTATAATTATTTGAACTTAAAACTCTTCAGCTAGTGAAATTAATACAGATGTGATACCAGAAATCTGTTCAAGAGATACCGTAAAGCCAGCTCTGTGAAGCAACTGAGCTGACTACGATATTGATTTCATGGAAAGGAAATCTTAGAGAATCTCTGCATATTTATTATTATTTTTTCCCACAGAGCAGATGAGATGGATTTTAATGCCAAGTCATTATTTATGATAAAGTAGCACCTGATAATCCCACGTGTGACTAGGCCTTCCTGGCACTTGGCATCTCACAGAAACAGCCAGAGTCTCTAGCCTAAAAAAAAAAAATGAGAGGAAACAAAGATAAGGAGAAAGAGAAGTGGGAGAGTGACTTGTCTAAGACAATACAGGTGGCTAGTCATCATGACCACAAGACTGTAATACCTTCTGACGTATTTTTAATTCTGCTTTTTTAATCTTTATTTTTATTACTTACATTTTGTATTTCATATTTATTTTGTGGTTTGGCATTTATATTCTATGCTTTTTATATTGCTTTCTCCTTTCAGTCTGTAGCTTCTGGTGCAATTGTCTTATAGGCAAGGAAAGTAGTGGAGAATTAATATTAATTTGTACTTCTCTTCGCCAAAGCAAAGTAGACCTTGTTTAAAGACCTGCACAAGTGCCTTCATCTCAAGCACCAAGGGGCTCAGCACGTACATGAAGTGTGTGTGTGTTTGATCTTGTAGGTGCTGCACAGACAGCAGTCCCAGCCTGCAAAGGAGAATTCCCCACCTAGAGAAGAGGCTCCTCCTCCACCTGCTGAGGACAGTTGTGCCAAAAAGCCAAGATCCCGTACCAAGATCTCCTTGGAAGCTCTAGGTATCCTTCAAAGCTTTATCCATGATGTGGGTCTCTACCCTGATCAGGAAGCCATCCACACCCTCTCTGCTCAGCTGGATCTTCCCAAACATACCATCATCAAATTCTTCCAGAACCAGCGTTACCACGTAAAGCACCACGGGAAGCTAAAAGAGCATTTGGGAACGGTGGTTGACGTGGCAGAATACAAGGATGAGGAGCTGCTGACAGAGTCAGAGGAGAATGACAGCGAGGAGGGCTCTGAGGAAATGTACAAAGTGGAGCCTGAGGAGGAGAACCCTGACAAAAGCAAGGCGGCTCCAGTGGACATTGACCAGAGATAATGTGAGATAGGAGCGCAGAAAGCAATACATTGATCCAAGGATTTTCTGGTTTTATTTTTTTTTTTCCTCTTTTTACTTTGTGTTTGTTTGTTTCTGTTGCGCATGACCCATGTGCAAATCAAATGAATTCAGCATTGCCCGATCAGACATCGCCTTGACACAGACACTCGAGTGTTACCCTTCTACATTTGACTGAAGTAACCATTGTAATCACATAGGATTATGCCTTCATTAATCTTGCACTTATGAAAGGGACATCTAGCAAGTAAATGGGAAGAAAAAGTCCTATGAAATCAATGAAGGAAAATTTACAACTTTGTTTGTATATATATATATTTACATAAAATATATATATATTAAAATTGCATGGGACGGAACTTTACAACCTGAAAGTATAGACTGTGAAATGAATTCTTTAAAGATGAGACTTGTTTATGTATTAAAACCACTTCACAATGAGTTGCTTTGGCTTTTTGATAAACTGCCGCCTGCTCTCAGGGTGTGGTGACTATTTTTGAATTCCTATTTATTTTCTGTTTATCCCTGATTTTTTTTGTTGTTATTATTATTATATGGCTTCTTATCTGGCAACTTGATGGGTAATTTTTGAGGTATGTATTTAAAGACGTTAATCAACACTGCCAAAAAAAAGAAAAGAGGAAAAAGAGAGAAAATGGAAAAACAAATCAGGGCACCTTAAAAAGAAAACTTGTAAGTTAAAGTACTTTAAACACAGTGCACACTTAAAAGGATACAGCATGTTCCACTCTCCAGACAGTCCTTTCCATAGTGAACAGATGAATTTTCATGGGATTCAGAATGACTAAAAGTGAAATTCAGTGCATAGAAGACTTGTCCGTTAACGAGGTCTTTATAGAAAAAGAAGAAAAAGTTGTGTTGAGATTTGATGTATGGAATTCATACTATGAGCCACATTTTACTGTGGATTTTATTTACCTGTTCTCTGTTTCAGATCTTAGAATTTATAATCTTCCTTCTTGTTGTTGCTTTTTGTTTATACTGAGGTGAAACACACACACATGCAAGTGTAAAGTTACATGGGGACACAAAATGCCACCATCCCAACAATCCTGTCCAGGTAAGTGCTGACAGACGGAGGGTTTGCATTGCTGACTTCTTGTCCGCTCTTCTCGCCAGCCTCCCCTGTGTTTCTGTTTTAGCTCCGTGCCAAGCGTGTTGTGCCAGTGAAATGAAGTGTTTTCAGCTGCAGGTCCCCCAGGCTGCAGCCTGTACGCCGTGCGCGGGGGGGCTGCAGGCACGCAAGGCCCTTCTTTCCCCCCCACTCCCTTGCTGAAGGATTTCGCAGCGACCCGACTAGCAGCCGCGTTACATAAAGCAGAGCCAATACTGACTGACTCTTGGATGGCGTGAGCACTGAGGCTGCAATCTGCTATTGCATCCTCCCATTCTGAGGCGGCATGTCGGAAGAGACACCAAGTAGCATTTACTTTTCACTTCTATGCGATGATTTCTGAGACAAGACCTCACCTTTGCTATTCTTGCAGCTGGATTGATTTCAGATGCCTGTTCAAACCGCAACAGTAACCATACCAGCAGGGCTTCTGGGTTTTTTCTTCCTTTTTTCACTTGTAACCTTGACAAAGACCTCATGCAATATAATTTTGGAAGTTACTTTCTCTTTACTACACCAGGCAATGTAATATAGCTGTTAATACTATTTATATATTTGAAAGGTATAAAAGGTAGGAGTTAAAAATGAAAATCAAACCTCTATGTGTAGATATGTACTCAGAACAGACAATATACAGGGAGAAGACGTTGCAATACAAGCTAATTCTAGCTGCTCAGTAACCTCTGGAGTTTTTAAAGGATTTTTTCAAAAGAAATGTTTGAAACATAAGAGTATCTCTGCATAAGTTTCATATACCTTTGCAAAATGATGGTGGGTTGCTTATTTAATGCCCTTTTGCTCTTCATCCTTTGTTTCTGTAGTACGCTGCAGCTTTAATCAGAATTTCAGTGGTTGCTGCTTTATGTTTCTCTCAGAGCTACTCTTCCAAAACTGTCTTCTTGTCCTGTAGCTGAAATCACTCCATACATTTGAAAGGAAACTGAATTTTGCCAAGCTACATAAGGTTGCTCATCTGATGATGGTATCAACATTTGGTATCTTTTACACTTCAACCAAAAATTTTATTAGGTATTTTTTCAATGCTGAGTCTTGCCTTTTTATTTTTAATTTCACTGCCAATTTTGCAGTGGTTCTAAGTGAATCTGTGGGCATTTTAGCCTGTGGTCTTGCCAGAACTTTGCGAATTACAATGCATATATGTCTATTTATTCAATATCCATCATATAATATCTATTTGGAGAAAGAAACTTTTCTTGTAGTGCCTCTTAACAAAGCACAATTTTCCGCCTTTTTTGTGAAATAAAAAATAAAAAAAAAACAAATTGTGTTTTATTGCGGTATCAACAATGTGAATAAGGATTAACATATTGTAAATGTTCTTTTTTCCATGTAAATCAACTTTATCTTTGTTATCACTAAGTGATAATTAATTTTTAACTTATGTGCATTGTTAGGCTGTTAGAATTTTTTGGTTGTTGAAATAAAACGCATTCAATAAATATGGCTTAATTTGTCAAGTGATTTACTGGGCCTTTTTTCTTTTTTTTTTTATGCTGAGTCAAAGTTGAACGAGGCCTGCAAAATGGAGGGAGGGGTATTCACTTATTGAAAAAGGAGCTGATCAGTGTTACTGGGGTTTGAAAACCTGCAGGAGCCCCTGAGGTCGGCACAGCTGACAAAGCCGTATCGCCCGAGACTGATCTGTTCTGGTCCTGGCTCTTTACGTACATGTATGTGCACACACACAGAGTCTCCGGCAGGATCAGGAGGAGGGTGTGGGTGCCATCAGCCCATCAGAGAACATACTCAAAACACACACATAAAGATCCACTTCCAGTCTGCTGTCTTCTTTTGCTGCTAGATATTTTCTGTTTATAATTAAGAAGCCACAAATGACTGCGTGTCAGGAAACTTTTGGAGCACACATGTCCATGGTTAATGGACATAATAAAAAGCTTTATTATATTTATAGCAGGGCATCCTACTGAGTGTCTAGAGGAACGCCGGAAGGATTGATGTATCTGAGAAATGTGTGAAATGATTTGGGGGTGAATACAGATAAATGGAAAAAATTGCTCAATATTCTTAAGTTAACAAAGTGGTGAGCGCCTGGATTCAATCCTAGCAGACAGATTATGTATTGCACGTCAGATTTGAGTTGTCTAGGAACAGAGGTAAAGCAATTTTTAGAAGTTCTTTGTGTTTTGTGGGAGTTGGTTGGTTTGGGGTTTTTTTTTGGTAGTTCCAACGCAACATTTCTCCCTTTATGGCTAATTCTCATCCTGTATATATAAAAAAAAAATATCTGTGCATTCCACTGAGAAAAAAGATAAGGGGAGTGGGGGAAACAACCACACTTTTGGATGTCCAGCCACCTGCTTGTCACCTGAGTTTAATCTGAGACCAAACTAAAACCAAGCAGGCTTCTGTCTGCACAGGGAATGTATGAGCACCTGGAAGCTCAGCACAGCAGCGTTTGGCTGAGGGTTGTTGGCTGAGATGCCAAACTGCTCTCCCTGCACTCATCTCTGAAGGGGTCTGTCCTGGGCTGCCCTTCCATGGGCCTTCTCTTCTTTAGAGAAAGACAAACCAAAAAAAAAAATCATTTAATAGCTGCTAAAGCAGAAATATTTCTATTAATGCTTCTAGTTCTTTATATTATATGTGCTGCTGCTCGTATTTGTTGTTCATGCTTTAATCATACACACATATGTGTTTCCAATTTCAGACCCGTGGGAGTGAAAAATAAACATTTTAAGCTTAGTTTAAAATGGGTTTAAGATTATGAACATACTGTCTATTGCCTGAAGTCCATTCTTGCTTAGATAAAAGTATCCACTCATTCTCCTCCCACTTACTTAGTAACCAATTATTTGCTCTAGATTAAATGGATTAGAATCCTTCATTGGTGAAATTTAGTTTCTATCCCGAGTCCATTAAACAAGTGGGGATAAAAGCTAGATATATTTGACAGTGAACAAATGGCATCTTAAAATCATAAACGAGTCATTACAAAAAATCTCCACTTACAATATGAAGTGCACTGATTAATTAAAGATGCAGTTTTAACTTATTTATAGCCATTAAAAAAACATACTGGTTTTAACACAAAATAACACAAGCCAAGTCATTCAGGGGAGAGATGCTGGCAGCCTGAGACTTGGGGAGCAGGCAATGTGACAAAGCCAGCAGAGAACAGCAAATGCAGGCCACCCTTGAAACCTTTGGAAAAGTTCATGGAAGTAAAGTTGGAAAGAGGTGTCTCTGGCACCCCTGCCAAGATCCCTTTCTTTTTGCTCACATAACAGACAGTTCTGCACCACATCCACGGAGTGAGCACACAGGTTTCCTGCCACGGCAGTGGGATGGGGCTTTCACATTCCTGAACTGTCTGTATGTGAGCAAAAAGAAAGGGAGATGCACGTGCTCAAGGCAAGAGTCAAGCCCTCTGTCCTGTGTTAGTGCTTCAGGAGCTACAGCCAGTTCCTTCTAAGATTAGTGGTGCAATGCGCCCTTCAGTAGAGGTCTGGTCTTCATTTGAAGACCTCAAGAGCTGGAAAATCTGCTGTTGCCCTCAGTAGTTTGTTTGAATGGTGGTTTCTCTCCTTGCTAAATCTGTACCATACTCTAAGGGGAATTTGTCTGGCTTTCTCTTCCTGGTTTTGTTTTCTGTTAGGCTTTTCTCTTCGGGGTGAAACTCCCAGGTACTGAAGGACGGTTTTTTTCCCCTCTAAAAAGGTTGTTCTGACTAGATGAATTTTTCTTGAGTCCTTAGTGTTGAACTGAAGCTGGTTGTGGCTATTGCAAAGAAAAATCTGCTTTGGCTACTGACAGTTTGTCATTGTACTCCTTTTGAGAGTGCAAGGCAATGATAGGAAGAGAAGTTTTTGATGAAATAGCTATTTGCTACCTGTGAACCTTGAATGTTCACAGATACTACTTGTCACTGTTGAAGTTACATAATTTTACTCTGCATATATGCTACATAATTTAGCTTTTAATCTCATTTTATGAACATGAGAAAGGATATACCTTGGTATGGGGTGCAGATCTCTAATGAAATGTTCTCAGAAGAGAAACTGTATTATTATGACCAACGATAGTCAACAGCATAATTTGCAAGAGCAGACATGCAGCTAGTGTTCACTAGCAAATTCTTACCAGAGGAGGTACAGGAGAGGCACAGGGTGGGTTAAGCCTTCCTCCCAAGAGGAATCTCACCCTGGGATGAAATTATTGAGCAGCCTTAGCGTGTGTGGTAGTGTCTGAGCTGCAACGACCACCACAATGTCCCTAAACGCTTTCCTTTTAGAAATATGCTGGAAAGGTGACCACTCCGTGTCCCAGATCTGATCAGGTCAGAGCATGTCCTTGACTTCAAGAGGAGAGGGACCAGCTCCTTCTTGCTTTAACAGAGTGTTCCTTGCTCGCACAGCCTTGGTCTATTTCTGCCATGTGCTATACACATCATAGACTCAGCTACTTAGGATCAGAGACAACCAGAAGAAGTGCTTGGCATGTATTGCTCTTCAGGGGAGGAGAAAACACAGCAGATCGGTCTCATGGACATGAAGAGAACTCTTGCAAGGAAAGTGAAGTGGAACATGACCAGCAAATGCAGTCCTTTACCACAGAGTCCAGCCATTGGTTTCACAAACTGCCCTGGTGTCCTCTGTCTGTATTTAGAGGCTATTTTGCTCCTCTGTATTTAAAGGTTGTTGCTGAATATCAATCCCTTAATGGGCCTGTTTTCACAAGCCACTTAGCATCACTTGTCTTGTGTCCTGTGTTCATTTAGTTTCTCCACCCAGTGTTCCCTCTTGAGCTCTGGCCACACAGCACCCAATATATTCATCGATGGTGACTGCACCTCCTGCAAGCTGAGCGTCACTGCACCAAACCACCTCAGCCCTGTCCCATCATGGACACCCGTGGCTGCCTGGTACTGAAATGACAGGTGAGCCTTTTGTTCCCAGGACTTTCCCTGTCCAGTGCGAGGCTGCAGGCCCTGGCCCTGAGCCGTGCTGTCTCACTCCTGTCACCACAGCCTTCTGCCACCCCACAGCTCCTCGCTCTTCAGTAGATCCACCCAGTTTTTGAGCCACAGGGGATGCCCCTGTGCTCCCATCCTTGCACCAAAGTAATTTAAGGACAATGAGGGCCTTCAGAGCCTGGGCTGACAGAAAAGTGGGAGCTGTCTTCATCCCAGTGGTCTGACAATCCCAAGCTGGTCCCTGGGTGCTCAAGTGGCCTCACACTACACCCCTCTGGCAGCTGCCACCCCTGTGCTGCTGGGATGGGGTTGTGGTCCTCTCCTTGTCAGCCAAGCCCTGCCACTGCAGGGTCCTCCCTGCCCTGGGAGGGGGTGCTTGGGGCAGGGGTGGTTCCACTCTGCCCAGGTTTCCTGACTGCACAACTGGGATTCCCCCCGGCATGAGGCTGCCAGGACTCGTGCGGTGGCACAGGCGCAGCCGCGTCCCACTAGGCACCCGGACAGGCTCTGGCTGCATGGTTCAGAGGCAAAGCTTGTCCATAGAAGAAAGAGAAGTGCTTGCAGCTGCCCCAGTAGCGAATGGCTGGGATGCAATCCAGCACAAAGGCAAGCCCATACTCCAGCTCTTAGAAAACTTCCTCAGCACACAAAGGAGTAAACAAAATGCTTCATGCAGGTGAGCAGATGAATGGCCGCAACGAACAGCTACCAGGAAGAGAAGCACACACATTAATCACAACTGACTTGGAAGGTACCTGGAGTCATTAACTTTCCTCTAAATGCATAGAGATGGCAAAACATGGATTGTGAGTATATAGGACACAAACACGGCACAACGATCCAGCGAGGCCGGTTGCTCTCTGCAGGAAACAAACCTCAGTATGAAATGGGTCGGTGATCAACATCATTCATTCCTTCATGACCATAGGAACTGGCTACCCTGCCCAGCTGGCCGTGGTCCTCCCCACACCACAGTGCCTGGAGCTGACAAGGAATTTCTATGCTGGAAAACGAGCAGGACTGCAGAGCTGAGAGCAGTAACCCCACCTGCACCAGCCTGCTGAGACCTCAGCTTTGCCCTGGCTGGGGACAGTCTTCACTGAAATGAGGGAGGGGTCGTAGGCAAGCCTCTTCCAATTACAATTTTATCTTTTATAGTTCCTTGCCCACTATGCTGAACTGGGCCATGTGCTCAAGAGAGCACCAAAAATGAAAGGCCTGTGAAGTGTCTGTTGCTTCTTCAGGCCTTCCATCCATTTAAAGCCACAGAGGATTTGGCCCACGACACTTTAGTGGGTGTTTTCATTCCTCTGGTTGACTTCTGTTGTCACAGCAGAAGAGCCATGAAGCTCTCTTGGCCTTTGACAATAGTGTCTCCCATTCTAGTGCCTTGTATGTTTTATCTCAAAGGCCTTGGGATCTGTTCCTCTTTCTTGTTGTCTTTAAAAATGCATGTGTGGCTGCTGGGTGAATGTTGGTTTCATAATTGATGGACATGGTCTTGGCAATCTCCTTTTTAAGAGCCATTCTTTGTCACATAAATATCATCTATCAGTGCCCATTGTCTTTATAGTGATCTTGAGCAAACAGTTTTATTTGCAATCAGGACATCGCACATTGATCTAAAAACTCATCTGTAATGTTTACATTAGGAGAGCAGTATTGTAGCATTGCTGTTCATTATATTGAAAGAAGTATATGTTTAGTTACAGGCTAAAATCAATTAAACAACCCTGTGCCTTTTGCTGTGAGAGAGTCAACAAGCCAGTCTGTCTTGGACAATTATCCAGATATAGCTCCTTAAAAAGGGGGTTTCCAGTATCATTCCCTTCCTCAAAGTTCTTGGTTTCTCCTTCAGAGACCTCTTCTGCAATGTTGTGGTTGTTGTGCAGTCTGAGAAAACATTCTCAGCTAAAACACACGCGAGAGAAATGAAGGCAGCGTCGCTGCTGCTGCTGTGGAGGGGGCCTGCTCAGGGCCACGCGGAGTCACGCATCCAAAAGGGAAACCTGCTCTCTCACCAGAAGGCTGCGATGACATGTGACAGCGTACGTGGGAGATGCTGAAAAATGTAGATGATGCTGTTTGTATCTTCATGGGTGAAATCATTATCTCCAAGTGGCCCTGATTTCAGGGGAGGAGACAGAGGAATTGAGAGGCGGGGAGGAATTTGTACATTGCTCTGCTGTTTCTTGCATTACTGCAAGAGATAAGACTGCAAGGAGTGCTGAAAGCTTTCAGACAAAGGGAAAGTGATTTCAGTTGGTTATGTAGCTGCAGAGAGAGAAGGAACCTGCAATTTCAAAGGCAAAACAAATAAGGGAACTCAGGACAATGCGATGATGGGATTTGAGGGACACGTTTCTAGGGGCTCTGGTGGATGCGGTGGTGGCAGATGAAGGCATTACCTGACCCAGCCTTCTGAAAAGTTATGTGTCAGTGTCCTTAGTGGCAGAACAGAGCATGTGCTCGTACCTGCCTGCTATGTGCTGTCACCACAACGGGGTCAGTGACATGTATATGTATATGTATATGTATATGTATATGTATATGTATATGTATATGTATATGTATATGTATATGTATATGTATATGTATATGTATATGTATATGTATATGTATATGTATATGTATATGTATATATGGTTTCTTTGGCTTGAGACTTTGCCCACTCCAGCAGGCTGTTCCAGCCCTTGTCTTACTCTTTCATTACACGCACAAACACTGCTGCAATGCTAATAATAATAATGACAGGGGAGGAATAGCAGATATTACAAAGCTTATTAAGAAATTGATCTTTGTTTTGCTCCTGAATAAAGAGGCAGACCTCAAAACTGCTGAAGCCATTCAGTTAATTGGTTATTGGCTCTCTCAAGTGATTATATCCACCCTGGTTCCACCAAGTTCAGCAGGTCTTACGCTGGTCAATTAGCCTTTGGCATCTGGGAAGGGAAATGCTTCATTCAGGTTCTGTCAGAGCCTGTTTGTGTGGCATAAGGTGGACTGAGTGGGAGAGGTTCCCCATGGGCAGTAGGGGAACTTATTAACACTCACAGTCTGAATCCTGCTCTTGAACTGGCACCAAAGGGCATTTTTGCCTGCACCCAGCCCTCTGAAAAGTTGGGTGCTGTTAAATGAGAGAATCTGCCGCGTGGACTGCATTGCAGGACAGCCCAAGTGAGAGAGTTTTTGGAGGACCACAGTCATTTCCTTAAGAGTGACCTTTGCTGCTGCATAACAGGACCTGGTTCTCCCAGGGGATAAGCAATGCCACCAGAGCCTGAACATAGTTTTTTTGCTGTCTGTGCAAATGGATGCCTTGTTGCTTTGTCACAGTTGGTCTGAAAACTCCCTAATCGCTACTGCTCTGATTCCTTCGGTGTTGCCAGGGCTATGCAGAGCTAAACAGCTGACGCCATTTAGTGGCTTTTCCTACAGAGTGCTCAGTCCTTCCTTCACCAATCTGGCTTGCCAAAGGACTCCAACACTTGCATTGCTGTGATGCAGACCCTGTAATAATAGTTGGTTATATTTGGAGAATCCAGTTCAGATTTTAAAACCTCATCAAATAGTTAATGACTGACTATTCCAACGCAGCAGTTCCTGCAAGACTTCAGAGAGAAGACAGAGAGGGAGATGGAAAAGTTATTCATGTCCCATCTGTCTGGAACGCTTGTCCCCTCCTTCCCACCCACTGAGTCACTTCCTCCCTTTATATCTCACTTAAATTTTTTCCTTTCCCCTTTAGCTTATGATTAACAGGCACTCACCCTCTACAAATCGTTTCTTCTGTTCTGATGCAATGTTAGCTAAGGTTCTAGGGATAAATAAAGCATATTGTCTTGCAAAGGCTTGTAAGGGGTAAAACGCAATATATACTACATATATGGCCATGTAAATTAGTGCATCAACCACTGCAACATCCAACTGGGGATCCAGCCTTCCCAACTGAGCTAAGGAACTTGAAATGTACTGCCATGGTTATTTTGTCCCTGCTGCCCAAAACACAGTGGTAAGGTGTGCACAGAGAGCCATGTTGCTTGAACTGTGAGACACAGATGTTTTAGGGCAGCAGCTACCAGTGCAGAGAGAGGTTTACTCAGCTCTGGGACTTGATCCAGGTGGGTGGCATAGGACCACTTGCTTAAATGCCTTTAAGTGTGTTTGTGAGGGTGGGGCCCGACCCAGGGTTGGCTTTCTTAATTAGCAGGTGTGAAGGATTCTGGAGGAGATGTTATGTAAGGCAAGTGAGGAAAAAAAAAAAAAAAAAAAAAAAAAAAAGAAAAAGGGTCTCCTGGGTAAGGAGCTCTGTAGCCTGTGGGTATGTGCTGACCTGGCACAGCATGCAGGGAAGAGTGGGCTGCCTACAGCTGTCTGATGAAGGAGTAGAAATGCCCACGCAAGACGTGTGTGCTGGTGGGAGCATCCTGGAAGCAGCCAAGGTAAGAAGGGAAGAGCCTGGGTGCTTTCTAAGCCAGCCTGTAAGGTGGTGGCTGCAGTGGTGCTGAGTCTGTAAGCTGTGGAGTAGATGAAGGCTAGGAAGGGGAAACTTGTACCTCCCTGAACAGGCTATTTGAGTTGCTTAAGGTTTCCTAGTGAAGGGGCAGAACGTGTTATGAACTGCAGAAAACTTGTATGTGTCCTACCTGTTTCAGCCTTCTTGCACATGACTTAAATGTGGGGTGTTTTGTGTCAGTATAGAGAAGTTTTGTTCCTTAGGTTGATGCCACGAGGGGAAAAAACCCATAATAATTTTGTTTTCAAGCCAAACACTTCAGCAACTATATGTGACTGGGGGAGTTCCCATCCCAGAGACAACAGCATCTCTGTGTTCAGCTACTACTTGCTGTCCTCTTTTGTAATCTCCTTTTGTAACAAGATCCCACCAGCTTTTCTGGTTCCTATCGCTGGGCCTTAAGCTGATGGGTGATGCAATAACCTGGGTAGCAAGCCCACTTGGGGATGTGCTGAAGGCTGGGGCACAGATGTGTCTCAGAGCCTCTGTAAAGAGCCATCTTTGCTCCTGCGGGAGGCTTTAGCTGCATGCAGGTCCCACAGAGCCCTAGGCTGGTTCTGTGCCAGCCTTCCAGTTTCTGAAGCTCCCTGGTGCTTCAGGGGTGTCCAGGTTGTCTCTTCATTGGGCTGGCACTGATCCCTCAGAGATTTTTTTTTTTTTTTTTTGGTGCTGGCTCTGTCCCCTGTAAAAGTAGCTGTTCTGTCCCCAGAGCTGGGGGTTATCCAGAGCTGGGACTGGGCTCACAAGCCACAGCCAGACCTCTAAGTATTTAGTATCTGAGAAGTGTATTCATCTTATGCGCACAGGTAATGGTGCTGGTGGGCTGGGGCCGGCCCAGGAACCGAGAGTGGGACTGTGTTTGTCGCAACTTCATGACTCATGGACTTGTGTGCACTGAAGTCCCAGTAGTTTTCCTTGAAGAGCAGGGCTGGGAAGGGATACGCGGGTCTTGTAGCTTTTATGATACCTAATAGGAGATTGTAAAATGGCCATTGAATTTTATTGCATTTGTGGGAGACTTGATGAGTTCAATGACGGTGCACTGTGTTACTGGGAGTTGAATAACCACTGGTGCTGATGTTGCTGAGTGGTTTTTTAAAAGGGAAGTTTCTTGGTTTATTTTCCCATGCCTTCACCCTGATGGGTAGCTATATATTCTTTAGAGACTTCCTCTTCAAGCTTATTTTTGGAAACGATTTTACACACCCGCAGGGACGACATAGCTGCCCTTGTATTCTGTATTAATATAGGAAAACCTTTGGAAATAAGACAATAGCCTCAGTTGTTTATTTCCCTGAGCGATGTTAATGATTAACTCGCAAAAGAAGAGTAGTAGTTCTACCCGTCCTACACAAACTTTCATAGCTTTTTGTAACGGCAAGGTGTCTTTAGGTATTATATCACTTGCAAAAAGCAAATGTCTGTAATGTTACCATGCAGATAGATTTGGCTGCTGGAGAACTACTTCAGCCTAAGATTTTAGTGCTGTCAGCTGGTAGAAGTGATCAGATATGTAAAACCTTAAGCTGGGCCAGCAAAACCTGAGTTGCAATCTGGCCAGGGACTGTAGGATAGAATGATTAACCCGATTTTATATTTTTGGATAACTGTCAAGTGCCCACATATTTATAGCAATAAATGTCTTCCACATGTGCTGATACTGCACCCATGGAGTGTAATAGCATGATACAATTATTGTCTTATTTGAAGATGCTAATTACAGCTAATCCTATAGGCACATGAATCATGAAGCACTGGCCCAATTTCTGCCAGCTTCAATGCAATGCATCTGACTTTGCTTATGTGAGCAATGCAGGTCAGCAGAGAGCTCAAGGCAAAATTCCAAGAGTGCTGAGGATCCTGAGCCTTCTTTTCAGAAGAGTTACAAGCACTTGATATTTAAGCACTTAAAGCTGCAGGGTAGCACTTTGTCAGTTTATACCTTCCAAGACTTACTAGTCGATGCTTAGATGCATCCTGAAGTTTCAAGATGCCACTGAAAATATACTGACAAGCTATTTTCACTTAGTCCTGTGATCCTCTGAGTCAAAACTGGCAGGGGCTCTTAAGTTCCTAAATTCATGTGGTGACTGCTAGATCGATATAAAAGCTGTGTTTGGAGCAATGCTGGTGCCTGTCCAGATGACACTACAGTACTGGGGATGTTCAATTGCTGCAGAAATAGTGCTTCTCTGGGGATTTAGTGGCTTACCAGGTCAAGCTCTTAAACACACCTTTAATGTAATATAACCTCTTCAGTACATGATTGTAGAGATACCCTCCAACTGATTAGAAAAGACAACAGAGGAACTGTGTGAAGGTTATAGGTTGTAATAAGAAGGATATAAAAATGGAGAAAGAGAGACTAAACCAATGTTCCAGTAGTTTTCTTCATCCCTGAAATAGAGGTAAGCCCGCCTAGACGTCTTCCTTTTAAATACTGACTGCTGCATCTGTTTTAAACCAAAAATAATACCTTTTGATTGGAAATGTCTCAATAACATTATTTGTGCATTTTATTGAGGCAGAGGCTGCAATTATTAGAGTCACTAGGAATTTCAGACATTTAAACGCAGCCTTTATTTCTCCAGAGTAAACCACATCCCTGTGCAATTATTCTTCTATCTAAATGCCTTCAAACCAAGCCCTAAACCAGATCTGACATTTGGTGGTGGCGGTCCCTCCTACAAATTGGCCTTTGAAACGAGTGTACAGGGCTAAACAAATGCTGAAAATGTTGGGATGGCCCCTGGGGGTGCTAAGGGAGGCAGAGCCAGTGCAGGATGCAGCCCCGAGCAGATCCTGTGCCTCTGAGCAGGCTGCTGTTGGTCTGGTAAGGTACTGTGGTCTGGGCCCTGCAGATTTAAAAAGAATAAGGAGAAGAGTTTGTCTAGTCATGGAAACTGCTCCTCCAGCCATGCGATATCTTTATGGCTTTTCTTACAGCTGGCTTCTCACCAAGAAACAAACAATTGCATCTGTGGCAGAGAATGGACTTGGCTCAACAGCCAGAATGCCCCTCCACCAACATGGTCTTGATGTTGGCCCCTAATCTTTTCAGCAAATGTTTTTGGAACTTTAATTAACAAAACTGAGACTGCTAAGGGGCCTCTAAGGCCCGAAGCCCCTTTGTTTTCCAGCCTCTACATCCTCTATTGATAGTACAGTGGCATTTAAGCATTTTCAGTCTCTTGATGCTTCCAGCACAGCATAAATAAGAATTTGGGTCTAAAACTCCATTAAAACTGGTATCGGTGAGAACCACAAACCCTGAAGCCAGAGGAGGTGCCCAGCTTACAGCTTAGTCTGGGACACAAGGAGGTGAGAGTTTGCTTAGGATGTGACTTGAGACAGCAGTAGTAAAAGAGGAATACTCCTCACCTGTCAGGGGAGTTTCAGTGCCTGCCTATTTAAATCTCTAGCAAATGTTTGCTGGCTTGGAGGGAGCAAGGGTGACAATCATGACTTCTGTCCTCTGCTGTATGTATTGTCTGGATGCTTTTTGCCCCCATGTATTCTATAAGAAAAGATGCTGTGAAATTTGAATGATGGATCAAGATACTGGTATCTCCAGAGAATGAGTTGCCATCTCACCTGGAGAGCCTTGTGGGAGTTAGTTGTCATCCCATAGAATTTTGATACCTGTTGTATGCTTTTCCAGGCTTTTTTGACCCTGCCTGAAGGTTTGTTTATTCTCCTGTTCTCACAGCAGCATGTTGACTGCTCCCCACGCCCTCCCACCTCAACGATTCTTAGTAGAAATCTTGCTTATTCTTGTGATGATGGTGAGCCTGCAGTAATGGAGCAGAGCAAAACTTGGAGCTCTTATTCTAGTGAAAAAAGGTGGGCCTCTTGCTCTCTGAGGGCAAGCAGGTTCCTGGCAAGAGTGTGTATGTACTGGTACTTCAAGGCTTTTGTCTACATACAACCGGGTCTTGAGTGCACTGTCAATTAAGGGTAGCAATTGAAAGTGATTCACAGCAGATTTCACCAGCCGGTCTCTTGCTGGAGCGCACTCTGGTCCTGCGCCTGCAGGTGCTGCACAGACTGCCAAGCCTGGAGCTAGCCTGCAGTTATGCTGTCATCATTACTTAGATCTAATGCTTTATGACAACTGTCTACCTGTAATGTGATAATGGGCTGAAAACCTCTGCAAAATTGATGGGGTCTCTTGCAAAGAAGGATAAACTTCTAATGTGGCAGGCCTGATCCCTTTCTTAAGGTCCACATGAACTGCAAAGATCTCTTTGCAACTTTGAGGCCTGGTTCTTCTTCTGTACCTGACAAAAGGGGTGGTTGTGCTAGTGCCTATGAAGCTCCCAGTGTGGGAGGAATCAACCTGTTGCATTTGCAGGCATTTTACATTTGTAGTTAACTCTGGAACCTAGGATGCTATTGGCTTTTACCTCCTAAGGTTTCCTGCACTGTCTGCCTGAAATCTTCATGTTCTGGATAAAATCATCTTCTGCTTTCAAGATATTTCTAGGGTTTATGCACTAAATTGGTTATGTTTAATCCCTGAAATATGAGTAAGTGTCTAGAATAATTAACAGGTAGTGTTCTAAAAGAAACAATGCTTAACATTCTGCAACACAGCCTGTATACATGTCTTACTGGAGTGATCCAGGAACAGCACCAGTGAATTTGTGCTAGATCAGTGTTTAAGAGTTAAGCCTAAGATAACCTCATGTAGTTTAAAACCCTCCAAACTTGCTATCCAGGTAAAAGCATTGCAACTGGGAAGTTGCAGCGGTGGGAGGGGTGGTCCCCCACACTTTCAAGAGCTGCAGGCGTGTTTCCTTTTCATAAACACACGACCTACAGGTCCTTTCCCCCGTACACCCCGATGTAGTTGATGGCAGAGCATTGTCACCATCTCGGCCCAGTTCCTGGCACAGGACCTACGTAATGGCAACCAAAGCATATTTTTCACAGCCAAAATGTTATTTTATCTGGTGTAACTAGTTGCAGGCTGTCCTCTTGCAGCTGCCCAGCTTCCACCCCAGCTCAAAAAGGTTGGCATGAACTAAGGTGCTTGCATGGGGATGGCAAAACAGCTGTGCTCTCCTCATGTATTTTGTCTGTGTCGGCGATTAGCTT
Source organism: Clamator glandarius (assembly GCA_033459285.1). Taxonomy (NCBI): domain Eukaryota; kingdom Metazoa; phylum Chordata; class Aves; order Cuculiformes; family Cuculidae; genus Clamator; species Clamator glandarius. The sequence goes on from JAUNZM010000086.1 coordinate 1,026,800, forward strand.
GCACAGGTGGAGGTGTCTGCACCAGACTCTTTGGGCTGCACCTCCTCCCTCTCCCTCCATGCAAAAACAGAGGTTTTGACCCTTGGGACGTGCTCTCTGGCATGAGTGGTCCAGCCCTGTTCTTGAGTAGGCTGCTGTGAAGCCAGGAACCAGGTCTTGGGGCTGTGGACTGTGCTCTCAAGATCAGAGGTCCCTACAGAGAAAACAGGGATGTTTACACAAAGCACAAATATCCTAACAGCTATGTGATAATTAAGAGGCCAGAGGCTGCAGAATAAACCTTCCCTTACCACCTTCTCACCTTCCAGAGAATAGGCCCCCATGGTAGCTCTGACCCCCATGCCATTCACTGCCACATCTGTGGGCTTATCATGCTTCTTAAGGAGCCCATAAACCCATTAGTGCTGGGTAAATGATCCCTAGGCTGTCTTAAAATAATTAAAACCACAAGGCAAACAGTTAATCTGGATTATCAACAGCATATCAAGAAAACTTGTGTCTTCAAATGTATGTTTAGTTTCTGTTATTAAAAGGCACAGAGCCATATGTGAAACATTATCGTGCATCTTTGTGAAATTAGTAGAACTATTTGAACAATGATTTTGTCTTTATCAAAACAGTGCCTTATTATTATTTTTTCATACTATGTAGGAAGGTGGGAGAGCCTTTGGAGAGGAGGAGGGCTCCGGCAGGCAATGTGAATTCCACAGCCCCTGACTAGATCTTTGCTCTGCAAAGGCAGATGCTGTCTGAGAAGCCCAGGCAGTGCTGGCCCTAAACAGGGAAAGAGGAGCAAGATGAAGAGTCCGTTGCTGCTTTGAATCCTGAAATCTAGGAGGCTTTGCTGGTTTAATCTACTCAAGAGTGAGGCTTCCACAGTACTAACCAAACTCAATTCCCATTAGGATCAATAGAAGTCCAACTATTGATTCAATAAAAAAAAAAAAAGAAACAAAACAAGAATGAAAGCAAACCAATGCTGAGCATGCTTTGAAATTCCAACCACTTATACTTAGGAAAATGTTAGAAAAGTGATGTCACTTCTGACTGCATATGAATGTTCAAAATAGCATTAGACCTCCAAAAAGTTTAAAATCTAGTACTTGATTTCTTGAACTGTCCCTCTGTAAATGGCCCTGGAGGCGCTTACGGATGAGGTTTCCTGAAGAAAGGGAAAAAGGAATAGGAACTGTTTTCTGATTAATAGTGGCCGAGAATTTGTAGGCAAGCACAACAAATGACATAGAGCCAGACTTGAAGGAAAACATGGTATGAAGTGTTTATCTCATTTAATGGACACTTAAAAAACACCCCAAACAAAGAAATCCTGAAATTGTTGATCCGTTTGGCAGTACATTTGGTAATTGACACCAATACTAGCATAGAGGTCTCTCCTGTGGACCCGTGCCTTTAGCACTGGCTTTGCATGGCATATAGAGCATTTAAAATTTTTAATGGATGTAGTTGGGGTCTCTTACATGTGTGTCTACCTTTGTGCATGTCTGGTGTCAAGGGTGTTGAAGACAAATGAGATCATATTTGGAGATGTTGATCATTAAAGAAGATGTCAGTGCTACTTGCCAGGCCTGGTTATCAGCCAAATGGATTGAGATGAGGCAAACAAAACCGAAATAATTATGAAATCAGTTGATTTAGTCTGCTTAGTCAAATTGAACAACAGTATGTCTTAATTGTCAGAGCTGAATCAGCCAATGTAAAAAAACAAAGATGGTCAACTCTGCACTTGGAACCCATGATGTTTTCACTCTGACAACCTTGTTGTTGAGTACAAATGTTCATCCCATGACTGGTTTGTCTGAGTCTCAGGTTATATTCAGGGATGTGACTGTATCACCAGCCTTGAGATCTTAACTTGATTTTTGTTTGGAGGTAGTTTTGGGGTGTTTTTTAAAATTAAAAAATAAATTTGAACTTTTTTTTTTTACTGTGCCAAGTATTTCTGCTAGAAAATATTCTGGTGGATTCATATAATAACAAACATGTGAAGGATTTCTGATATGAAAGAATCTTTATGTTCATTTTTTAGTTCCAGAGTGAGATTAACTTTGTTTTAATACTGCTTAAAATCTAAATTCTGTGCCTCCAATTGTGCAGTGGCCAGAATTACAGGCTTGTGGTATAACTATAATATAAACACTAGGTTTAGCATATGTAGTAATATGCAATATGAGCCCTGATTACACAGAGCCAGCTCCTTTATTTACTAAAGTAGAACAGTTTTTTCTCCTTTTTCTGGAGAGCTGTGGATCCTGACTGACGTTTGGCATGTTTTGCTCTCTGAGAGGATCTTTTGTGGATCCCATTAGAAGCAGTTGACAAGTGCCCAAACTTGCTCATGCTGAGCTGAAAACCATAGAAAGAGCAAGCTTCAGAATTAGCTATTCAGCTGTATTTGTGTATTAACAGTGGTTAATATGTAATTTCCTCTGGTAAATAAATGTATAGTCATTGTTTTGTACATTAGGATTCAATCTCCTTTCCTCTGACATATTATGCAATGTCAAATACAGAGAATTTTTTTATTTCTGCTATCTGGAAAGGGAACTAAACAAAAATGCTTTCAGAGAGGCCTTCCGAGTCCATAGCAAATAGCATCTAGAGCTTATATGAAATAATAATACAATAAACTACAAACATCTCTCTAAACATAATTTATCACTGTTAGGAAAAGGTAGATGTGTTTGGGGGTGGCAGAGAGAAATGCGCAGCCTGTCACTGTGAACTCTGGGGTCTCAGCAGCCATTAGATGGGACATTAACACATTCCCTTGTGTGAAATCAAGCTGTGTTGCAAAAAATTGCAAGCTTTCTGGCCTCACAGAAAGATCTTTTGTGCCCAGTGTTGGCAATGCAGCCACCTGAGAACTGAGGAAATGGAAACACCACCCAGGGCTGTAGCAGCTGCCCACCAGCCTGGCATTGACCCATCTTGCCACCTTCTTGGAGATATTGTGGTGAGAAGCGTATTCTGGTTTTCCCCGAGCAAAGCTCAACTCTGGTAGTGTGCCTTTTCCAATGCCTTTCTGCTGTTTATCCGGGTATTTTTTTGTGCTCTTAACCAAGAAGTAGTGTACTGCAGCCCATGCTTACCTGGCACAACCATAAGATGTTCTCCTCCCTTTCTCCCCTCCCCTCATCATCTGTCCTGTAGTGCAACTGCTAATCAATTCGCAGGGTTGCACAGAAGAGCTGGCCGGACAGTATTTGTATCAAAGGGACAGAGCTGGCAGGACACTGCATTTTCAGCCTTAGAGAAATATGGGGAGAAGAGTCAGTACAGAGACAGGGAAAAACCCACTAATCTCTTAAAGGATAAACCTCTAGCTTCCTTCCTTTTATATGACCTTACTGGGTACCTGGGCAGCTGAACTGGGAGCAGCTGCAGAAGAACAGAAGGGATGAGAGAAATAATATACTTGCAAGGTGTGTATTTGAAGCAAGTAATGCTGTAGTTTGCAGTGAGCTCTTTCATGGGACTATCAATTAGGAAGGGGCTAGAGCTCAGCCAAAAGAAGAGGTTCTTATGTTTTCCCCTCCATAATGGAATCACCAGTGTCTGTAGCTGTTCCAGTTACCAGTGCCTTTTGGTTCCTTTTCCAGAAATCTTTTCCATGTAGTTGCCAAAAATTAGCAGCCACAAGTTATGAGTGCTGGGAAGTTACCCATCTGGGTCGTGGGTCCCCTCATCACCTGAAATGCAGGCACTCTGAATAGCGTGACTACCTGTGGTGTATTGACACTACTAAGACAGGTGCTGCTGCTCATGTTGCCTGCAAAAGATGGGATTAGCTCTGTGTGGTGTGTTAACATGCTTCTAGGAGGAACAACAACTTCATCAATATACCGTGTTATTGGACTTAAGTGCCTGAAATATGAAATATTATAGTTCCCAAAACCTAAGGGTGAGGTATAGAAATGTCTCCAGCAGGGACAAAGTTAACAGAGAGTCCAACAAACTTCAGCCTGGCTGATTGCAGTGGAGATACGGTTCTGGAAAACTGCCCAGTGTACTGTTGCAAGAGACCTGTAATTAGCACGTGACCGCTGCTCATAGTGTGTCTGAGGGTAATAAGAACAAGACAAACCTCATCTCTTTTCAGTTGCTGCAGGCCCTTGGTCCTGAGCTCTTCACAAAGCTGTAGGTAGTCCTTTAATTAAAGCTCCCAATTATGCTTTTGACAGAGCTCCTATAGGCCAGCAAACTGTAATGTTAAATGCCAATTGATTAGGGAATGTCTCTGCAACTTCGCAGCCCTGTGATCCACCCCAAGGCAATATTATAGTCAGATGTCTTCTGAAATTGTGTATAATCAGTGTCTTATTAAATCTACAGCATCCCTGTTAAATCATGTGCTGTGCATAATGGTTTCTGGATCTCAGTGTAAGTGCTGCACGTATAGGGAAGTGGAGATGACTTTTACTGGGAGCACCTGCAAAGAGGAGCAATCCTTAAACGTCCTCCGCGGACACCAGGGAATCTCTCTGGCAAACAAACCCTTTGAGATGCCGTAGCTGGGACAGCTCATTCGCTGCAGGCCTGTATTCAGAGGGGTGAGTAACCAGGGCTGTCACAGGTAGAGTGGAAACATTGTTTTCATCACAAATCCAAAACGTAGCATGATATAAGCTACTATGAAAAAAAATTAGCTCCATCCCAGCCAGAACTAGTGTAGCTGGTAAAACCCTCTGAAGGGACAACATGCAGTTGTCATTAAAAGCTTGGCTTCTCTGTGTTTTTGCTTTTTGCATGCTAGTTACGGTCCAGACGAGACCTGTAAGGAAGCTGGGAGGCTGGTGTTTGAACAGATGCTTGGAGCTAGCTGCAAGTGGGTGCCCACCCTGAGAGCAGCCGAACTATCTCTTTATAGACCAACTAATTAGCCTCGGCAGAGCACCCTGCTGTTGCCAGCACTGCTTCAGGTCCCCAGTGATCTTTGGTATCTGCCTTGTACTGAATTGCCTGATGCAGGCATTCCCCATCTTTGCCAAGTGCTACTTGGTGGTAGAGAATTGGGCCCCGAAATGTTCTCTGTTCCTGTATTTTGGGTAGCTGCACCTCAGTGGTTCTTCTGGCCAAACCTCAGTACGAGGCAGCTGAGCTCTGGTAATGTTGCAGCTGTATCAATTCACCTACTTTAGAATGCATCACAAATGTTTGTTATTTAGAAATAAATGATGTGTCTAGAAATTACCTCTTTATTCGTGTTTATTACAATATTGTGTAAGAATGCGTGCTCGGTCTCTGCTAAATTGCTATAATTTATTACATTATACCTTGAACAACTGGTAAAAATGTATACGTGTTAGAGCTGAACCTGAAGTTAGCTTCATATCTGAGTGTGCCTATGTTCTGTGGGAGCTCAAGTAAGAATTTGAGGCTTTGCAATAGAAAGTCCTTTGAAAGGGTTTGAAGCCCAACAGAGGAGGTAAGATGCATACATACCTCTTCCACCCAAACACCGAGTGTCTGGCAGCACTGTCAGGAGTGCACTAGCAGGAGTTCTGCTTTCCTGTTGCTACTCAAGCCTAGACATACTAGTAGCTTTATATGTATTTCTTACTTATATTTGATGTTGTTTCACCATCTATTAACAGAAGCATATCCCTGCTGGAGTTCTACCCAGAATGTATTTTCTCCTCCTAGGCTTCTTTCTTTGAGGATTTGAGTAACACAGGCTTTAAATCTTAAGGACTGAGTGTATCAGCAAGCCACCAGGAGAACTAGGGTTTAGACTGTACTAAAGTGTACAGACTCAGGTAAAGCTGGAAACCTAAATTCACTGCTGCTCCCAAACTCTGCTCTCAAAAATTTTCCACTGAGCCAGGGAGGCAGCTTCACTTGCTCAGAGCAGGGTGGTCCTAATCGGCTGCAGCATTGCTGGGTGAGCACAATTGTTAGGGGACACATCTGCAGCACCTTTGGTGCAGGTGTATGAGTATTCAGCTCTTCTGGCCTTTCTGGTTTTGGATGGGGATGTGGAAGTTAACACAGCCTGATGACATGTTTAAAAGGATAATAACAAACAATGGAGAATTTGGTGTGGTCCCACCTACAACACTGTATATGACTTCCTGATATAGTCTAGCTCAGTGTGTGGATGATAGGTTTGTCCCTGCTCTCTCTCCAGCAAAGAGACTCCCGGGTCACTGTAAGTAAGTCCTCCCACTGAGTACCTGGCTCCCTGTACAGACCTTTGGGCGGCAGCTGAACAAATACAGTTCTATTACAGAGGCAAGTTGCTCCTTCCTTTGTCAAGGGTATTTGTCCATCCCCAGAAGACTTGAGCTGTTATCTCTTTCACGGATCTCTTCCAAAATCCAAGCTTCAAACTTTTTGGGGGGTTTTCTGCTGCCCACTTCCCACATGGAGAAAGGGAAGTTATTACTGCATTAGTCGATGTTAGGTTTGCCTATTGTCTGGCACCTTTGTGCAGTAGCCCTAAGCAACTCATAGCGGTTTCAGTATGCCAGGGTGCCTCTTAGCACAGGGATTTTGTAACGTGCATCAGACACCACCACAAGCTGGCAAGAGAGAGGTCCCCAAAGTGCCAGCCAGCACAGTGATGCTCATTGGGGATCCAAGGCTTGCAGGTAGTTTTCTTCAGTTCATGGTCAGCAGTGTTTGTGTGGGACCAGCCTAGTTCTCTGTTCAGTTAACAGGCTTGGGGAGACAGAAGAAGTGGCAGCTAACACGCTTTTCTACTCCATGCTCCAGTTAGCCTCAGATCCCTCATTTAGCACAACAGGTAGTTCTAATGTGATCTTAAACTGAGGTTCAAGAGTTACTTGCCAAGACATTTGCCTATATTAAGTTGCACTTTAGACTTTAATTCTCAAAGATGAACATTCATATATTTATGATCTAAGGGAGAAAAAGAAAATTTAGTAGAACTTGCTAAACAGAGCAAATGAGGCTACAATACATCCTCTCTCTGTTATATATTAATCTGGTGTTAAGTGTTAACTTAACAATGTATTGTACAGACAGCTAAAAGAGGCAGGAAAAGTCTCTCTGTCAAACATGTAAACAGCTATTTTTTTAATTGGAATAATTAACTACAGAGCAGTTAAATCCTTTGTTTTCATGACTGGTTTAAATTAACAAAATTGTATTTTTTAAAAAGTATGGGTTTTTAGTACATATCAAGAGCTTTAACAGAATAATTTGACTCTATTATTCTAATAGACTGTGCCTATTTAAAAGATTTTATATTTTTTTACAATTTCATTTACTCAAATTTCCTCTCATTAAAAAGCTGGGACTGTCTAAGGCCAGTTCAGGGGAAGCATATTTAACACATCATTTTCAGTGACACTCATAATGCAGCTCAGTGACATTCAGTCATGTTAAGCATGTGTGTAAAGGTGAAAATGTGTAGAAACTGAGAATACATTCCTGAACTGGGCCCTATAGGACTAAAGTAACCAATGTCCATTAAATTTAAAATATTTTGATATGTAACACTATAGGTTTTCCAAGGGAGTGCTTAGCTAGTACCTGTAACTAAGGAGATGGCAGATCTAGTTATACAAGGAGATATATCGTTAAAATGTAAAGCATTACCCACAGACCTGAGGAGATACCCCTGTGGCTTTTACTCCAGCCCAAACCTTGGGCTCTGAGTATTGATGGATTCCCTTTCTCAAGAAGCGTCTCCACCTCTGATGTTTTCTAACCACCATCTCTGAGCACCTGCCATCTCCATTTTCTGGTCAGAACCAAGGATGTCACCTTGGCAGCTCTAAACATTCCGCTTGGGGTTTAGCATGCTTCAAAAAGCCTCTTTCAAACCCAAATGAGATGTTTGAGTCACCCCAGCACCACTCCATGAGTTTATATGACACCCAGATGATGCTCCCCAACAAGTTTAGAGTCTGGTTGCTCTCAGGACTACTGTAAACTCATGCCTTTCTCCAAGCAGGCCACCTGAATGTCAGCAGATGGCACTGGAGTGGACCAGGATGTTTAGGGTTTGGGGTTTTTTCCCTTCCAAAGCATAATAGGCTCCTTTATTTTCTGCTTTTTCGGGCCCCTGTTCATTCTGAATGAAACGCTATGGCAGTCACAACACGGGCTGCCCATCAGGCTGCCAGACACACTCAGGTGAATACTAGACTTGCCTAAGCCCAGCAGCTTGCAGGAAGCCCCCATGGAGGGAAGCTTGTTAGTAGTGGGATAGCTGGATCCCCACCCACAGCACTGGAATTGTCCTTCCACTTCACACTCGCTTCAGCAGCAGTGGCACAGGTCAGCCCTGGCTGCTGCTGAGCCACATTAAGGGGGTCTGGCCTCTTTCCTCCTCCTTACACGCTCACGTTGCACTCACCTACTTTTTTCAGGGTTTTTCTCCTTGCTTCATCCTTCCTCTCTCCCACGCATGCACCTGGCCAGTGCCGCCTTCCCCGTGTACAGATGGGGCTCTTCAATAACCTACATTTGTGGAATGAGCTAATTAAAAAAACTCACATATTTGTCTCTCATATAAATGTGTTCATATTGCTCTAATGTACTTTTACCTAAAAGCTGATTCAAGTCATCCCGATCCCTGGGAAGGGCCTGAACCTCCCCTGGTGGAGCTTGAGGCCATTCCCTCTTGTCTGTCCCCTGTCACTTGGGAGAGGAGACCAGCTCCCTCCTCTCCACAACCTCCTTTCAGGTAATTGTAGAGAGCAGTAAGGTCTCCCCTCAGCCTCTTCTTCTTCAGGCTAAGCAACCCCACATTGCTGGTTAGGCAATAAAGTACCTGCAAAACCTTGGCAAAACCCTCTACAGATTTTTTTCTGTGTGGTGACGAGTTCTTTAGGGTGTTAAATGTAGGTTCACTTTGTGAAGCACTTTCTGGAATTGGTCATGCACTGGAAGTAGGTTGTACAGGGGAGCTCAGAGTGCTGTTGTAATGGATTTAAGAGAGTGATGGTGCAAGATGTGACTTCTGTGCCTCTTCCATAAGCATTGATGTGAGTTACTTCTGTCGAAGGTCACAGCTCCTTTGTATGCTCCTACAGCAGCTACACCTCTTAAAGCAGGTGCCAGGGAAGTAGAAAGGGCCATGATGGGGAGCAAGAGGCAGAGAGAGAAATTGCCCTCTTTCACTGGGAAAGGAGCCCTGAACAAGATGCAAAGCCAAATATCTTAATGGTTGCGGGTGGAGAAAAGACAATATAGAACAAAATGTCCCTGTCCTTTCTTCACCTTTCTCGGAAAACTTTGGAAAGAATAAAATGGACAATCAGTAAATGATTCTGCAAAATGCATTCTTGATCTAGCAGCAAAGTCAAATGAAATTACCTAAACAATTTAGAGATTGAGAGCACTGCAGAGCTCTAACCCTTCCTTGAGGGAGGTACACCCACAGTGTGTATTACCACAGCATGAAAATACAATTTGTCTCGGTAGGACGTGGTAGGACCTTCCAGGCGATGCTGTGTTCCCATCAGGAGGGTCTGAGACTTGTGCTTAGGATGCTCCCGTGGGTTGTGTTTCACGGTAGGGATAAGGTCAGTGTTTCCAAGGCTGTGCTAAAGAAAGAGCCAGGATGATGGTAGTAACTGATGTCCTAAATAATTTCTAGGGACAGCTCTCCCCACAGAGCTGCTTACTGGGTTCCCTAGACTTTAAATAGACTTTGTTTAGTGCTACAAACAACCAATTTCTTTGTTTTCTATGTTTCTTCAAGGTTGAGACCATCTCTCCTGTGCGTTTCTAACACAGTTTGAGGTTCAGAAACTTGCCAAAGTCTACCCTGTTCCCATGCAATAGTAAATCATGAAGAACGTGTTTAACAGACTCCACAGTGCCTTGCTCCTGCACTGGAGGAGGATGTGGAGGTGTAACAGCACTGAGCTCGGGCAGACCCTGATCCCTGCAACAGGAGCTTGCAGGCAAAGCATTCATGCCTACCCTCCCGACTGAAAAGGAGCTTTCTTTGAGCTGAGCTACTATTCATCTTGGTGTCCAGAGCCTTTAGTAAGGTTAGCTTGCTCCTGCCTCGAACATAGCAAGTGAAACTGTGTGGTAAGCAAAAGGGCAGGCATTCAAAGGGCTCCGGGGACTTGCAAAGCCAGAAGGAGTTAAAAGTTGAAATACTTGTGATTGACTGGGGAGTACTCTCATTGCCTGATGCACCACTGCCCCTTTAATTGCTAGTTCAGTTCCTGAAGTTGGCTCTAAAATTAATAGAAGAAAATATATGAAGGCACTGGTAAATGTGATGGTAGCTATGTTCTGCTTTTTAAAGTTCTTTCCTTTTTAAGAGGAGCAGCAACGTACCACAGATCCATGTTTTACCTGCTTGTGCCCTTCTCAATGCTAGAACTGACTTCCACTCCATTGGGCAATAACCCAAATATTTATAAATGTTTCTTTCCTGACAGTGTGTGCAAAAGCCTTTGCTGGTCTGCAGAGTTGGGGTGGAGGAGTTGGGTGTAATAGCTGAAACAAATATTTCCCAGTTTCTATTCCCCACTACTTTCCATGCATCAGAGGCAATTTCCTGACATCTTTAGCTCCCTCCAAGGGATATATAGAAAAGCTGAGGTGAATTCATAACATTCCACACTTTGAGTATTCCAAGTCAAACTCAAACAGACTGGCTAAAGTCTATCCTCTTCCTCCCATTTTAAAAAATAAAAATTAATTCCCAGGTAGCCTTTCTTTTTTATTGCATGTCTTGGAGAGTAGAAGTTTCGCCTAGAGGATAATATCCTACTTTTTTTTTTAATGGTCATGGGGACCACTAAAAAAAAATCTTCTGATTTAAGTAATGAGATTGGGCACAATTGCTTCTTTAGCAAAAAAAGACATATAGATCCTTCTATGGGATAAATAAGCAAAGTGAAAACTGGTAGTCAAATATTCAGTTGGTATGAACCAAAGGAGGGCATTGCAGCAAATCTTTGCTGCTGTGCTCTTCCCGTCACTTCTTGTCCAGCCACTGAAATTTCTTCTTTGTTGTGTGACTCGCAGACTCTGCCAGAACATCCGATGGATTTGAGCGGATGATGCTGTGCCTGTTGGCCACACCAGATGCTAGTTGCATTGAGGGGTCATCAGCAGGTCAGTGAGGTGCTGTAGCCCTGTGTTGCACCTCTTTCCCCTGCTTGTTGGCCTCAAGCACTGACTGAGGCCAGTTGGCTAACTTAAAGATTTGGCAGCTGCTGCCATCCAGCAGAGGGCTGGAAGGATGGGGTGGCTACTTCATGGTGTCTGCAATCCTCTTGCACGACCACGATGTCCATGGAGTTAATCCCAACCTACAGTGATGCTGGAAAACTCTGACCCCTACAAATAATTTGCAATTGTAATCCTAAAAGAAGAATGGTTGGCTAGTTTGGTTTTCCTGCCCGTGCTTAAGTGCATTTTGCTTTCATTAAGGGGTGTCAAGTTGTTAATATTTATGGAGTACACAAAAGAATGAAAATTCTGTTTCGTGTTCAATCTGACATCTTTTGGCACTACAACCCTCTAGTCATGGTAGTGGTTCTGTTTCAATTCGGCAGTGCTCTTTTGAGATGAAGTCCTTTAAAGTGTGGTTTGGCTCTGAAGAGGGATGCTATGCAAGTAGTTTTCGGGGGGGTTGTCTTTATTGTCTCAAATATTAATAATTTCCAGATCAAATGCAATCTGCCTTGAGTTTGTTTTCTTTTTCTTTCTTTCTGTTCTGCCAGATTGGTTGAATGCATCATGATGCTTTTAAAGTCAACCTGCTTCTTTCCCTGGCAAATGCCATCCTGCATGGTGAGGGTCTTCAGGCCTCCTCCAACCCTTGTTACCCCTTCCACTCTGCAGGACTGGGAGCAGAGCCTCCCAGGAGCCTGCACAGACACGGCTTCTCCTGGGCTGGCGTGGGTATAAAGCACAGGCGGTCACAGGTGTGGGACCAGAGGTCAGTAAGTGACCAGTTTCCTCTAGACAATCCTTCTTACCACAAGGATAAAAGGAACTTAAAAATGTGAGTGTTAAACCAGTCCTGTGAAGAAGCAAAAGGTGGCTCCTGGGAGCTGTACCAGAGTTACGTGCTTCTCCAAGTGGATGCACTCGGGCTCTGGGGCTGCATCTGCAGTGACACATGATGCTGTGCTCCAGTGATCCCGCAGTGGGACAGTATTCTGCCTTGCTCTTCAAATGCCCTGCTTGACTACATACCAGCACTTACCCAGATCTGCTCAGCCCAGTCCACACTTACGAGGTTCTCGTGAAGGATCGCTGGGGGCTGATGTCATTGTTGGCATCAGATTGAAACGCTGAGCCCTGGAGGCCTTGTCTGCAGCTCCAGCAGTACAGCCATGCATACTAACTTGGCTGAAGTGACACTGTTTTGAAGGTTCTTGGGTCAATGAAGCTTGTTCTCATAGAAACAAAGTAAGAAGACAAAAGCCACCTAAATACTGCCTTGACTCGCTGTGTTTTTTTCTTACTTGGCAGCAAAAATAATCAAAAATATCAAGGAAATTCTCCAGAAAGCTAGGGGAAGGAGAGACTGTTACTGAAAAAATAATGTAATTCTCTTGTTAAAACAGCCCGTGGATCCTCAAAGTTGAGGAACACTGAATACTGCAAACTGTATTCCTCCAAGCACAGGTACAGTGCATGTGTTCAGAGAACACAGTGTTACATGTTAGCTGTATATTTACATACAAACTACTTGCTAAGGCACATGCATAACTTGTAATGTATGCTTTGCATGTGGTGTGACCTCTATGAAACATAGGATGGATAAACCATGAAGAAATATTTATTTGTGAAATATTTTATAAATCTACTCTAACTGTTGAAATCACAGTTTTCTAGAAAACCTTCCAATAGGCGAGGTCTATGAGATTAGACACAAAACCCCTGAAACTATCCCTGTAACACTTTTTATTTAACAAATCAAGAAAATCAGCTGCTATCATGTTCAATATATTTCTCTTGTGAGCTGCCATACAACTGCATATGATGCTGCCAATGTCCAAAGCAATTCTGCAGACTGTTTTCTAAAAGGCTGTTGAGGATCTTGGTCGTTTTTGCTTTCACATCTTCTACTGAAGAAAAAATGGGTTCCTTTGTGCACCCACTTGATCTCTGGGAAGAGGGAGCCAGGCCTGGTGAATAGGCTGGGTGCTCAAGCACAGTGATGTTATTGGCTAAAAACCGCTTCACAAACAAAGCATTGTGGGCTGGTGTACAAAGACATTTTCCAGCAATGATAAGAGAACATCTACATCTGAACACGTCTACCTATATGGAGAGAAATTATCAAGTTGAGCCTTGTTGAGGATCTCTGGTTTTGCTTTCATGTTTTCTGCTGACAAAAATTTGATTCCTTTGAGCACTGACTTGATCTCTAGGATCTCTTCTCAGTAACCTGCAGCTAATAATTGAAATATTTCCATCATGGATTTAGTCAGCTTCATCAGACACTTGCTGTTAAATCACTATTGACTAGTTCACACTAACATTTTCTAACTGATGGTAAGAAAAAAATAAATAAATCTCTGTCCACCAGTAGTGAGTGAAGCAATCAAGTTGAGCCTTGTCTCACTGTGACAGGTTAAAACATGTTCTATAACCATCTCTTTGTCCCTCCCCTCCCGCTCTTGGTTCCCAAGCTATAGTGTTAGTCTCTTTGGCTGGTTGGTTTTTTTTTTTGGTGTGCCTGACTTCATATTCTCTGCTAAGATTTCACTTTTTATTTGATAAACTAGCTTAGGCATACTTTGCATATCTGTAAGTCAACATATACAAAATACTCATTTAAATCAAATATCCCCTGGCATAAAACCCTTCAGGACAGAATAACTCCCTAAGAGTACACACTAGAAAGCTTCAAATTCTTATTCATTAACTGTGCTATAATCTACTATTGATCAGATAATCTAGTCTTAATAGATTTCTTAGTGTGGCTCTGGAGCGAGTCCAGAGAAGAGCAACAAAGCTGGTGAAGGGGCTGGAGAACAAATCTTATGAGGAGCGACTGGGAGAGCTGGGGTTGTTTAGCCTGGAGGAGAGGAGGCTGAGGGGAGGCCTTATTACTCTCTACAACCACCTGAAGGGAGGTTGTGGAGAGGAGGGTGCTGGCCTCTTCTCCCAAGTGACAGGGGACAGGACGAGAGGGAATGGCCTCAAGCTCCGCCAGGGGAGATTTAGGCTTGAGATTAGGAAAAAATTCTTCACGGAAAGGGTGGTTAGGCATTGGAACAGTCTGCCCAGGGAGGTGGTTGAGTCACCGTCCCTGGAGGTGTTTAAGGTGAGGGTGGATGAGGTACTTAGGAGCGTGATTTAGGGATTGGTGGAAATAGTTGGACTCGACAATCCAGTGGGTCTCTTCCAACCTGGTTATTCTGTGATTCTGTGATTCTGGATTTGTGTGTGAAGAAAGAAACACATGTATTTGTAGCAGGACATAACCACAAATACAAAAGAAAGGGGTAACCTTTGTGCTTTGGTTTGGGTCATCAGTCACTTAGATAACTGCTTGTGACCCTGCAAGTAGAGATGTTAGCATTAAATGTCCTCAATTGAGTATGCTCTGTGACATACTCCCTGGTAGCATTTGATGCACACTACGCTAGCTGAGCGGGATGTAACAAAAGTTAATGTGCAAACTTTTGTGCTTTCTGGCATATTTCAAAGTCCATCCAGACACTTTAGCTGGGGTTATGGTGCCAATGGATCGTGCCCTTTGATTCAGAGGAAACCAAGCTTGGCTTCTGCCACGGTCACCTTCTGCTGCAGTCTGTGCAAGCTGCTAAGGGCTGTACACAACATCAAGGAGAATGAAAACTGTATCTTGGTTTAGCTCAGCAGAAGGATCCTGATGTAAATGTTGGGCTGAAGTGTTGTGGGGTGATTACACAGTTTTATTGTATCCCTGTGTCTAGAGCAGTCTAGCAGGGCCTGTCTCTGAACATGCAGAGAGGATGCCCATCTTCCACGCCTCCCCTAAAAAAAAGTATCAATAATTTATTTACTGGACTTTAATGTAGTCTTCCTTCTGCTTTCTGACATTTGATATGAAAAACATCTGTAAGTGTGATCAGTGCCTGGTTTGCTGCATGGGAATGGTTACAGTTTGAGGGGAGCCTAGGGGACACTGTGAGCTATTAAGTAACTCATTAACAAGGAGGCTGTGTACTCAATGGGAGAGACCCGAGTAGGCTGGAGTGTCTGCTGAAAGTGCCAGAGTTTACAGATGCAGCAAATAAATGTTCACTTAATGGTACAACAAGTTTTCCTCTTACACCTCTTTTTAAATAGGAAAGTCACAATTTGCCTTTGCTACTGGACCTTTCCCAGAAAGAACACCCATTCCTCTTACTGCTGATGCTAGATAAAGCTTTCTGTGGAAGCAGGAGATGTGATAGAAAATGGGATCGTTCTCTTATTGCAGCAGGGATTTTTTTTTTTTGTAGTCATAGTCATTAGGCCTGAACTAAGCTAATCCTGTCAATCAGTTGTGGTTCATAGCTTTACCCTGGAGTTCCTGGGTCAGCTGTAGAACGTGTCACTGCTACACTCCTACAGCCCTTCATTTCCTGCTGTCTCAGCAGCTTTAAGTTGAAAGCATGGTATAGGAAAGAACGATGGTTTAGTGTTTGACAGGAATGGTCGGACCCGATGATCCGGTGGGTCTCTTCCAACCTGGTTATTCTATGATTATATTACAGATAGGTTGTATTTACAGGGAAATTGAGGCCCAAGGCACCTCAAGATACTTCGTGCTTCAGCTGAAGGAAAGAGCAAGAGTGTACATACCCTCGTTACATGGAACTTCTTAGCACACTTAACACAGTGGTGTCACATGGGGGCACAGGCAGCAGGAAGGAAACATGAACATAGACATTGCCTGCTCAGTGCTGGGTCCAGCCCTGTTCAATGTCTTGGTCAATGACCTGGATGAAGGCATCGAGTGCACCCTTAGCAAGTTTGCAGATGACACTAAGCTGGGTGGAAGTGTCGATCTGCTGGAGGGCAGGGAGTCTCCAAAGAGATCTGAACAGGCTGGACCGAGACCACTGGCATGAGGTTTAACACGGCCAAATGCCAGGTCCTGCACTTGGGGCACAACTACCCTGTGCAGCTACAGACTAGGAGAAGACTGGCTAGAAAGCTGCTGTTGCTTACCTTGCAAACCCCTTGACTGCATGCTCTGGTGTCTTCAGTCCAGAGGGCTGATAGAAGTATTGGTAGCCTCCCCTTTGGGTCTTCTTTTTTTCATTTGCCAGATTAAGGAAATTTTGCTCCTCTGCTCAGGCCAACTCACCCCAGTGACACAGGAATAACTGTAAGGTCAAAGCCATGGGGGACCAGCAGCAACAGAATCGCAAAGTACATAACCATGTTGGGCCAGGGTGGGCTGCAAGAATACAGGTGCAAAAGACTTCACATTATTCTGCACAAACAGTGGTATGCACCTTCCTGGGGGAACACAAAGGATAAGCACTCTTTTACAGGGTGAAAGAGAACAAGAAAAAGCCTGAGCACAGCGCTGTTTCATTCACCAAGTGAGTGCTGGATGAAGCCATGTCAGATTCTCAGTTGAACTCTACGCTGCCAGTTCTGCTGTATGTGGTAACTCTCTGCCCCAGCTCCCTGCCATTGCACCTCATGGCTGTGGTCACAAATGCTATTGGGTGCTGGGAGGGGGTGTGAACAGCTGTCTGCTCCTAGCAAGACTGGGCTGGCTGCGGCCAGGTGGGAAATACAGGTGTAACAGAGCTCTCAGACAAAGATGCAGTGGTTTGAGTTGAGAGGGGATAGAGAGACATTTAGCCCCTGAGAACTACAGTAATTCAGGGAGAAAAGAGACTAGATCCATTTCTTGGCTCAGCACCCTTCTTTGAGTGGGACCCATTTCGGTTAGGAGCTGTTCCACCCCAGCTGCTAGTAATGCTTGGGGCCTTACCCTAGGAGGTAATCTATGGATGTTGTGACTCCATCACATTAAATATGCAGTAGCCTCTATTTTGCCAGATGCATGCAGAAGGAATGAGCATAGGAAAGGATACTCACTACAGAACTCGCAGCACTCGTAGGAGGAATAGAAGCCTAAGAAATTCTGCAGTGTGGACTGCAGGTCAGCTGAGTAGCACTATTAATCCATTTGTACCAGAAACAGACACTCCATGTTTTCAACAGCAAAAGATTGTGAAAGCTTTTAAGGAAATTCTTGATTAGAGTAGTGATTCAAAGTTAACTCTGCTCTCCTATCATTTCTTATGGAGAAAATGGGCCCTATGCAGGTTTGGAGTTAGGGAATTAGGTCAAATACTAGCCTTTTTTGAGGCTTTTGATTTGATGATTTCTAACTTCCTCAGAAAATATAAAAGTTGGGATAATAACACTGTAAGTGTTAAGGCTTATTTCCTTGTAGATTGTCATGATTTATAGAAAGGAAAACAATGTGCAATATCACCTCATGATTAGCGTAGATCATTGTAGACCAATTGTCTTGATAAACTGATGCACTGACTGCACCTATAAGCAGTAGAGGTACCTTCCTTAACTTCCCTACTGCTTGTGGGAGACTTCTTGTTGTTTTCAAAAGTGTCTAAGGTAACATAGTAAACCAAAAGGTGTGGTTTTTATTTCTCTGCTGAATAAAATGTCACCAAACATGAAGAAAGTAGAATTTGGAAAAATCCATGAGGCAGTTGTCAATCTTCAGTGTGGCCAGAGAAGATCTAAGATTCCCCAAACCATTGTATATGTTCTGTTAGATTTGTGGGGTCTTGGTATAGTCACAGTCCTTTGGTGAAGAAAGAGGAGAAAAGAAGCTGCTCAAATTATCCTGTAAATACCAGGAGATTAACTACACCTTTTTTCAAAAATCTTTTAGACATAGGTTTTCTAATCCAGCTGAAATATTTTATAAAGGGTACTGTATACAATACAGAAAATGTATAGTTTTAAGGCAAAACTATTTTACAGTATAATGTTCAAAACTATTCTCAGTTCATAATATCAATATTCTCAAGCCCAGCTACTGGTAAAATAAAATTCAGAATCACCAAGACAGAGTCTTAAGAATTATGAAACTTGGAGTCAAAGCCCCTCTAATAATTTCCTGATTTCTGGGTTTTTTCAGGTGCACTGGCCTTCTGTTTTAAGCACTCTTCCCCTCTACTAACTGAGACAGCTTACCAGTGTGTAGTTTAAACAAATGCAAGTTAAAATTCTTCCATGTTCACCTGACTCACAGTTGGTGCTGTAAGGTTATTGACAAATATTGCAAGACTCTTGCTAAATATTTTGGCAAGACTCCCAGCTGCATCCAACTGATAGATATGCATCAGCTTTTGACCGTATGAAATATTGAGGGATATTCTGGAAAAGGATACAGTACAGAGGTGTGAATGAACTAGGAAGAATGGAGTTTGTTCCTTTGGAAGTAAGTGTTTTTATTGTTTAGACTTTTCTCCCACATCTGTTTGGATTTGTTGTGACAGGAAAGAGTTAAGGCTGGAAAGGACCTCTTGAGACCATCTAGTCCAACCTTGGTGAGCAAAGCAGGGTCAGTTAGAGCATTTCTGATGGGAAAATGAGGCTGGTTACACTAAGCATTGCATGTGGGTTTGAGTGATGAAGGAAAATGCACTTGGCATTTCAGAAAATTAATTGCTTGAAGTCAACCAGAAGGAAAGAAAGAGGAAGAAAGTGTGATGGGCTCTTAGGATAGAGACTGTGGGTGGCTTCAGTGACTATTCTTCAAGTGTTGACTCTAAACATACTTTTAGTGCTTGTGATCAAACACCTTTACATGTACGTCCACCACTAAGGCTGAAAACATACAAATTCCCAGAAGTATTTTGCTGTGCTAAATGATGACAGTGGATTTATACATATTGTTTATATATTTAGATAGATAAATGGATGCAGTGCTTAAGAAAGGTAAATGGCAGCTGTGCAAAAAAAGTTTGAAACCTTTTCTTCAGGCAGACTTCTCTAATGACATATTTGTATAGCTGTGGGTCACAGCAAGAAGCTTCCTACCTCGAGAGCTCAAGCCTGCAAGTAGGCACTTCAGCAATAGACCAAGCATAAGCAGTGAATCACAGATTGAATGTGCATCATATATGGTAGGTCTAAAATGCTTCAAAGGTGGCCCCTTTCTAGCTGCCACCATGCTCCTGGCACTTGGCCGGTACTGCTGAGACTACAACTTAAAAAGATGTTTTGAGTGATGTATCTCCCACTGCATTTGGATAAAAAGGAGTTGTTTTTAATAACATATGTAAATGTATGTGACATGTACAAGACAGATATTGCCAGTTGTTCATTAGGTAAAAGGAAACTAACATTTGCAGGCACAGACTGACAAACCGGGAAAAAATAGGGAAAAAAAAATGCTGCGGTCTAACACAAATCTCCCATTGCCTACACATAATGAGAGGCAGTTTGGCAGACTAAGAGGTGTAGTAGAAGCAGGCTCTGGCTGGCAGTGCTGCCTGGTGTGCTGCGTCTGCTCTGTGCTGGAGTAGCCAGCTTTGGCCTGTGATAACCAATTTGATGGACTATCTCCCCATGACTCTTGCAGGAGCAAAAAGCTGGAGGTGTGCCACCAGTTCCAGTGAAATACTCTGTTCCTGGATTCTTGAGGAGGAGGAGGCAAAGTTCCTAGCTGGCAGGAAGTTGAAGTGTTTAAAAATTAAAATTCATTTGTAATTGAATTAGAAATGAAAATTGCAGCATCTTATGTGAAGCAAATTCAGGGAAATGTTGATTATTTCCCTAGAATTTTTTTCTATTAGACTTAATGTTAAATGTAATAGTCAAATATAAAATGCATAGCTATGAAGGGTCAAAGTAAATATTTACTGTAGCATGAACTATATAATATGAATGCAATGGAATGTTTGGACTATTTTCCCCATTACAGTTTTATCATAATTGACATGTTTCCCTAAACATTTTGGTTTGAACAAAATTCTATTGATCTTTTTCAAGAAAAGCTGTTTTAACATTTTTTCAGGCAGCTGTGACATACAGAGTGGAAGTTAGGCTGACCTTGTCTATTCCAACATCCCACAAACCGCTCTTCTGTTGGGTTGCTGTTCCAGAGAAGAATATTTGATAACGGTTGGGAGGCATTGTACTCCAGAAGTGGTGGATTGAATCAAGGAGTGCCACGGAAGGAATCATAAGACTCCTCTAAGAATCATCTTCCACT
This sequence comes from Clamator glandarius, assembly GCA_033459285.1. Lineage (NCBI taxonomy): Eukaryota > Metazoa > Chordata > Aves > Cuculiformes > Cuculidae > Clamator > Clamator glandarius. Next base: position 1,046,970 of record JAUNZM010000086.1, read on the forward strand.
CTAAGAAAGACTTAGAGTGCATTGGTAGACAATCATAGAATCAGAGAATGGTTTAGTTTGGAAGGGACATTAAAGATCAATCAGTTCCAACCCACCTTGCCATGGGCAGGGACACTTCCCACTGAATCAGCTTGCACAAAGCCTCATCCAGCCTGGCCTTGAACACCTCCAAGGAGGAGACATCCATGAGTTCCCTGGGGAACCTTCCAGTGCTTCCCAGGAAAAAAATTCTTCCCGATATCTAAACTAAATCTCCCCTCTTTCTGCATAAAACCATTCCCCCTAATCCTATCACTGCACTCTCTGATAAACCAGCCCCACTTTATCTTCCCATAGGCCTTCTTTAGGTACTGTAAAGGTGTTATAAGGTGCTCCAGAGCTTCCTCTTCTCTAGGCTAAACAAGCCCATTCATCTCAGCCTATCCTTATACAGGAGGCTCTCCAGCCCCCTGATCATCAGTGTGGTCTCCTTTGGATGTGGTCTAACAGATTCATGTCTTTCCTGCATTGAGGACACCAGAACTGAATGTAGGACTCCAAGTGAGGTCTCATGAGAGCAGACTAGAGGAACAGAATCACCTCCTTCACCCTGCTGGACACACTTATTCTGATGCAGCCCGGGATATGGTTGGTTTCTGGGCAGCGAGCTCACATCACCAGCTCATGCTGAGCTTCTCATCCACCAGCACACCCAAGCCCTTCTCTTCAGGGCTGCTCTCAGTCCATCCTCCACCCAACCTGTATTTGTGCTTGGGATTGCCCTGACCCAGGTGTAGGACTTTGCATTTTGCCTTGTTGGACTTCATGACGTTAGCACAGGCCCATCTCTCAAGCCTGTCCAGGACCCTCTGGATGGCATCCCTTCCCTCCAGCAACCTGACCGTGCCATACAACTTAGTGTCATTGGCAAACTTACTAAGGGTGCCCCTAATCCTACTGTCCACGTCTGTGTCAAAGACATTAAACAACACTGGTCCTACTACCAACCCCTGCAGATCACCACTTGTCACCGGTTTCCACTTGAACATTGAGCCACTGACCACAGGTCTGAGTGCAGCCATGCAGCCAATTCCTTAATCACTGAGTTATCCATCTATTAAAATGTTGCCTCTCAAACTTAGAGACAAGAATATCATGTGGGACACTGTTAAATGTTTTGCACAAGTCCAGGTAATTGATGTCAGTTAATGGGAATCTGGAACTGCTTGGGAAGAGAAAGGAAAGTGAAATGCTTTTGCTAAGGACAGAAGAACAACAGAAAGGGGAACTGCTAGACCTAGCTCCTCACAGACATTCGCATTGGGGTATTTTGAACTAAATTAATAGGAACGAGGCTGCAGGTGCTTTTAGTGATTTATCCCTCAGTGTACTGCAGTCCTGTGGGGCTGTGGAAGGGCTGCCCCAGCCAGGCATACTGGGATGGGATTGTAAACCCTGCTGGAAAACCCTGGGCATTGGTTTACAAACTCCCACGTGCCAGTTTGTCTGAAGTTTAGGCTCTGGGTCCAAGTTGTTCTGCTGCTGGTCCTCCTTCAGCCGTCCCTGTAGCAGCTTTGCTGCCAGAGCTCTGTTCTGAGGCTTAATGGGGTCTCACAGGTACGCTGGAGCTCTTTTCCACCTGTCTGCCTTTTCTCTGTGCACCTCAAGGCTGCTCTCCCTGTATGTCCCTGGTTGTTGCTGCCCTCCCAGAGGCAGAGATTTACTTTCTTGTTCTCTGAGTCTTGCCCACCTCCCAGGCAGCCTTTGGCTGGCTCGTATCTGTACTTAGGCTGTTAAGACAATCAGCTCTCTGTGCTTAAGCAGACACTGTAGGAAGAGGTACAGGCAAAGCTGATTTGTACCATTTTATGGTGAGTTTAATAATTTTCCACTTCTGCAAAGAAGCCAAGCCTTTCCTACTGCTTTTGCTGTCTGTGTGTGGTGGAATAAACATCTGTTGGGCCAGTTCTAATTTACAAGTGAGGGCAATTACCCATGGCACAGGTGTGTTATCCTCTGAAAGATTTTATTTCTCTCAGATGTGGACATGTCTGCAAATAATTTGAGGCACTGCTATTTTATAGCCTTACACCCTATGGAGGATAATTACTGAGCTTTTTTCTTCACCTTACTGTATCTTGGTTTCATTCACCAGAGGAAAACTTCTATGCTCCTCCCATTTGCCACATAAAAACTCTCTTTGAAGTGAGAATACAAGTCACAGTGAGTTTATTGTTAAAGTAAATTAGCACTGAATGAGAACACAGTGTATGTTTATGAGCCAATACATTTTGGAGAATGAGCCATTAAATTCCAGTAGTTTGGCTCCCATCTTTGTGGTTAACAGCTGGCTTATGTGAGGGTTTGATAAGAATCAGTGGGAGAATGAACTGACCATCTCTTGCAAACAAAACACTTTTTTTGACCTTTTGGTCTGCAAAATATGGAACGTTTTGGGATTTGTTCCCTTCCATTGCAGGCTGCATCTGCAGATGATTGAAAACATACCTACAAGTCCCAGGATGATCAGATCCAAAGACTTGGAAGTTCAGTTCTACATCAAACCCTTTGAAGTTCATTCCCATCTCTGTGAATGACTGATGGGAACGACTGAGCATCTGAAACTTGTTAAGAACCTAATCTAAGGACTCCCATTTAGCTTAGTGGCTTTTGGATCAGGCCTGTGCTCTAAGCTCCCCTGAAATAAGGGACATTCATTTTCCATCTTGGTTTTGCTCCATTATTGTTTGGTAAAAACCTGAGGCAGTCAAAAAAAATCTAATGATGTTTTTCTTTTCCTATACTCATTTAAATAGTTCTTAAATGGCAGCCTGGCATAAAGTGATATCTAAGAAAAGACAAGAATAATAAGAAATTTGTGGGCTTCAGATTTCCAAGGGAAATTCAGATCCAAGAAATCTGTGCTGGATTCCAGGCTTGTTTACTCATCTGGCCATTTTTGGGGGTCCTGAGACTCATTCTGTTCTTAGAATATCATAACAAGTTTGCCTGGATGGGGACATAGGAAACTGTATTTAGGTGCTAGCCTCCAAGCTTCACGACTTGTTTTGGGGTGGCTTTTGACTGTGCTGTTGGTGTGGGGAGCTTGGCAGAGCCAGATATGGGAAAAATCTCCTTACTATAGGGCATTCCTGTATCACCCAACTTCCCCGTTATCTCTGCCGGGGACAAATTCTCACCGCCTGCTGTACCTGGCTCAGAAATGAGCAGCAGGGTTTGCTGACCTGGCTTAGTGTAGTGGGATGCACAAGGCAACACCAGTATCAGGTGAGCATGGAGGCATCCTAAAATGGCCTTGTGTGAGTCTGCAGTGAAAGCTTAAGAAAAAATTGTCAATGTGTTACCACTTCTCTTTCCACCTGTTGTTTAAAGCTGACAGATAAAAAATAGAGTTTTACTTTTCTGCTGGTTCAGTCTCTCTGAACTCTGTTTGTGCACCCTGTCTTGGTGTGGCTATTACACACAGGCTGGAAGAAACCTGACTTTGCCCATCAGACCTCTGGCAAGTGTGAAAGCTTTCTAATTTTTCTGGAGATGATGTGGACATGGAGTCCTCTTAAAATCATGTTGCTTGTCAGAATGGAAGGGTGCGTTGATCTTGGCCAGAGGAAAATAAAAAAATAAATAAAAACCCATCACTCTACTTACGTCTGAAGAAATCAAACTTCCTGAAGTGAAATATTGACTCACTGAGGTGAACGTTGAAGCTAGCACCTAGAGATAATATATGTGAGTCTTCCTTTGGGGTAGGAAAGTGACATCCCACCTGGTGTGTTGGTTCCTTGCAGGGTCCTGTACTCTGGCTATGGGGCCACTCTGGAAGCCACAAGCCCAAGGCCTGGGATCCAGGGCTGGACAGTGCAAGCTGATTTTCTTTGGGCTGTTACAGTTCCTCAGGGCTGCAGGAGCCCATGGCAAGTGGCAGAGGTTGCTGCAGCCCTCAGGTTGCTCTAGTTAGCCCAGGGAGACCTATGCAGTGAAATATTTCATGCTCTAGGAACTGTAGTGCTAAATGCAATCCACTTGGGAGTACGAAGCCAAGTAAAGTATTAACACTGGAGTTAAGACAAACCAATTCAGGAATAACTAATATTGTTGACTTTGCATGCATAAAATGTCACTTTCTTTGAGCTTTTATTCTTTCCCCCAAGAGCAGGTTTAATGGCAAACACAAATATTAGTCATCTTTCTCCTATTAATTATTGTTAAAGGTTTAAGGGATCATAGACTTTGAAGTTAATGCCCCATTCAATGTGGGAAAAGGCAAAACTGTGCATCCCCAGTGGTGTTGTTCTTTCTGGCTGGCTGGTCGATCACAGACCAACTGTCCTGCCTTGCGACATCAGAAGCACGTTGCTTTACTTAAGGGCAGTAATTGTGAGATGAGGCAAGTTTCAGATGGAGAGAGTGAGTGAGCATGTGTGCATTGCACGTGTACGTCTGTGTGTTCCTGAACCTGTAGATGCATGACTGCAGCAGCAGACCTGCTTCTAAACCCTGATGTGGCAGGCCTGCTTTTTTGCCCTTGTAGAAAATTTTATCTTTGCTTATCCTGTACCATGATCTCTTCCATGTCCTATATACAAAAGAACTTCTGAAATCCTGGATTAATGTTTTTTCCCAAAATTTTAATTTCTTCCAGACGTGGGTGGCTTCCATGGTCTGCTCTTCTCTAAAAGTGTCTCTCTCCAAACGGCATTGTAGGGCTCTTGGATTCATGTTTGTCAGTGCCAGATCAGATTTCTTTGCTTTACAGAAGTGAAGAAATATTCAGTAACCTGCTCTCTTCCTTGGATCAAGATGAGCCAGAGCTCTTGCTTTCTTAGGAATCTCTTCTGTTGGCTGTGTGACTGCCTTTTATCAGCCCTAAATAGCCATTACAAAGGATGGAATTTGGACTCATATTTAGAGTTATTACAGGGCATACATCTAGGGGAAAAGGCCAAAACTCTGCTAACAAGATTTTAGGCAGTTTTGAAGAATAGAACAATTTATGTAAACCCAGTGCATTTGTTATGCAGCATTGAATGCAGTATTGAATATAAAACTATTGAAAGACAAACAATTTGCCTTAAAAAATGGATTAATTGCTTTTACCTAGTCAGTTTCATTTGCCCCAAATGTAATTTTGGAGCAATCAAAGCCCACTATTAATTTGGATCAAATTAAATTAATAGCTTTGGCTTTAAAGTTTGAAATATTTTGCAGATTTTGAAATATTTAGCTGTGCCAGTAAAAAGCCAAACAAAACAACTACTTCCTTTGGCCTTCCAAAAGCATTTCTGTGTGGGTATTTGTAGAGATGAACACTTTTTCTGCAGTGATGATTCAAGCTTACAAACTCAAATTTATAAATTGATGTATTTTTTTTATAAAGGAAGGACAGAACGTTTTGAAAGAGTGTTTTCCTTTTTTGTTTTTATAAACTTAGGTGAGAAGTTATTTAAACCTTTCACTTCAAGAAGTTTCTTAACAAGGTCTTTTATTGTTTATTGAAAAATTCCTGCTTTGCCACTGAACCCCAAACTCCGCTGTTTACACAGCTCTATTGGTAGTAAAAGCCAGGAGAACTACTGCCTAGAAGTGGGGTTGCACCCACATTGCCTGCCTGCCCTGACTGCCACTCCCTAGGGCACTTTAAAGTGCTTAATGCTCTACCTGGCCTAGATGTGCTTGAATATCATGAGAAGGAAAAGGAGGGGATTGATCCTGTAGCCTGCTCCTGTTTTCCTGCACACAGGAGTCCCTGCTGCAAGCCCTTCCCTTTACTGAAAAAATCTTTAAAAAAAATAACTAATTTATTTGGCTCAGTTTGAATTGATATCTATGATCCTGTTCAGTGCAGCACTGTTTCTAAGAATGAAACAGTGCTTGTCATCCCTTTCTAAACTCATCTGCTGCTTCTGCTACAGCGGCAGGCTTGGAAATGACTGCTGGTTATGACAGGTGAAAGTCATGAATACAGAGGGACTGGGAAGAAAATTGCATTGCAAGCTGCCATCCACCCTGGAAACCAGAAGGGAAATGGTGCTGCGGCAGCACGTTCTCTGTACACACCGTTTAAGGGCAAAGGAGGAGCTGGACACTCCTAGGGATCGAAGCTGAGCTTTAGCACGTTTCTGCTATCAGCTCTTTAAGCAAATGAGAGAACATCCTGGAAGCAGCACTGGTTCCACAGCAGGGGTGGAGGCAGCAGGAGACCATCACCTGGCAGTCGGCAGGTTGAGACAACGCTGGAGAGAACCACTTGGCAACGGGCAGGTGGACCAGACAGCAGGAGTGCGGCACCATTTGCTCCACGACTTGGCATTAATGAGACACCTATTGGAATTCTGCACACTCTTTAAAGACCTTCTGTGCGGAAAATCGTTACGTTTACCGTAATCCTTTGCAAGTGAAAAACCAAACTGGAATCTTCCCCACTGTACTTGTTTGTGGGCTTCCCAACAGACTTTTGGAGCTGTATAGATCACGTTGCTCTCTGGATGGAGGTGTTGAGAGGCAGACAGCTACTGCCAGAGATGCACAAACTGGAGAGTCTTGTGCACGAAGGGGGTAAAGTTCAGCGTGAAGGGCTGTTATTTGACTTGACAGTTAGGGTTGGATCTTTCCAAGTGATTTCCCCTCTGTGTGTGTGCACTCTTAAAAGTATTGTTGCTGCATATGCAGGAGAGAGCTAGCATGGTATGGATGGAAACACACAATGGAGAATACCTCTTAGAAATGTGTCCCGAAGACTAGGGCTATATTTTTAAGGAGCTTAAATATCCAGCATGCTGAACTCTTCCTAAAAGTTTGGCTGTAGGATTAGCAGTGAAGGGATTGACTGTGAGCCATCCAAGCTGTGTTTGAAAGTGCTTTTTCTAGACCATCTTAAAAGCTCTTGGCTTTCTCAGTGTAGGTGGCACAGTCTGGGGAGGGAGGCTCCATGCTATGGTAAAATCAGCCCACAGAGCTCTCTGACTTGTGTCACAGCTGGACAGTGGGGAAGAGAAAGTGCCTTTTTCATTTCATGATATTGGTCATTTAAGTGGCCTCACTGTTTCCTTCCCAAGGAGACCTCCACTTCTCATGTGTTTTGAAGCAAACCATTGATCTCTTGCCCCTGTCCTTTTCTGGCACTACCATTGCATGACCACAGCACTGATCCTCCTTGCACCCTCTTGGCTGAAATTTGAAACTCTGGCTCAGCCACAGGAGAATTCCAGAGGCACTCCTAGAGCCCTGTCCCAGAGATCTGGCCCTCACTGGGACAGAAATAGGAGCTCCTTGCTGATTTATGTGGGCTTCACTGTTCATAGCACTGCAGGAGATGGCCCTGCACTCTCAGCCCCTGTGCCCCTGTCTTTGACCTATCTAGAGAGAAGGATAAGGAATAGAGAGGAAAAAAAAGAAAGAAAGAGGAACTATTCTTTTGCTGGGGGGCTAGGGATACCCTAGCACCTACTGTTGCTGAGAACAAGCATAGCATCGTCGGCAGTACCAGAGCCAGGAGACAGTAAGAGAAACGTAGGATCTTGTGCCTGGTGTGGTAGGGGGAGGGGAAAACGTCTTTTAAAGTGTAATAACACCTAGGTTTTATAATCGTGCCCAGCTCAGGCTTGACAATTCTTTTGATAGCCCAAATACTATAAATTTAGTTGAAGATAACAGAACAGATGGGAAAAACATATGGTTTGTAGGTAGTGTGTGGTGGTTGATATTTGTGGTACATTAGGGGAATTTATTTTATTCTCTCTCTTTCTCTGTATAACTTTTTTGATACTTTCTTGAGTTCTTTGTGCCTTTAGGTGAGCTTAGGGCTTTGCAAGTGTCTGATAACTTGCCTTTGTAAACCTCCTTTAGATTTAGAGAGCTTATTGTCTGTATATATTATCTTCAAACTCCAGTTTCAGCCAGTAAAAGCTGGATCACTTAGACTGAAATCACTTATTCCATTCGTCCCATTAATATCTGTGGAGAGCTTGAATGGTCAAATGATGCTGTACTGAGACTTCCCTTTGCTCGGCTGCTTTACCAGTCCTCACCATGCATGGGATATCAGGAGATGTGCCACAGTGAGCGTGCCTCTACCCATGGGCTGGGGGCAGCACGGGACCTGCTGGGCAGAGGCCACCTTCCCACCAGTGCTGGCCTTACCCTGCTGCAGCAGGGCTCATCGCTGCCTGCAGGGGAACAGGAGGACATCTCCAGCAGCATGGACTGCTTCCCTCTCAGTTTTGTTTAGGGAAAGCCTGCTTGTTCTTCAAAGGGCTGCTGGAAAAGCACCAGAATACTAACCTTCCGATTCACCTGCCAGTCTCCCTCTCAACAAATTTGCTGGTCTTTCCACGTGGCCATAGTTTGAAGAGAAGGAGTACGTCTTAGCCACGATAAATGGATAGGATAAACTCTGGTTTCTGGTAAAGAGTAAGATCAGACTTGAACCAAACTCAGCCTCAACTGTCAGAATTTTCTGTCCCTGAAGCCCATGTAAGTGGGATGAGTTCTAAGATAGGCTGCTCACTGACTTAGAGGGTCTACATTGTCTCTTCAACATATTCTAGGGATGCAGGAATGTTGTACTTGGACCAGAGCTCCTGAATATATGTAAGACACTGTTAGTATAGACTGATCCGTGCTGTTTCATCTCCTGCACACCTAGAAACCACGTATGTCTGTACTCCTTCTCAGTAACAAAATCATGTGCAGTAATATTTTCAATGTACTGCCAGACTAATGTGACCCACTTCAGTGAATTTATCTAAAAGCCTTTTGTAGGTATTTGACCTCAGTTTGAGCCAAGGCTCCGTATTATCTCAGTGGGACAGATGACATAAAGTGTACGGTACCCAGCTTATCCTGATGAGAAAGGCAAATGTGCCGTGGGGAAATGTGCAAGAAGCAGCAGAGAGTTTAGGTCAATTTAACTGAGACGTATTTTCACGAAAAGGGACACTGGGCACTGGAACAGGCTGCCCAGGGAGGTGGTTGAGTCACCTTCCCTGGAGGTGTTTAAAAGACAGGTGGATTTGGTGCTGAGGGGCATGGTTTAGTGATTGATAAGAATGGTTGGACTTGATGATTCTGTGTGGGTCTTTTCCAAATTAGTGATTCTGTGATGTTTGGGTTGCTGTCCGTGCTGCTGAGAGCAGCGTACTGAATTGCTATATCTTTATCCAAATCATGGAAAATCGAGTGGAAGATTACTACTTTAGCTGTGTCTGGAAAGATGCCATGCAAATTATTGAAAACCAAGGGTAAGATCCTGCAAAGCATTTGGCATTTCTATAACCAGCATGTACTTGATGCAAAGATCTGATCCAGCCAACATCCTTCCTCCTTTCTGGACTTCCAGTTCTGGGCTTCCATTGGCAAGGATGGGTTTCATATATAACTTGTGGGATTAACTGGGACAAATTGACTGGTATGGATTTGTATTTCAGGAGCAATGGTCAGGTTCCAGCTGGCAGAAGATTAGTGTAAGTTGCCACTGAAAGCGCAGCTCAAAGGCTAAGGGAAATCATAGGAGAAAGATTATCTTGGCAATGCAATTTGGGGCTACTAGAATTTTAAGACTATTAACAATGTGCACAAACTGATCCATGAAGATCCTTAACTCTGGTATCTCCCCCTTGAGGCCGGACTTTAAAATTACAAAATCCTGATAATCAAAAGAAACTGTTCAGAACAGCATTAAAGAACCAAAGCTGCAGTTTCTAGTGGAAAGGCTTGTGATGCCCTTGCTAGCTGAGTATGTTGTGTCTGCCTGGCTAGCCCAGGAAATGTCAGAGTCAACTTGTGGGGAAGAAGGCTCCTCATTAGTTTGTATTGATACTAGCGTGAGTAGAAATGGGTTCCAGAACTTTGAAAAGTGAAGCCTAATTACAGGGTCTGATATTAGCGGAGGATGTATTTTGTCCCCTGCTGCTTAGTCTGTCTGTGAAGGCTCGTGGAGAGATGCTCTAACTGGGGACAGGACAAGTATACTTGGGGAGTGGTACAGATTGGTCTCGTTTATTTGCTTGGCTGGAGAACACTTCTGCTTCTACACAGAGCCTTTGTAAAATCATAATGTGTTTACAAAGTGACTTTTCACACCTGGTGTACCTTCTTAGGATGCCAATGCTCTATGGGTCAGAAGTTTTCAACAAAATGTTAGTGAGTTTCTGATGGTATTTCATGTATATATTCACCTTAGAAATGTTTCTTTTGGAAGTATGCAGGACCTGTAACTATACACTTGGCCTTTGAGTGAGTTGTTTTTTCAGCTGTAATTGTCTTTTATTCTTAAAATTCCCCTTATAATTAAAAGGATATGACAAGTTTTTGCATTCCTGAATGCTGACCCATTTAATGTGATCAGTTGTGCTTGATGTCTTTTCTCCATTTTTTCTCTCCTTCCTCTGCTCCTAACACCCAGGTAGCCAAAATTATTTGTTTGCTACTAATAGCTTTTCCACCCATTTGCCACGCCTAGTAAGTGGTTTAGGAATGCAGTACTTTAAAATTAGCTAGAAGCAGATACTGCTTTGACTTGCACTGACTCTGTACAGCTCTAACTTCAGCAGGGAGAAAGGAATCAGTCTCAATCCATAAACATTATTGCACTGAAATATTTGGCAGTGACTTCTTTTAAACTTATTGCAGAAATTTCCTTTGCAGGACCATGCAAAATGTATTTTACATCTGATAGGGCATTTAATGAATCCTCGGTTCCCTCAGATTTTCAATAAATGCGCCTTGCTGAAAACTTTATAGACAGCCCCATTGGCAAGGGAACGGGACCGAGCAGAGCTGCAGCTGTTAAAGGTCTGAGGCTGGAATCGCCACATCTGGCTGAAGTGGGGTGGTTGCCTGCAGAGGAACAAGCAGGTAGTGAATGCCATCCAGATCCTGCAGCAATTTATATCTGCTTTGTGCTGGTGTAAAAGACTAGGTGTAGCCCATGGAACTGAGCTTTGGCATACTTTTCTGGATGCCAGAGAAAATCACAACCGAGTAGAGATGCTTTGATATCAAATGATGCAAAGAGGAAGCAGAAATACCGCTCATTGGTTTTGCTGTGGGGAAATGATAAAAAAAAATAAAAAAAACCTGCAATGAAAGAGGCTTTAGCTATTGGCTTCAGAGATGGCTGTGGATCTCAGTCTTTGACTCTGGAAAGTGTTCTCTAGCAAAGATACCCAGGGCTGCAGCTGTCCCTGGTGTCCCCACTGTGCCCTGACTGGGTTCAGCCTCTCCCTGAAGTCTTTCATACAGCTGTCAGATTGCAGAGCTGAAGACTTATAGGCCTGTTTTCTTGTTCTCTTCCTTGGATGTGGTGACTGTGATTAGCTATTAAAAGGGGCTCCATTGTAAGAGAAATGTGGGCTAGTGAATGGAAGGAAAATGTTGACTTTCAATTCCATAGCACTTACAATCTCTTTAAGTCTAAAAATGTTATTTATTACTAAAGACTTGTGGTTTTGCTGTTCTTTGTTTCATTGCAAAGACAGACTAATTATGTCTCTGTTTAGATTTATTTATGCTACTTATACATGGTGAGGATGTATTTCTTGCTCTCAAACCTGTCCTGGCTTCATTTTGGCCTACAATATACTTTTCTCTTCTCAAAAATTCATCCCATAGCTTGAATTTAGCAAACAGAAAGGGAAGGACATCCAAGAAAGGGAGGACAAAGGAGAAGCTTACAGAGGCATGGGGTAAATGGTTTTGATGGTAAGTGGAAATCAGCTGGACAAAGTAAATTGTACAACGTTTTCACCTGCCTGATGCAGAATGCATGGCATTTAAATTAATATTTGGAGGATTCCTTCTCTGGCTGGGGCACAGGATAAACGCAGTGAGGCCATCCTTGTGTTCTCATAATATTAGCACAGAGAACCATAATTTCCCTGCTGCTGCTGGATTTATGTACAAAAGTGAATCTAAACAGTGTTTCTGCCCTCTCTAAGTAAAAAGAGGGCATAACAAATAAGTCAATAAAATGTCTTGAGGAGGAAGTAAAACACCTACTTTGTGTATGTACATGCCAACGCCCAAAACACTCTTGTAAAAAAGAAGTGGCAGCTCTTCTCCCAGCCTCTTCCTGGTGTAAATGTGACTTCAGGCACAACGTGCACTGGGCATATCTGCTCATACAGAGCATGAGAAGAGCAGAGACATGTACTCTTGAAAGTGAAGAGGCAGCAGGCATCTGGTTTGAGAAAGGAGGAAGTATAAATAAATATTTGAGGGTAGCAATCACTGTAGTCTTTTTGCTCAGGAGCCCAATCTACAGGTTTTCCTGAGGCGAGAAGGATGAAATCTTGTGTTTGTCATTAGGACTAGGTACACATAGTTCTGTGGATTTTGTACTTTTATGGCTGCTCTGTGATAATGTAAGAGAAAAAATAATCCTTTACAGTCCCTGATTATCATGTTACAGTTTATTAGAGATATAAATGCCAGCAATTGAAATGACTGTATTAGGTTGTCCCTGAAAAAAACAGAATTTGTAACTAAAAGGACAGTGTGAGGAACTGTTTATGAAACAATAATGCCATCTTAGTTGGAAAAAGCACTGTATGTTTAAAAATGTTAAGTCTTTGACTACATTTAAGCAAAGTATACGTGTGTGGTTATCTTCCTTCTTTATGGATAAAAATATTTTATTGCTAGCTATTATGAACTCCACAATCTCTAGGCAGAGATTACAATGGACTAGGTACAGGGCATTATCAATAATCTTAGTTAACATTTCAATTCTGTTAGCTTACTCCTCTGATATCATTCAGTGTGGTTTGAATGACAATCTAAAGTAAACCACAAGAATAATTGGAAATTTACCTGTAGGAGGAATTATCCTACAGTACCTTCTATCACACTGATTTCTGAAAGTATTACTCTTCTTCATACTGCAGTTTGCTACTGCTGTTCACTATGCAAATGATTGTAAAGCTAGAAGGTTACAGGAGGACGCTTGTGTGAAGCTGTGTTGAATGCCGGCTGTAGTGGCTTGTCTGTACTTGGTTGTCTTCCAGATCTCTGGGGTTGGTCTCCACCTATGCCAAAGAAGTGTGTCGTCTAGTGGTTCCCATCCTTTCTGAAGCCAAGCCTCATGTTCGAACCCTGGCAGTGTCCCATGCTTCCTTGGATAGAGCTCCAACTGGATCAGGGCTTAGAGTCCTGGTTTGCTGCTTGCACATGTATTTGTGCACCTGCTTTTTTGATGTGAAGTGTTAGCAAGTACAGTTTGGTGTGTTAATGCAAAATCTGTCAGAGCAGGTTGCCCACCTGAAGTCAGTACGGCAACCACATTTCTGCTGTGATTCCTGTGATTCTGGAAACCCTGTTTCAGTTTAGATGTGAGAGGTTATACTGTCTCCAGCTCTTTTTTCTTCCATTTAGACTGGTAACTGGACTGGTTTGTAAAGTGCATTCTCTATAACCTGACTCTATTCCTGAATGCATGGGGTGTGCATTAGGGGCTTCTGTGCTCTTCCCACCATCCTCAGAGGTGTTCTGTTCAAAATCTCTGTCCTTCAGGTCCCTGTGCAGGAATAAAGGCTTTCCTGATCAGCAGCTGCAGGACAAGGTGTTAGTTGAAGGTCTTCCTTCAGAAAGCAAGGCTGAACTCTGATTTCTGAATAGAATTTCTAGCAGGATATTACAAATCTAATGTCCCATTTTTATACTCTAGTGACCAGAGAAGTGTAGGAAATATTGCCACACAAATAATGATTATTCAGATTTACTTCGCACTTGCTTTATTAGCATTGTTCTACTTCACCAAATTGGAATCAAGCTGCATAAAGGTAAATTACGTAAATTACGTTGTGTTTACTTTAGCCCAAAAGAGTACATAAAGCACTGGAGCTCTCCAAACCCACATCAAAAGTGAGTGTATCCTCCACTGCTCCAGAAGTGTCTTTCAAAAAGGGTAATAATTTATTGCTGCACAGAAAGATAATTAACCTCCCTGTTAATGTACCAAGTTACTTCTGTGCCTCCTGTCCTGGAAAAGACACTTGAAAATCAAACTTGTGTAGTCTGGACAAAATGCAGAGAAATCTCAGGTGACAAATGGCTCCACAGAGAATATCAGAGCAAAAAGGATGTAAGATTGATAATAAATGTTTTGAAGTGGTTTATTTGGTAGCATTGTCTTCATATCTGTAACAAAAAAGCATAGGATCTCCTCAACAGAGAACTTGCTCTGCTGCTGCTTACTGTACCTGCAGAAAGCAGGAACTTGCTTTGCCTAAATCTGTCCCACTCAATTAATGTCAGGCTGAGAACTGGACTTTGCTCAGTTTTTACTGCTAGCCTCAGGCTCCTGTAAATTACTTTGATCTACATGGATCCCTGAGGATCTCTTAACTTGTGAGTTAGGCTCTGCAGCCTGTTTCATGAAATGGGAAGTCGTGTCTTACTGACAGGAGTCTTGCTGCAAAGCACCCTTCGCTCCACCCCTTCTGAAAGCAGCAGCCTGGCTCGCACTTATAGGACCTGGTGCTTCTCTGAAAAGTATCCTTCCAACAGGGTAACTACAATTAACAATGCACTGTAAATGCCCTAGATGAAACCACATAATCTATTTAAATGTAAAATTTATGTTACTTCTTTATAAATACAAGTTTTCTTCGTAAAATGATAACATCAGTTGAGGGATATAGCATTTCCTGCAAATTATGACCAGTGGGGACTGATAGCCATTCATTGTACCAGAGGTTATCTTCTCTCAGCAGGATTTTTATTTTTTTTTCCAAGGAAATTTCCTGTCTTTAGGTCTGTATTGCTTAAATGATACTGCTGCCTTAAATGTCAGCTGGCATACAGGGATGCTCTTCTGGCTTACTCAGTTTTGTCTGTGAGCAGGGTGGGAAGTTTTCTGTCAGTTTGGTTTCTCATGGAAAATACACTTCTCACAACATAGATTTGCTTCTGTTTGGAGAACGCTGACATTGGGGAATTTTGGTTTAAAGGTTGTTGGGTTGGCTTTTTTTAGATAGTTTAAATCTTAGAGCCAAAAACTTACATTTGTTTTCTGTGGGGTAAATGCCAGTTATTTTGATGGTTCCCCGCCTCCCAGTTTTGCAACAGGAAAATATTGTGTTGTAAAAATGGGTGGGGAAGGTGTACATTAGCAAACCCCAATGTCTTCTACAGAGAAATAGGCAATTTTTCAGCAGCTGAAAGATTTTTCTTTGGTTGGACTATTTTTCCTACTGGAACTGAATTGTTTTCGTCTGGGGGAGTGTGAGTTTCCCTTGGGCCCTATTGAGCTCTTGGTGCCTCCTGGGACTTCGGGTCTGCAGTCTGTATGTTCAAGGCAGGCTCTCACCCTGGAGTCTCCGTGCCCACACACGCAGCTCCCACCACCAGTGACCTTCCTGACCTGGTGATGTGTTACAGCCTGTTGTGGGAAACTCAGGTGAGCCAAGCAGGCAAATAAGGCACTTTTGCCCTTAGAGCAGATTATAGCTTGAACTATTTTGTAATGAAACACTTTTGCTTCACTGAATGGAGTTATTTTGATGCCAATCGTTCCACAGGTGTCTTCTGTAGGCCAGCTTGCAAAATGAAAACAATTTCTGTATGCCAATGTAGAAAAATAAATGTTGAATACTGGCATTTTGCTCAGGATCCAGACTGTGCTTTTCAGCTAAGAGAAGAGCCCAGGTTTAGATGATGGGAGTATTTGTGGTTTAGCTTCCTAGCTCTGCTGTTGAGGATTTACAGTACTGTAAATCTAGACTAACGTCATGTAAATCCTTAGTAATGTAACTATATTTATTTCCCTCTATGGAGCAGTCTAGGTTTATACCAGTGAGAATAAGAACAGTATTTGCCCCTTTAATATCTATCTCCATATAATAAAAGTCATATGAGGGTTTCACTAAATATTTGGCAAACCTACGAAAACAAGCCCGACAAACTACACAGGACATAGATTAATTTCCTCCTCCAGCATCTGGGTTCAGCATTATAATTAGCATCAGATCTCCTAGTGATATGCCAAACAAAGATGTTTATGTCAAATAGCTGTTTCTTGGGAAAAACAAAGAAAAAAAGAGGGAAGGAGGGAGCACTTAAATTAATCGAATACCATGAAATCGGTCCACATTGCTAGCCTGGGTGATAAGCAGTTGCTACCAGAAGTGTTTACAGATGGCAGGTAGCAAAATTTTCAGTTACATTATTCAGTTCTTGTTTGTATAGGCATTGTAGGGGTGTGAGGAATTGAATTCTGTCTTTATTTTCTTACCTCTCCCAACGGCTGCTCTTCCGACTTGAAACTTCTTGTGATCTCTTGACATGTGAATCACACTTCCTCACTTGTACTCACTTAGCTTTGGCTTTAAATCAGCTCTGCGTGTTGAGTGTAACTCATACGAGTGAAAGGCAATGCTTAGAAAAGTTGGCATGGGAGCTTCTTCAAAAAACAGCCAAAGCAGGCGTATCTGCAGCCCACCCAGTGAAGTCTCTGCATCCCCTGAACTGCCACAGTCACACTGTGTATATGAGAAGGACAAAGTTCCTATGGGTATTTTGGAATGTGGAGATCCCAGTCACTGAAAGGAACTTTGAGAGAGAGAAAATAATTAATTATTGAGACCTCTGCAGAAGTCTGAATTGAGTTCTGCTGCTAGAAACAGATACAGATCTATGTGCCAGCCTGATAAAGGAAACTGAGCTTCCTGAGATAAGGTGGCCACTCTTTAACAAAACCAGAACTGCAAAGAGTTAATTTAATGTGGAGGAATTCTATGAATTTCTGGAAAGACAGAATAAAATCACCATCCAAAATGATCAAGAGTAGTCCACAGACAGACCTGGCAACTCTTCTAGACTGTTTTACCACAAAATTACCTTGGGCTTATAGCTGTGTCACTCTAACGTCTGAACTTGTAGTTTGTATGCTAGGGGACTGTACCCCGCCCGTGGCAAAGGATGCTTTCACTTATAACCTAGAGATATTAGATATCATAAAAAGTTCAGTATACCAGTGTGTTGATAATATATTTGTTGTCTGCACTGAAAACTTCCCAGCTAGCATTCCAGGATTATTTGTAAGGCAGTAATTAGGATGATGCATTTCAAATCTTCTGAAATGGTGCCAGGAAGAGAATTGCTTTCCATTTTGAACAGTGTTACTGGTACAGCTGGAAATGCTGCCTAATGAAAATAATTTTAAATATCTGTTAGTCTGTGTTTGGTCCAAACCTGCACAGGAACAGAGTTGATCTCTTACTTTATATCTCGCGGGGTTGAAGGAAAATTACTTAACTAGCTGTCAATGCTAATTACATGTGTGGAAGAGTCCAAGTTTTAATGCCCCTGAACCCTAACTGCAAAGAGCTCAAAATAATAACACTGTACACCCAAAACATTTGAGGGAATTGCAATTTTGCCTGATCACCAGGGTGGAACACCTTCCCCTGCAACCAGTGTGACCTCCCGAGACACCCAGTGGATTCCAACTCCAGTTCTGGATCCTAATTTAGAGAACAGCCATGCTTACCAGGATGTTCATCACCAGGATTTTAGTTCAGCGTTGTAAAAGGTGAAGAACTGTCATTTTAGATGTATGATTTCTAAGTATCAATGCAGAGATATGTCCAAAAGATTAGCAGACTTGTCTGGCATAATATGGATGCAAAACCAAATATTAAAGTTTGAAATAAAGCTTTAAAAGGTAGATTTCAAACCTTTGTTTACTGGACTTTTTGTAAGGAACTTTAGTCATTTTTGATCAAAACTGTCATTTCTACAATGAAATAAATCTCAGTATTTGTATTATGTAAAACATACATCCAGTAATAAAGGCTCTGGATCATGTTGCTGTGATCAGAGTGTTAAGTTACAATAAAGCCTGACTCTAACTCCTGTTCAGGCTTCGTAGTCGTAGTCTATTAATCCTGGGATTTTGAGACAATTGAATGAACAGATGCCTACATGTCCTCTTTCCTATCTAAATCAACCCCGGGTAAGACCGACGAAGATTAAAATGGAGTTGTCACTCCATTGTTGTAGAATCAAACATATGCATATGTTCTCCTGCCCTGCCTTGAGAACCACCAGTTTCCTCAGCACAGTACAAGTGTCGCTGCACCGCAGCTGCTGAGGTGAGGTGGGACAGCTCAGGTGAGTGTCTTGAGGAGCCTGACCAGCAACAGGATTGCTGGCAGCTCACAATGGCCTTCATCCCTGTGCTTAAAGAGAGAGAGAGTCCCTGTCTTTGTGCAAGGTAAAGAGTAAAGGTGGCTTCTCCTTCTCTTTTCTACAGCACAAGGTGAGCCTCAGTTTGGCAGTTGGCATGCATCTTCATTCCTTCTGCTTTCTTTTCCTCTAATTTTCTTTCTGTAGTGCGAAAATAGTATCAGTAACACATTTATATCCTGCAGGAAAGGTAACATGTGGACAATGTTGCAAAACTCCAGGTGGGAGCTGTGGCTGTTGTACAGAAATGGCATATGTAAAAGTTACCAAATATACACAGAAGCTTTGAAGGAGAAAGGTGTGATTTCAGAGGAAATTATCTTGTGCTTCCTGAGATAATGGGAAACTGGGTTGCTTGCCCCTCATGGGAGCTTTCATGGCACTGGATTACTTCCAGTTAGCTCTGGAAGTCCTTACACCTTTCCTATGTCTGGCTTTCCCCAGTAGGTATGGATATTGCTCTGTATCTAGGTGAAAGTGAAAATTACGATTAGGTCTAGTAGTGGCACAGGAGAAAGGTTATGGGAGAACAGCCCTCTCTGGAGTCTTTCCATGCTCCCAGTCCATGGGATGGCTTTGACCCGTCTTGTGTCCACCAGGAAACGAGGGGAGACCTCGTTGCTCTCTACAACTACTTGAAAGGAGGTTGTGGAGAGCAGGGAGCTGGCCTCTTCTCCCAAGTGACAGGGGACAGGACAAGAGGGAATGACCTCAAGCTGTGCCAGGGGAGGTTTAGACTGAACATTAGGAAGAAATTTTTCACAGAAAGGGACATTGGGCACTGGAACAGGCTGCCCAGGGAGGTGGTTGAGTCACCTTCCTTGGAAGTGTTTAAGGGACGGGTGGATGAGGTGCTGAGGAACATGGTTTAGCTATTGATGGGAATGGTTAGACTTGATGATCCGGTGGGTCTCTTCCAGCCTTGTGATTCTATGATTCTGTGACTGCTCCTTCCGATCCAAGACCCACTATCTGCTGTGTGTGTGGTTCAGCCTTGCTGAGCCTACCAGTCCCTGTGAACTCTTGCCTTCATTATCTAGAGTACAAGAGGGAAGGCAGTGATACATCACAGCAGTACATCGTGAGCTCTCTGTTGGAGAGCTTCCTTGCAGGCAGGGCCAACCACGTGAGATGGCAAGGAGCTTGGCTTCCCAGTGCCACCTTCCTTCGGAGTTCACATGGCAGCTAAAAGCCTGCAAATCTGACCCACAATGAGCCTCGTCTCCTTGACTACAGCTTTCAGAACATCCCACAGCAGTGCCTTGGTTTGGAGACATGAATTCAGAGGTGTGTTTGGGCCACAACAGGGCAGCTTATATCTCAGTTCATTCACAAGTTATCATGTGCAGAATTACATACAGGAGAGTTGGTTGCTCTGCAGCTTATTGTGAACATTGTTCTATCACTTCTGAAACACTCAACTTGCTTGGCCTGAGGCCTCTAAGAAATATCATCTTCTTTCCCAGTTTCTGACAAGCCATTATTGTGGGGGCTGGACAGACATGCATATGCCTAGTGCTGCTCTCTGCTGATTGACAGTAGGAGAGCTTTGGAGTCGGGCTCATGAGAAAATGCAAATGCTTTTGTGAAAAGCATTTTTTGTGGGAAACAGCTTTTAATGAAAGTGATTTATATGGATAGAAAGTCCCCAGTATTTTTAAAAACTCACAGGCAAAATGTTTCATTCTAAGACAGAAATACTCCTATTGAAGCCAGTGTCCTGTCTACTTCATAGAATCATAGAATCACCAGGTTGCAAGAGACCCACAGTATCATTGAGTCCAACCATTCCTATCAAACACTAAACCATGCCCCTCAGCACCTCATCCACCCATCCCTTAAACACCTCCACAGAAGGTGACTCAACCACCTCCCTGGGCAGCCTCTGCCAGTGCCCAGTGACCCTTTCTGTGAACATTTTTTTCCTAATGTTCAGCCTAAATCTCCCCTGGTGGAGCTTGAGACCATTCCCTCTCATCCTGTCCCCTGTCACTTGGGAGAAGAGGCCATGGGAACCAAAGCTATGTTCTCATTCTCTTTTGCATGTAGGACTTGGTAGCTGATCTATACCTTCTGTGATGCATTGTAGTCAAGGACTCTAGCAGTATCGAGCTCCGCTGTTTCACAAGGAGTGCTGTATGACAAAGCACGAAACCTGTGCAGCTGACCCAAGGAGGAGAGAGGGATAAATGTGTCACTGCTGCTCTGATATGGATGAAAAGTCTTTTATAACGTCCCCCTCCAGTTTGGAAAAAAATCATTTCAATAAGAATAAAAATTTTCTCCAAAAGAGTAGAAAGTGGTTATTAAGGAAGGAACAGAATGATTATACAGAACCAGTTATCCAATTGTCCATCTGTTGGCTTTTGTTCTGTCAGTGGCTCCCTGGTAGTGTCCATGCCTTGTCCCGTCATTCAGCAGAATAACCTTCGCTTTCCCGGGCTGTGGCACTGAATTTCACACTCACAGCAGGAAGTGGTGAATCTTCAGTTCAGCAGGCACAGGGCCCAGCCCCGAACTCATCCCACTCAGCCAGATATTCACCAAAAGTTGTGATCTTTCAGCACAGATTTTGTCTTCTTTCAGCTCATTCTGCATATAGACACTAGAGCATAAGCTAGCTTCTTAAATAAAAATCAAAGCAAAGCACTTAACTTCAGAAGAATAGGAGAACCAAAAGGAAAGAAAGAAAAAAAGAAAAAAAAAAAAAGGCTGCTTAGGTAGTGGGTTGAACAGATGTCGTGGGTTGTTATAGCAACTTGAGTTCTAAAAGCAGGAGAGAATACCCACATGCTGCCACATCTACTGAAGAACCCACACTCCAGATTTCAAAATCCAAGCACTGAGGAAACACCTATTTCCTATTATTAAAAAAAGAAAAAACAAAACAAAAAAAAACCTACCAAAAACCAGTGCGTAAGGCATCCTCCTAAAAAATCCACATGCATTATCTTATAAAAGAGAAGAGCTCTTTAAGATGCTTTCAAAAGGCTTGTGGTATCATTTGTTGATATTTAAAGCAGTGTGTGTGCATGCCTGTATGCCTATGTGTGATGTGGATTTCAACTCGCAAAGAGAACTTGAAAGCCTTCCAGCAAAAACGTAAGCGCTCTGACAAATAGTTTGTGGAGGGAATAACTGGCAGCAGCAGATATCAAGTTGACAGTGAGCAGTTGTAGCATCAAACCTGAAAGACTTATGAGTTTTGTGTACTTCTATGAGAAATAATGACTCCTCAGACGCTGACAGTCTCTGTTAGCACAGGGAAAAAGCACTGATGAGCAATAAATCTAGGAGATAAAGGTTCAGGCAGGTATAACGGAAAGTCTTCATGGCAAAATATCACATTATATGTGCAAATGTGTAAACTGGGTTTTGTGTTCTAGCAAAAGCATGCTTACTGTGGCCTTATGACTAAGTGAGTATGTGTCCTTCTCTTGACTCAGCTGAACACTGAATCAGGACTCATACTTGCACATGAAATATTGCTTGGTTTGGGATTTTTACCTGCTTCAATTTTTTTCTGAGTAATATGTGTAGCAGTGTAACAGCCTGAGATTCTCCTCTGGAAAAGGCAGGAGACTTGAAATGCCACATTTGGTTATTCCCTAATTTTATTTTGTGGAGTTTTTTGTGTCAGACTACTGATGCTAAAAGTCATCTGTGAATTCCTGCCTTGGGTAACCCATCCTGCGGCTGGCTTTACAGGGAAAAAGTGAAGAGGCTTGCAGCACCGTGCTGAGATCAAAGAATAATACAGGCTGGCTGCTAGGAAGGGGGCAAAGCGAGTACAGGATTGCCTTTGACACTCAGAAAGGAACATCTGCACAGGCAGGATTTTTTCCAGCAGAAGGGCAATAGAAAGACTGGGCACAAACATTGGTCTTTGCATTATGGAGACCGCAGCCCCGCTCCAGGCTGGGTCAGCTGGCTGTTTCCCCAGCAGTGGCAGCCTTGGGGCACTTGTGTGGGTGCTCTTGCCTCCCAGTTGGTGTGGGACAGGGCGTGGGAAGTCTGAGGAGCAAGCCTCGGTGCCTGCCCCAACCCATTCTTCCTCCTCTGGCTGGCACAATGATTCACAGGAGAGTTTTGAGGGTAGATTAATCACAGCAAAATGTACAAGTTGCTCAGGTGTGACAGTGAAGAAGCTCATATGTGTGTGTCAGAGAGCAACTCTCCATTAACGCTCATGGCAGTCCCTGTAAGTAGGAGGTTTTGCCCATATAGAGCTCCTTTGAGAGAGAAGGCTGCACTGACTTGCGGATGACTCTAAGCTGGGTGGAAGTGTCGATCTGCTGGAGGGTCGGGAGGCTGCAAAGGGATCTGAACAGGCTGGACTGCTGGGCTGAGACCAACGGCATGAGGTTTAACAAGGCCAAATGCCGGGTCCTGCACTTGGGGCACAACAACCCTAAGCAGAGGTACAAACTAGGAGAAGCCTGGCTGGAAAGCTGCCAGGAGGAGAGGGAGCTGGGGGTGTTGGTTGACAACCGACTGAACATGAGCCAGCAGTGTGCCCAGGTGGCCAAAAAGGCCAATGCCATCTTGGCTTGTATCAGAAACAGCGTGACCAGCAGGTGTGGTGAGACCGCTCCTCGAATGCTGTGTTCGGTTCTGGGCCCCTCACCACAAGAAGGATGTTGAGGCTCTAGAGCGAGTCCAGAGAAGAGCAACGAAGCTGGTGAAGGGGCTGGAGAACAGGCCTTATGAGGAGCGGCTGAGAGAGCTGGGGGTGTTTAGCCTGGAGAAGAGGAGGCTGAGGGGAGACCTCATTGCTCTCTACAACTACCTGAAAGGAGGTTGTGGAGAGGAGGGTGCTGGGCTCTTCTCCCAAGTGACAGGGGACAGGACAAGAGGGAATGGCCTCAAGCTCCACCAACCTCAAGGGGAGGTTTAGGCTGGACATTAGGAAAAACATTTTCATGGAAAGGGTCCTTGGGCACTGGCAGAGGCTGCCCAGGGAGGTGGTTGAGTCACTTTCCATGGAGGTGTTTCAGGGAGAGGTGGATGAGGTGCTGAGGGACACGGTTTAGTGATTGATGGGAATGGTTGGACTCGATGATCCTGTGGGTCTCTTCCAACCTGGTGATTCTATGATTCTATGACTTGAAAGCGTGGAGAGGTTCCCCCCTGAACCTTCCACTGGGCATCACCTAACCCACCATCTCATGCTGCAAAAGCAGCATTTGTGGCAGAGATCTGTATGCACCACTGAGGAAAACCTGTGGCAGAGTGTATTTATATTTGTGGAAGGAATGACAAGACATGAGATCAATGGTTCTGTTCATGATTATTTTTCTTCCAGTTCCTAATGTTGGCATTTTACTGTATGGTAGTATTAGCATGCTTTTTGGTGGATGCTGGGGTATACCCCTTTCCCTGGAAGAGTTATAGTCCCACAGTGCAGTTGGCCCCAAGCATTGTCTGGTCTGCTGAGCCAGTACAGCTGAGTAATGGAGTTGGCACAAACGCGTGGTGAATCCTTGTTTGGCTGCAAGAGAAAGAATCAGTGGCTCCTATACCAGACCTAAAAGTCATTCCTCAATGGTTGTGAACTGTTCTCTCCTACCTTACTTTTTCCTAGAAGTATAATTTTCAGTAGATGCTAGCTCAGGCCAACTGCTTTTTGTACTCATGTTCCAAAAATAGTGCATCTGGTCAGAATTTTTCTTCTCTCTCCCTTTTATTCAAATATGGCTGAAAGACACTGCCCAAACATACTCCAATAGTAATAATATTTAATGATACCTCTCCAGACAAAAAAGAATATGGAAGCTATTAAGCAGAGAGGCAAATATTTTCAGAGTTATGAGTGTGAGAAAATTGAGTTATAGGTAGAATGTGGGTAGTTTTGCAGTCTTCATAGCAGGTGTTAAACCCAATCTGCTAAAATTATTAATTTGTCTTAAAAGTCCAACCTGGGATGTTTAAAGCTACCCTGGAAGGGGCATAGAGGAATATGTTTTCATATGTGAATAAATTAAGCAGGAGTTTCTGGAGATGGGGGTGTGAAGGAGAGTTAATAGAGTTAGAGAGGGAGGAGGTCTGGTTTAAAAAGTTAAAATTAAAAAAGTCCAATAACAGGAAAATTAAATTAGTAAACTTTTTAATTTGTTGGTGAATGCCTAACCACCAGTGGAGAGCAGCTTATAGTACAAACTCAAGTACAGATCTACTATAGGTATGCTGTAGAACATCCTTTAGATTTAATTCTGAGAGATTTGAGGCAGAATAAGCTTTGAGATTTCTTTTGGCAAACTGGCACTGATACTGTTAGATGTGGTGCAGTTACTGTGTGAGCTAACATACAGCTTCTGCAGAGTCCGTAAGTAAAAACTACCATGTGGAGCTTGTTCTTGTATTCTAAAATGGATTTGTCAGAGAAACTTTTCTTAATGGTCGTGTTTGTCACGCTGACCAAGAAACACAGGGTTGGTTTTCATCTCTGCAGAACCCGTGGTCGGGGATTCAAATGGCAACAAAAGAAACAGAAGCTGATGCTTATGCAGAACCAGCACAGCACAAGAAGGTACCAGCAGCCATGGGTATTCCTGGAGGAGCAAGGACAGTGCTAGGCAAGTGAGCGGTCCTGCCATGCCCTCCCAGGTGAGCTTGTTTGGTCTCAGCAGAAACCCCTTTTTGGCAACACAGGGGTGACAAAAAGGTCCCACTTTGCACCCAGGAGGGAAGCTGCAGAATTTGACCCCTTGGACCTGGGCTTTGTTCTAGTGGAGCCTGCTGGTGGTGCCTGAGCAGCAGTGCTGCTCTCTGTGGCATGAGACCCCATAGCCAAGTGTAAATTTTCTGGCAGTTGAGATCTAAGCAGTGCCAGGTCGGGAGCTGAACATTTCCATCTTAAGTAATGTTTCTGAGTTGGTCAAAATGAAGACCTATGAAAGTTTCAGTCCAGGAAAAACAAATCAGGCCAAAGGGTACTCATGCAAAGGCAAATCCTCATTTTGCCTGATGAAACCTGAGTTTTTTTGATGAACTATCCATAGTTTCTCTCTCAAAATTTCCTTTAGACATTACTAAGGCTGAGGAATAATGTGGGAAGGAAGATTTATCTGCTTGGCAACTAAAAAGGTCCAGACTCCCATTTGACCTCCAGTGGAGGCAAGAAGAATTAATTGTTGAGTTTGAACTCAAAAATGGGACTCAGTCTGCTCTCTATTGTTGGGTGGTGGAGTAGGGAAGGAATAAAAGACCAGATTTTGTCCATGAGCTTACTAAAAACCCTTCTGAGCCTTCTTTGAAAATAATTTCTGGCACAGTCAGTTTTAAACCTAAGTTTGACTTTTTTTTCATCTCCTTGTACCAAACACGATTAGAACATAGTATGGATTAATTGCTCTGCCAAATGTCATTCCTATAAATCAAATCTGTTTTCTGACATATGAGTGAGTGTCTGAATACTCCAAAGCCATTAAAAATATCTGCATAATTTTAAAACCTGCTAAATGTTGTTGTTTTCTCTCTCTCTCTCTCGTTTCATTCTTGGTACAGTATGGTATTTTACTCTCATGATGAGAAGTTGAATGGCAAGTTTCAGTCAAATGCTTTTTTTTTTTTGCAATCCAATCCTAAAATCTTGACAATGGCGCTTACAGTGGAAATGCCACCAACTGTAAATTTATATACGGACAAAACTTGGCATCCTTAATCAGCTCTTCTTCAGGCATAACTTGTGGGATCTTTGCCCACATTCTCTCTGCAGGAATTGGTATTATCCCACTTCTGAAGTATTCAAGTGTTAGCACTCCAGGTATATAACAGTGTGCGGGACAAAGTCTCCAGTGCTCACCCTGCTAGCCATATTTTCTTTATAATATGGTGGAAGTAAGTGCCCGTGGTACCAATGACCACCCCACTGTCTAATTAGCTGTAGCATGCAACTAGAACTGATGAAAAATTACCCAGCACAACATCAGTTTTTCACTGATAAAGGCTGATTCAACAGAACCTAAACGGTTTGTGGGACTTCAAATTTTCTGCCAGTTCTCAAAAGGAACCAGCCACCGGTAGACAGATCTGTTCCTGGCAACCTACATGACTGCACTCCTCTTGAGACCCATGCGTTCTTTAGCAAGGTTCTGGGGAATGAGGTTTGCAAGCAGCTTTTTTGCTGCCTCTGTCCATGGCTCCTAGCAGTCTCTTCACCCTGGACTGGGGACACTCTCAGTCTGGAATGACTCACAGCCTGTGTGGCAAACTGAAAGATTTATTTCAGATCCCTTAAAATTAAACTTATTTTAGCTTTTGTTCCCATATCGCCCCTCCTGGGTGGGGGTGGGGCAGCAGGCAGTCATCTTCTAACAGCTCTTGTCTTGGTTTAGAAGAGGGGGTTTTATAATCTTTTACCAGAGAAAATTTGGTTTCCCGTTCATATTTGTCTCTTGCTGCTCAAGTGCCTGGATAGAAAGACAACTTGCTTCGTCTGGCCTCAGCCTGGTCCAGAGCCCACCAGCACCCACAGGGGGCTCTCCTTGCTCAACTGGATTTGTGAGCAAGGTCCAGGGAGCCAAGAGGGGTGCTCGTCCATTGAGGAATCTGACAGCTTTTTAGGTTTCCCTCTCAGACCTGAAACCATGTCATCTCAAACCATCTCAAACCATCTCAGCAAGGGGCCAGTCAGGCAAAGAAAAAAGGTGTGTTTCTTCTCACTGAAGGATTGCCTGCCTCTGAGATGGGCTCTCCTGGTTCCCCTCTCAGTGTCTTCTTCTTCAAGGCAAATGTTACAGCTGCTTTTACACCACCTGCAAAACTGCAGGGAGCAGGTGCAGCCGTGGCCCCCAGGGAGAAGGGGCAGCCATCCTCTGTGTGCTATGGAGAACGACTCAACAGCATGTTGAGGCTCTGGAGTGAGTCCAGAGAAGAGCAACGAAGCTGGTGAAGGGGCTGGAAAACAGGCCTGATGAGGAGCGGCTGAGAGAGCTGGGGGTGTCTAGTCTTGAGAAGAGGAGGCTGAGGGGAGACCTTATTGCTTTCTACAACTGTCTGAAAGGAGGTTGTAGGGAGGTGGATGCTGGCCTCTTCTCCCAAGTGACAGGAGACAGGACAAGGGACAATGGCCTCAAGTTCTGCCAGGGGAGGTTCAGACTGGACATTACCAAAAACTTTTTCACTGAAAGGGTTATCAGGCACTGGCAGAGGCTGCCCAGGGAGGGAATTGAGTCATGATCCCTGGAGGTGTTCAAAAGTTGGGTGGATGAAGTACTTAGGGATATGATTTAGTAGTAGACAGGTAGAGTTAGACTTGATCTCAAAGGTCTTGAAATACATGAAAAAAAAATTAAGAGCTTGATCAGAACGTGATTGTACCAAGTTGCACAACTGAGGGAAAATGGCCTAATAAAGAAATGCTTAGAATGTACTAAA
Source organism: Clamator glandarius (assembly GCA_033459285.1). NCBI lineage: Eukaryota > Metazoa > Chordata > Aves > Cuculiformes > Cuculidae > Clamator > Clamator glandarius. The sequence continues at coordinate 1,074,534 of JAUNZM010000086.1, forward strand.
CTGCTGAGAAGGAGAATGCAAATGAAGCATCAGTGGCTTCAAATTTCTAAAAGTTTTCACAAGAAAAATAACGATTTTTGAACTAGTAAGGTTTTTGTTAACCTTAGTTTGATTAAAGCATTTCACCTCTTCTCCCTGAAGCGACACTATCCCCAGCAAGGTTTTGCCACACCAAAACATCCAGAATACTCTACTTCTTACCATTTTAGCACTGTGAACTTCTAAATCGGCTGCTAATGGGCGGAAAAGCAGCTGGTTTGGAGAACAGTAATGACCATTTTTCTTCCTGAGGTAAGACTTTTTGCCTTAATCTGAAAAATCTTTTTGTTTTGGTGAATTTGATTTTGTGTTTTTTTAATATTTATGTATTCATTGTACATTCTGCTTCCCAGTAGTGTTTCTTCAGGAAAGCAGAAGTCTTGGGGTTTTTTTGTCCTTTGGATGAGGTTGGAGGACCTGGAAGGCAGCACTACAATAAAGGAGAAACTGTGTGATAATAACTTCACACATGTGATAGGAAAAGGAATGCTTTTGCAGAAAAACAGAGGTAGCAATTTGAACACAGGAGTGATTCACTCTATGTAGCAAAACGCTTGAGCCCTGTGTGGAGTAGATGCAATCTGTTTTCTGTACTGCCTCTTTACAGCCTTTCCTCTGTGAGTCTGCAGAAGAGATGAAAGCACGTATGAACCAGAGAAGCTATACATGAGGTGTTTGACTTACTCTCTGCTGGAGTCAGGCTCCCTTCTTCTGCCTGGGTATTCCAGGCAAGAGAAGCAGAAAAATGTCTTTGTGCACAGGGTAGAGGAATTTGCAGGTGTTATTCTATTTATTTTTAAGCTATTTAGCACTAAGTTGCCTGGGATAGATGCTCTGCTGGGATGGGGGAACCCTTTGGATGCTCACAGGAAGAACACCGGTTCAGAGAGTTTGTACGTGGTGCCCATTCTCTTGGCTTTACTTTCCCCAATAAGCACATACAAGGACAACGAAGTGTAGTGCTCTCTAATGGCTGAACTTAGCCAGCTGAGGGCCAGATCTAATTTAAATTCGTCAACAAACTACTGTAGATAGTAGTTTATTTTCTGCTACTTCTTCTCAAAAACAAGAAATGGCTCAAAAAAACCTGGATGTTTTACCCTTAAAATATGTTTGGTCTCTTAATAAGGCTTTCTCTAGTATGGGGAGACCTGGTAGAGGCAGAGCTGGCTTGCTGCTCTCTACCAGCAGGTGTGCAGAGCTCCTGGGCATTGCTGTTGTTAGCATGTGGTTGTTGTGGGCTTGTTACAGCTGCGAGAGAACAAAGGTTTACTTATTTCTCATCTCAAGGTGGCCCAGAGCTGTATTCTGAGAAGCCCAAGAGGTGTATGGATCATGAGGGCTATAGCAAGATGGGACAAAACCAAGGCTTTTTAAACAGGTATTCTTTCTCCTGTCTAATCTAAGCCATCTTTTCTGCCAGGAGTCCAGCTTTTGACTGCAAAAGACAAGCCCCCAAATGCTGTCTGCCAGAAAACAGATCTAAAGTCCTCCTGTGGCTTGCAGGAATACCTGGAGGAGGAGAAGAGTCTGTGTGTGTGAGCTGGAGTTCTGCAGATGACAAAGGGAGGCCTAACATGAAGAGCAGAGAGAGAACAAGAGGGTCAGAATCTGTCAGTTTGGAAACAGGAAAGCCTGAAGCATTGTGGGGCAGTTGTTCAGATGATGGAAGAAGCTGGTGATGATTTAATGCTGAAAGAGAATTCTGGGAGGATGTGTAGTGGACTAAGGCATGAGAAGTAGCTAGTTTGAGTCTCTATGACTGCACCCAGCACTACGGTGAATGCATCTAAGATGATGGATAGTGAATCTGCTGCTTCTCTGTGTCTCGGTGGTGGTGAGAACTGCAATGATGTTTGAAGAAGGAATCTCTCCAGAAGGCTGAAAGACAGCTTTGCATGGAGTGACTAAGCAGATAGAGGGGGAATGTGATCCATTCATCTGTGTGAAGGCACCAGACTGTAAGGTGGAAAATGCATATTTAGCTTTTCCTGGACACTTCAGGAAAATTCAGTACTTTAAAGCATCAAATATTTTATTTTCAGAAAAGTGTATACATAAGGAATCCTCTCCTCTTGAATTAAACAGTAACAAAACCTCTGCAGTGCATGCTATCTGGAAGTTTTAAACAAAGTGACACTGACTCTCGGTGACACTTTCCCAAACTCTAGCAAGTAAGTGAGAGGGACTCAGGAAGAAGGATATTTAGCATAAAATAAATGTAGTGGGAACAGACAAACTCCTTCGAGGTGGAAATGTCTTTGAATATGGAGTGGATGTTAGTGGCAGCAGTTCTGGCTTCACCCAGCTTCCAAGAGGAAGGTGCTGGCATGACTGAAAAGAGAAAGAAATTAGGTGAATGGGGGACAAACTTAAAGTAGTCAGCTGGTGTTGGGGGATAGGTGCTAAATGAAATGTTTGAACCAACCTTTGAGCCTACTGAAATGGTGGGTTGGAACATCAACTGTAATGTGTTAGAAGCAAGATTAACTAAGATAGCCTTAACGACCCTCATCCTTTGTCACCCAGAGTCCTTGAGATTGGTCACTCAGGTATGGCCACATCTTAACGACTCTGAGCCGACCTAATTGCATTTCCCCGGATATGCAAGAAAGATCCCGGAAAAAAGTACTGTTGTCATTTCAGGGAAATAGTATGAATTTGAAAACAATCCGGTATATAAATTTTCTGTGAAATCACTGCTCGTCAGAAGCACTCTGAGGACAAGTCCCCAGTCTTCTCCAGCGCTGAATAAAGTGTACCTGCCTTAATGGTTAAATTAAACTGCTAAGTGTAAGTTTCTTTGTTTCACTACTAAAAGTGGAGAAGTGGCAATGTTGGGACTTTTTGCTCTGTTTTATTTTTCTGGGTTTTTTTTTTATTGCTAGCATTTCTTGGAGGAATATAGTTTTAAAAACCCCAAATGAA